>JAYESA010000014.1:16744911-17099911 GCA_036927795.1 Iris macrosiphon
TGACTTCTTTGCAAGAACATAGGTATTTTTAAGCAATTCCCTGATTATAGCCAAAATGTTGGGCAATCAATGGGCAAATCACTGGGGGTTATATGGTTCAGAGAATAGAAGTTCACTTATGCTGTGAATAATAATTCCTCGTCCAACAGGCATCAAGAATCTAGATTTACCGGCCATTGAGGCTGCTGGTAGATGTCTCTATCTTTTTCTTCGAAAGATTTATGCTGCCTCCATTGAAGATAAAAATAGTGTGCACTCACCAAGAAGGTAGGGGAGTTATGAGGCACAATAGTGCCATACACATAATGGAATGAGTGAGTTCTCTTGCCTAGTATCAATCGCCCTACCAGATAATGAATGGCTAATGGTGGTTGTAACTATATATATTTTTACACAGTAGATTTATGCATTTTAAATTATAAATTTTATTATATTAAATTTGTGAACTTTTCAATTAATTTTTTCTCTCAAAGATTCTGCATTCTGATTCATTATGTCTAGTTTTAGTTATATGGTATGGGTCCATTCGTGGACTTACAAATTCTAAATCTATTGTAAATAAACACAATAATAATTTGTATTTTATATTTGATGAAAATAATAGAATAAATATTATATTTTTATATTCAATAATCATAATTTTCTATAATGTTTTAAATGAATTGTAGATTTTTCTAATACCAATTATTGTTAACAACTTTAGATTTATCAAAATCTCTATTTACATATACCCAATAACTAAAAGCCGATATAATAAATCCATGAATCTTCAATAATACAAATAAACCCTGAATGACTCACTAAATTAAAAAATAATATAAGTTTTATAATTTATAATGCATAATCTACTCTAGCGTATGAAGATTTTCTAAATTGGGTTTATGAAAAATTCAGTTTTACTCTAGCAAATATCATAAACTCAATTTCTAAATCTTTGTTCATCTATAATCGTCTTCGTAACAAGGTTTTGGAAATCTGATCTCGGGTTCATATCGTATTCGATTCTAGAATGTTGGAACTTGGAAGTCTGATATGGGGGACATGTTGGGTGTCATATTAAAATGTTTAATATACATTAGGCTACTTAATATGTATATCTTATATACTAAATGTCCTAAAAGTAACAACTAACATAATAAATATGAGTACATACATAAAAACTACTAAGATAGAAAATTTTTGTGAAGTAATTTTATAGTCTAAGTAAGACAATAAGTACAAATACTAAGTAAGACAATAAATAAGACAATGAGGCGGGTCGAGGAGGGTGTGGCGGTCCAAGGTGGGTGCCTCGCACGTTTGGGCTGGTGCCCGAGTTCCAAGCCACCTAAATACTAGTGGTCTAGGTGCCTTTGCGTAGGGGCCTCAATTCAGGCATCAAGATATGTTTCAGGCGTGGACACCCCCCCCTCTCCCAAAGGCCTAGTAGACCGCCTTTAATAAGCTCATCTATAGGTAGCAATTTTATGATGAGTATGTCCTTAACGAGGAAGTCCAAACTTTCTTGGAAGAGAACTCTTGGATAAGTATGGACAAACCACTAAATCAATATACTATTATTGGTATTTGGGTGATCATATCACTGGAGGTCTCCAACTAGTCACTTTTTAACTATGGACCGAGCTCTTCTATGGGAAGCAAACAAACATAGAGGTAAAAAAAAAAAATTCATATTCAGCAGGATGTTGAGGTACTAGAAGAAGGTATATATTGCTGCCTACTCAGCACGATATTGAGGTACCATAAGAAGGTATATATTGCTGCCTACACAGCAAGATGTTGAGGTACCATAAGAATGTATATATTGTTTCCTTTCGAAGTCTGTGATTGTGCAACTTTGTTACTCCATCTCCTAATGGGTATCGCATACTGGAGTAATTGTAATAGTTTCTCTGATGGTACACCAGGATAAGGTACTCTCTGGCAAGGTAGTCAAAGGCACAAGGCGCACTCGAGGCGCAAATGGTCCAAATCGTCCGAGGTGCAAGGTGCACTTAAGGCGCGCGCCCGAGCGACGCAAGGCGCAAAAATTATATATATATATATATATATATATATATATATATATATCGGATTTCTATATTGATAAACATGTGTGCTTCAAATTCTCCCATGTCTAGGTTGCAATCACTTTGAATTAAGTGAGAGAGAAAACAGTAAAAAAAAAGTACATCAGTTCAAAAAACAGTCTAAAAACAGTACAACAGTTAAAAAAATAGTCTAAACATGTTATTTTTCTCACAAGATTTTCAATGTGCGTCTAGGCGCGCCTTAGCTATTCCAAGGCGCTCAGAAAAGACGCACCTAGGCGCGCCTTAGGTGCACCTTAAGAATTGCATCCCGCCTGGAGTGCCCTGAGGCGCTGCCCTTGCTCCTAGGCGCGCCTTTGACTACACTGCTCTCTGGCAGTCCCGAACCTTCACGTTTCAGGCATTGAATGTACGAGCTCTTCACCCTAGGGGACCTGGAAAACTGAGAGCTCCACTATTGGCAGGGTTGTCATTATGTAGTTTCCCACTCTTTTTCTATTGTGGACAAATGGAGTTCCCATGACGACATTCCCAATTTGATACTCAACAAGTGATTACCTTCTTTTCTATTTCTATGACATAAGTGTACCTTATCATTCCCCTTTGTTAGACCTATTTTGTTATTTATCTTATGAGTTATGAGGGTATAATAGTAATTGTGGGTGTATTGCATATCAATATAAATAGACATGAGATGCAACCTAGGATTTTATGCCCTTGCAATCTCCTTTCTCATATTCTCTCTTCTCCTACTTCTCTCCTTCTCTCCTCTTCATCTCCAAACTCCACTCCCTTCATAATAACTGCGAAATCTGGTGCCTTCTTGGCGAGAGTGCACCATCCTCTTTTGTCAATTGGAGGCCGTATTGCAATAGAGTATATCTCCCAGAGACAGATAAAGATATCAAGTCGCAACCTTGATATCTGATGTAAATTTGGCTATGATTAGGGAATTCCTGGAGAAGAACTACTATGTGCTCTCAAAGAAGTCAAACTTGGAAGAATGAGGATGTATTAGAAGTTGCTCAGTAGGAAATTTGTTCGAATCACTTCTGTAATCTTGAGAGGTCAGCCCAGAGTGACCCTAAGAAAGTACATAGTTCGGTATCAGTAGAGTTCCGATAATTTCTGTGTTACTATCAGTAAGAAGCTCTACACTTGTTCGAGGACTTATCAATGGTTGTTGTCGAAGAGATCTTGAAAGGAGTTAGTCACTATAGGTACATAATGAAACATTATCATTTAAAAATATCCTTTTAACATGGTTGTGATTTAATTTTTCTCATGCACCTTTGCAGGGATCCATGGACCAAGCTTATCAAGGTCTCTGTTGCAAATGCGTTTCATTATCATTTAGTTCGGGAATGAAGGGTTGATGCGGAAGAGTTGTATCGATCTGAGCCCCATCCGCGTCTTTCCATTCGATATGACGAACTGATCGAGTTATTCAGATAGTCTTGTCTTGTAGTGGAACAACTATTGTCGAGACAACTCGAGTTTAGTTGGTGCCTTCATCAGTGTGTTATCCTTGATGTCCAAGTTATTGACTTCCCTCCAGATTTTTCAGAAGCAGATAGAGTCCACATACTAAAGTCTCAATTTGATCAAGAAGATCTATTGGATTATTTTGTTATCACAATGACCCGATCGACGATCCCAAAGCATTACTATTGGAGGTATGCTTTGTGTACTTCAATATTGTACTTTAAGACAATATGTAAACTTCTAATACAGGATTAGTGAACACATCTCAAGCTCTTGTGCCAAGGGATGGTCTTAATTCAGGATAGTCTTTTGGTACTATTTCATTAGTCAACGATGTTTTTCAGGAGGAGAGGAAGATAATGGTCTCCCTCTTATTATCAAGAGAAGAAAAATGAGTGCGCGAACCTTTCATTCACTTGACTTTTCGGCGTCAGTCTTTCTTTTGTAGAAATGAATGCCTCATCTTCTTCTGGTGATTTTTCTTCAATAGTTCCTCTCTTATGACACATTCACGTCGGAGGTATCTTCTGCTGATGACCTACAATCGAGAGATCCATCTTCTACATCCATTCCTTAGATCGGTGATGCACCATCCTCTGGCGTGCTTCAGAATAAAAGTTGTACCCAGAGACAGAGTTAGGGATTCGAAAGGTTCAGCTAATACCGAGCCTTGAAGCGTGGCCTCTCTTTCAGATCATTGGAGGGGGATTCAGGAATCAGAATCAAAAGGGGCTTAATTCATCTCTGGAGTTGAATACTTCATTGTAGATTTCTTTTATCCAAACAGTAGAAATCAATAGAAAAGCTAATCTAGAATGGGCACATTGTATATAGGAAACCTAATATTGTGCATCTTCTGTGATAAACTGATGTCAGATACCTTTTTGTCATACATATATATGTATTTTTCACTAAAATTGCGGTTTGAGTTCAATTTAAATTTCAACCTTTCTAGTAAACTTTCACTTCTTTTTTTTAACCTATAGGTGTACTATTAAGCACTAGGAGATTGTCCTAACATGTTTATGGCTTGCAATTGCAGGGGATGATGTGGAAATTTAACTTGGCTTATATTTTCTTAGATGTGTGTATCCTTTTAGTCGTTTCCTGGCATTTTATTTAAACATTCTCATAATGCTTTATCGTGATATCTTTAACAATTTAAGATATGATTTCTGTCTTGAGGACAAGTAAAGATGATTGGGATTCATCAGGAAGCCTTTTGTTGCCAGTTTTGACATGTCTAAAGGTGATGTTATTGGTGGCAGGAAATACATTACTTGTCATATTTTATGCCTTTTGAATGAACTATAGATTACCATGTTCTTTTAACCCTTCTCATTGAATTCAATTTAGCAGGTGTTGATAGATATTTTACTGGGAAATTTTATGGCCGTTTCTGTTGTGCTTGTTGGTACTAAGATTCTGCTCAATTCAACCTTTAACATTATGAGGTACGTTGTTTTTACTTCTTTTTATATATATATATATATATATATATATATATATATATATATATATATATATTCCAACTCTTCACTTAGCTTCTTATGTTTCATTTAATCTAAATAGTTTGTGATTTTACATAACAGCAGGGGCTTGGGTTGGTTTCTTTAGTTAACGGTGCATTGGACAACTTTAGTAAGAATAAGCTTGAAAAAAATAGGAAACTTTATTCTTGAGTAACAAAGTGTCATTATGTTTTTTTTTGTTTATATAATCACTAGCATATAGGCACCATGAGTAGAAGGAAAAGGTAAAGTTGCACAAATTGAAAATATATATAAACCAACTAAATTGTATTTATTCAATTTAAGTTCTGGTTTTTATTCAACAGACATTTCTAGTCATATATGCCAAAGTAGATTAATGCATTCAATAGAAAATGGATCTCAGATGAGAATAGCCCATTCATTTCAATTACCAGAGTGGATTGAACAATACCAGAGTGAAGGTTCACTTGGTATGCGTGAAAGTAAGCAACAATGAATAAATAATTGTCTCACATTGGTCCACCTTCACCGATCATAACCTCTGTCAGTGAATTAGCCAAGTAATATCACCCCTCGTTGTTGTCGTCCATAGGCTGCTGTGCTCCTCACTGACGCAATTGCATTGTTTTTTACCGGGACCGAAAACCTAGAAGTCATACAACGACAACCTCCCCGTCTTTGGCTTGTATTCAAATGAGGGCCGGCCTGGCCCAGGGCAGCCAGGGCGACCATCCAGGGCCCACGAATTAGGAGGGCCCCAAAAAATCAGTTTAAATATAAATATATTAATAATCTTGTATTTAAATAGAACTAGTATGTTCGATGGAACCCCTTTAATACAAAATAATTATGGGGTAGTGGTTATTATGTTAGACTCTCATACAAGAGGTCCTTAGTTCTATTCTTGGTGGTGACGTTTTTTTTTAATTTTCTTTTTTTTTTTTAGTTTTTTAATATTTTTTTTACATTATGTAATGGGGCTCCATTTTGAAAGTTCGCATCGGGCCCCTATGGGCTCGGGGGCGGTCCTGATTCGAATGAAGGGTTAAAATAAAATATTCCAGACTGCAAAATCTGTACCTTATCTTTTTTTTTTTGTCGGAAAATATCGAAGAAATTTTGTGGGTGGGAAAGGAATGGTGTATTGATACCCCCCCCCCCCCCCCCCCCCCCCTCTTTTTGCTTTTCTTGTCTGTTCGTAAGGGAAACATCGTATCTATGGCTAGAGAATGGTTTCGTTAAAAAACTTTTGCTATTTTACCTTTTTATATATGGATGAAAAATTTAAGGATTAATCTGGGTTATTAGAGAAGGGAAAATTTGCCGTGGAAAGTCGAAGCCAGCTTCACCACCTTCTCCCTTTCTTTAGTAGTATAGATAAATTCACTATGTAAATATCATTGTAAAAATATTATTAAATAACTATATTACAAAAAATAGCTTCTATAGATACTATCCTACACAAGTTTTTATTAGGTATGCCTCCATCTTTTTGTCATTTTCTAGTTAAATACTTTCCCTTACATGGAATTCTATTAGTTATTTGACTGGCATATCATCATTTAAGGATAATTTTTCTTGTAAGTACAAAATAGAAGGCATTGAAATCATGGGTTAATAATGATTATCCCCAAAAATTGGTATAAAGGAAGGATTTATTGTTATATTTATTAGGCTAAATTTCAGGAAACTCTCTTAGTCTTCAAGCATGTATTAGGTATACTTCTATAAAAAAAATCATCGCGTAACCCCTAGCTATCAATTTTCCTTTTTTTTTCCAAGGTCAACAATACACTTTATCTAAATAATGCTTAAAATTTAAAACGTGACCCCTCTCTCTTTTTTTGGCTACCTTGGCCCCACACCTCTTGTACATATCCGTCTCAGACCACTACTTTTTTTGGGACTTTACCTCCCTTTTTCTACCTTCGACTTTCCTCCTTGAATTCTTCACCTTTCCCTCATTTCTGACTCTTTTCCTCATTCATCTTTTGCCTCTCTTGTAGGTGAAGCTTGCAACAAGTAGTCCGAGGTTGCAACCATTGTCCTTACATCTTATATATTGAAGAAATACCTTATATTGAAGAAATACCTTATCTATTAAAGGGATACTGGCTTGGGGTGGCTCATCAATATGCCTATATCCGGCAGAAGGGCGACGGTGGCATCTTTAGCCGACTCTTTGTTATCCTTTGTGAGTTCCTATAGGAGTGAAGAGGTGAGAGGAGAGGAGAGGAGGGTGATGAAGGTGGACGGTAAGGAGGCGGTTAATGAGAGGAGAATTGGGAGGAAGTTTGTAGAAGAAAGTAAATATTAGGGAGGGAAGGCGAAGAAATGTACGGGGGCTCACGTAAAGGGAAACAGAGCGGAGGATGGCAGATATTATTGGAGTTTGTGGGGTAAGGCAGCGAAGCTAGCATGGAAGAAAGTATGTGGAAGGAAGGTGGAGGTTTAGGAGGGAAGGACAAGAAATGTGTAGGGGCCCACAAAGAGGAAAGTGAAGCGGGTGAAGGAGGTTAGGGGCCAAGGTGGCGAAGGGACGAGGGGTAAAGAGATAACCTGCATGGACTTCTATTGTTTTATTATAAATCAATTCGGAAAAATACAAAAGATTATAAATCAGTTTTATTTTAAATTTTCTAAATTTAAAATATTTATATTATATTATAATTGATTGTAGCTCACCTAATTAACATGATAGAACCCAGTTGATCTATCTCTGATATCGAAGATGGAGGTCAATGGAGGTTGAGGAGAGATTTCAATGATGATCCATTTTTGATATCGACAACGAGTAGCGATCAAGCCCTTGTGATCTCATAATGGAAGCATAACTTAATTAAGAGAGATGAGCTATCTATTCGGCGATATTTTGTTGGAATATTCCCGATATTTCGTTATTCGCAAGCAGAGAGAAACAAAACAGCAGAGCAATACGTTTATCCCTAATATTTTCGGTGATATTTCGATCCAAAGTTTACTTTTCGGTCTAGCAACTATTCCCTGAATAGTTCAGTTGGTTTTTATTAGAAAAGAATTAGTGCAACCCAACACTATTTGGGCCCAAGATCTATAGCCCGTAAAAGGGAAGTGAAAAGATAATAAACTGTCCAGATCAAGAATAGTTCGGTTGGTTTGAAGCGAGCGTTCTACTGATCTACATCCATATTAGAGAAATATATATGTTAAAATTGATAGGTATATGAATTATTGTTATTGTTTATTAAAAATAGAAGTATCTATATTGAAAAAACTTGTTTTAAGTGAATCTTCTGAAAACTCCCAATTATTCCTCTCCCAAAGTATACTCGTCGCTATTCACTCGTAGACCAAAAAGGTTTCGAGAACTGAATAAACTGCCCGGTAGAGTGAGATGTATGCTCGAATAATGCCACCTCGATTATGTTACTTCTTGGCTGCTATTTGATCCTGTAGTTTTGTTTTGTAGACCACTTTGATCCCATCAATATGTTAATCAGCTCGTCTTTCGTTCCTTAATGCTCTTATGTGGAATTTGAAACCAGTCCTTCATTAGAGGAGGATGGAAAGAGGGAGGAAGGAGGGAGAGAATGTGTTCTAGTCCAACTATGAGGTGGATATCTATTGTGGTCATTCGAAGAAGAGATTGGAATTATGGTGTTTGTTTGCAATATTTATTTCTTATAATATATTTGTCTGTTTGCTATTGCGACATTATTTTGTCCTAGAAGGTAAAATATACTCTTTTATGCTTTCCATATCGTTGTAGCTGTTGGTTGACATGTCCGACATGTATCCTTTTCATAAGTAAAACAACATAATTTTTGCAAAAAAAAAAAAGAAATAAGATATTTATATTTTAACAATATGTCAGCCGACATATCGGGGCCAGCCAAATCAAAATGTCCTTTACATACGTAAAACAAAATTTCTGCAAAAAAGAAAAAAGATACTTATATATATTTTTTACAATATGCCGGCGAACATTGGGCCCAAGCTGTGATACGTTGGCCAACATTTGAGTTAATCGGTTTTTTGTTGAGTTTTTTTCTGTTGAGAAAGGGTTTTAAGTGTTAAATTATTCAGACTCTTAAATAAGACTTTCAAATTACTTGCAACGTTTTAAATTTTAAATGATTCACTTATATATATATATATATATATATATATATATATATATATATATATTGGAAAATCGGTAAATTTTATTCAATCAATCAAAGATACAATACACACTTCAGGACACATGACAACTACATCAAATTCAATATTATGTGAGATCCCGACGACTGAGATTGTGAGACCCTCAAAAATACGTTCGTTTCGTTCTCATCAGACGTGCCACATTGACGATGCAAGTCGTATACGAGCCTCCTTAAACCAACTTCTCCCTCTATTTCTTTGTGCCCTGAACCACGCAATAATTGCTCCGACGTCCCTGCGAGCTGCACCGTCACACAACCGTTTTCATTGTTCTCGCCAGAGATACCAAGTCATCTCATATTCAAAGAAAAGATGATGGCTTGTTTCATTTGAGTGATTGCAAAGCACACATCGTTGAGTATTAATTTGTGTTCCAAAATGAGTGAACCTGTCCATCGTTAGTAGTCTACCCAAGCCAAGAGTAGGCAATACACTGTGCATTTTGCGAGAAAGTCCTTTTGGCCATATAAACTCAATAGTTTTTCAACTTCGGATGCTTGCTCCGGATGAAGTCATAACAGGTCCTGAACTCGAACTCATATGTCCCCCATCCGTTCTTAGGCGGCTGCCATAACCACCGATCCCTTTCTGCAGTCGGGTCGAGGGGAGTCGTCCGAATGAGGTCAGCAAAGCGGGCCGTGTGGGCATAGGTCTCTGGTCTCCAAATTTTCTCTCGAAGAATATAGTTCAGAGGGTTTTAGGATTCTTCTCTTAAGCATCCTCACATATTCTCCGAAATACCAGCCGTTGGATTGTATTTTTTGATCATTCAAATTAAATCAAAATCTCGTGAGAAATTGGAGAGTTTAAGAATCTAATCTGAGCAGTCAAAAAATATAATCAAACAACTGCTATTTCGGAGAAATGTGAGGATGCTTAAGAGCGGAGATCTCGATCCCTATATATATGACATGCAACATCCAACATTTCAAAACACATTTTGATGAATCCGACATCTGAAACCTTACATCCCTCGCTTTCCTTGAACACCATTTAGTGAATCATGCTTGTAAAATTATGGTGATATATGTTATCTTCATAAATTGTTTGAGGGGTATGAAGAATTTTGATCTAGCTTCCTTTCCTTACAGGTACAAAGAGATTTTGCTCGCCCTCCTTATCTCAAGCTACTTCAAATTATTCCTCATAGCAACTATGGTACTTCTTTAGGCTCTCGATGCAACCTTTCTCTTGGTTCTAAAATACCATTTAAATAAATGCTTTCTATTTTGACATTTTATGTCTTAATTTAGCAATTGTCTTCCTTCCTGTAGGTCTGGGAGTTTCCATCTTCTGTTTTTTTCATCATCGATGTATTTGTTCTTTCATCCAATGCAGTGGCTTTAAGAGGTTTGAACTTTGATTTCTTAGACCATATAAGATTCATGCCCATTGTTGAGTAACATTTATTGTCAGATGCACACACTAACCTATGCTACGTTGTGGACATGAACACTTAAGACTGGTTACAATAACATACTTTTTGCATTTTCATTTGGTATTTACGCAATAACCAAGAACATGATATCAAAACGATCCTATCAAAGGTGCAACTTCCATTTTGGATTTGGGCATCTATAATCATTTGACAAGTGTATTTGATGGTCGGCTAATTTCTTTCATCTTAGCCATGCCTCTTTAGACCCCATTTTGGTACTACTTTACTTCCGTACTGTCATTGGTCATGCCAATATTTTCATGTTTATTTTTGTTTGATAATTTTTTTTTAATCTGCTTATTCGAAAAGTAGAAAGTTTTTTTCAAAGTTTTTTTCATCTTTAATTTTTTTTTTAATTCCCACCATAATTTGGAAGGAATAATCCGTTTTTCCGTAGAATCGAACCCACACAGCCATGATACGATGTCTCCAAACTAGAGCCATGAGACTTCGACTTCGAAAATTAGAATTATATTGGCATTATTTTTTAAACTTCATATCATATCATATTGGAAAAAAAGTTACGTAGTTTTGAATCTTAGGGTATGTAGTTGTAAGTATTGAATACATATTTGTACCCTAATGACTGGTATTATCCTAAAGAGTGGTATTAGAAATCCATCTGTGGCTATCTAATATCCAGTGACAAAAATTCAGAAAAGTCAGTTCAGTATAGTTAAGAACTCTGTTTGTCAAGATGAAGCTTTAGTGATTCACATTACTTTTAATTACCAGATAGTTGGTACAACTCTGTTTGTCAAGATGGAGTCTTTATCTTCTATTCATACTTTTTGCAAAAAAAAGACTCATAGTTAAAAAAAATTCTAATTTTTAATTTGGTGCATTTTGTACCCAAATTGAATGACGACGTCAACGGACAACCAATTTACCGTCAATAAGACTTATTTGGATTATTTACGCAGGAAAGAAAACAAACTAATAATATACAAATGTGAAAGAGACTGGAACGGAATGAAACATGGGAGAAAATAAAAAAAAAGTGGTAAAATATGAGATATTTTAAACCAATATAGAAGGATGGTAAGACCGTTGTAATATTTAATGGTCATGTGCAGGAGTATTTCAAGCGTTTTGTAGTCAAAATTTGACTATAACTTTCAAATTGTAATGACTAGTGGACGGATTGGGTGATTTAATCAAAGTACCCAAAATACGAGGATTTAATTGATAAAATTAGCTTTTTCTCCACTCATTTCATTTAATTAGAGCATAATTAGATTAAAATTTCTCCAGTATTAGCTTTTTTATTCTTCTTCTGGTGGATTTTGTCATTGTTCTAATCTGATTATCTGCCTTATTGTGTACTGATATCAGTGATGTGCTTGCAGTAATGACTCGATCGAGAACCAGTAGATGCGTTGCAGTCTGCTTCGCTGCACATTCTGCCAAGTTCCTCGCAACTCATTTTCTGATGCCTTTGTTCTCTGTTTCATTCTAGAGATTCTGAGCAACAATGTCAGTTTATTTATTTATTTATTTGTTTATTTGTTTACAATCAAAAGATGTTTTAAAAGAACAATTTATAAAATTGGAATACCAAAATCGAACAGCAGAAAGTTGTCAAAAAACGTGAGCACTGTAATTTGGGTACTGCCATTAATTTTATTATGAGTGGAATGTATTACGTACTTTTGTACGGCCTGCCAAGTTATTTAGCCATTTCTGACCCCCAAATTTAATTGGCTGAAGTTTAATGGGTTTTTATGTGCCCTTTCAATTTTATGGCCGATGTAATATGTTTGAACTCCTTGGAATTTTTATTTATTTATTCTTCTAAACCCCGTAAAATAAATATTAATATCTATTGTAGGTGAACTACTCAACATTATTGAATACTATTCCATTCAAAACTAATGAATAAACAACAAATAATACATATTGGTATATCTATATCCTAAATGTTCTATACTTAATGTTCTATGATATTCCAAAGGGAAAGTTGGTCCAGTGGTCAAGTGTACGAGTTTTAAACCAATAGGTCTCAGTTTGATCCTCTGTAACCCTTTTACTTCTTTGGACAAATGAACTGGATTAAGGTACTTGGTAATAAAGAAGGGAAAGAAAGAAAATTGTTTGCTTTACAAAGAAAACCGAATTAATAAACTATCAAATGGTGGTTGTATAAGGATTAAGAGGTTTTTGTTGACTTAAAAGTTGAATCCTTTAACTATAACAACCTCATCTTATAAAATAGAATAAGGGTCTTTTAGTTTTAGAATCCTGTATAATAATCGAAATTTACATTTGTCTCCGTATTGTTCAGGAGAGGGTTTTGAGTCTCGTCCTGACGGTTGACTTGGGCCGACAGTTAGACCGCACAAATACTAAGAGCACTAACAAAAGTATCAGCCTGGCTGTCACCATTTTTGACATTTATGATATAAATATTTTTGGCAGTCCTAAGCATAACAATGACTGTATTTATGACTGACTGTGCGTAGGAGTAGGAGTAGGACTAGGACTAGGACCGGAGAAAATGATGACAGTGACTAACACTTTGCAGAGAGCGCTACCGATAGACAAAAATCATATGACTGCACAATCCGTAGCTCATCTTCTTTGCCAATGCATCCGGAGATCCAACTCGCTTCCAGATCTCGTCCCGCCAAATAGATCATAGCAGCAGCCATTGGCATTCAAATCCAGGAGCGAGCCTTCTTCTTCTTCTTCTTCAAACTTGACGTTCCCGTTGCCCTCTCCTTCCTGATCCTGGTAGAGCTGGAATGCCGAAGCGTGGGACGTCGGCTTCTTCAAGTTATTCCCGGCCGTGGCCGTCTTCTCTTCTCCGCACAGTACTCCGTCGCCGATCAACCCCGAGAGAGCTCGGTTGAAGCCCGCGACACCCGGTCCCGTCGCTTCTTGATTCCCTGCATTGCTGCTGTTCATGTTCAGGGAGAGGCTCTTCTGGGCTTTCTCTAATATTGTCTGCAGGTACTTCCCTTGTGCCTCGATTCTCATTTGCAACTTCTTCTGAACCTGGAATATTTTCCCATAGTTAACTCTCTATCCAAACAAATCAACTACTACTATTATGATCCAGTTGATGATTGTTTGGTGTCATATATTGACAATGAAAGTATCTTTCAATATCTTTAGAATAGGAAATCTCGACGGAGAAAATGGTCATTTAGTGATTGTAATAGTATATGACATTTGGTATTAATATACGATAGTTTTAGGATTATAAATGTGCGTATTATAATTTTCTAATAGTAGGCTTCGTGTCACCCTTATCGGAAAAGAAGTAAGTAAAGATGAGACTTGGATCTAATCGTAATCCTAAACCTAATCATAGCTTAACATGCATAATAGTAGCGTATCGAACGAGTATCGACACGTACGCTGTATCTGTACGTACTGTGTCGTGTCGAACGTACGTTTGTTATCAAAAGTAAGCTTACCTCTAGCTGCTCATTCAGTTTCCTCTGCACTTCAATTTGATATTTTAGTGCCTCTGCAAGTGGCATCTCTCTGCAAAAAGAAGAAGAAGAAGTTGCTGAGATTATAATCCGAGTCCCATTGTCAGAATGTCCCTTGGGCATTCCTAATATAGAATGTTAATGGCACTAAGCAAATAACAGCAGTTATTACGGTTACTACTTACATTTAGGGGCTGTTTGATTGGTTGAAAGTGGAGGAAAGTATAAAAGTGATTTTTTGCCTGGTAAAAGTGAAATGCGTATGTTTTTAAGTTTCATGTTAGTTTTTGTCTGGTGAAAGTGACTTTCAACGTTTGGATAGATAATCTTTTGTAGTTTGGAAGTTGTCAAATCAAATCAGTGTTTGAATGACTATGAAAGTGGGTAAGGTAAAAAACTTATATTATAAGAGAAATAAAATTAAATAATGAACTAAAAGTCCTAGAGTGGCCAAAATGTTTATATATATATATATGATTAGAAAAAAATAGGACTGTTGCAACCACATCTGCTGAAAAAAAGGAAAGTGAAACCGACCAAAATGATCTGCCACGTCAGCCGGCAGGAACTGCAGCGAGCTGCAGCAAATACTTTCGGCCACTTTCATGTCGGCAGCTCCTGTCCAACCAAACACAAGGAACTGCATGCAGCACACAATAAATACTGCAAAATTTCACCCCATTTTCAATCACTTGCACGGTACCAAACAGTCTCTTAGAAAACTCTCTGTATTAGGACTGTTAAAATTTTGACAACTTTAAAAATACCTAAGATTGTTAAAAAAAATTCAGTCATGTTACATATGTAGGACTGCCAAAATTTTGGCAGTCCTTTATCGTCCCGTTAGGTAGTCCTTTATCGTCCCAAACAGGACTGTTTTATTTTTTTTTAAAGCTTCGAAACACCATTAATGAAGTTCGAAACTTCAGAAATAGTCTAAAAGTAAGGAGCTATGCAAAAAACATAGATTATAAGGTTTAGGGATTTGGAAAGAAAGAGGAAGAGATCTTTTTTACATTTTATCCTTTAGTTAGTGTTGTCCCCCTAACAATTTTTTCAAAAATATTTTGATAATTTTTTTTTTTAACATTTGTGTCGCCCCATGCAGTGCCCTTATTATTGGCCATATTTTTATTCATAGAACTAGTGGTTGTATTTATTAGATGAATAATGTGATGTTTAACTATGTAATCAGGACAAGGAAACAATTCTCACGCATGATTTCCTTTCCAACTCTTAATTACTGTCAGGGCCGTCTCAACACATTAAGAAAAAAGATGTTACACTTTCCCTAAAATCATGGGGTCCTAGATCAATAAAATAATTAACCAAAAGAGATAATTGTTACCCCCTTAAATCACAGTATCCTAAGTTAATGAGGACATGGTCAAAGCATGACAACTCTATTTAGAATCTTTTTCTGACCAGGCCGGGCTGAACAAGCACTTTGTTCTTCAAACATAGAACTACACCTTTAGAACTGCTGCTATGTCGAATCCATCGGCATGCAAGAGACAACTTGGCGAACTGGAACATCTTAATAGCTAGAGGAAAAGAAAAAAAAAAACGATTTCCGTAGTAACGGCAAGCGAAATGGGAGCAGCCTAACTAGCCTAAACCGTGGAAACAGATTTGTGGAAAAGCAACACAAACATCGTGCCACTAGACGAAATGATAGAGTGTCGCACCCTAGATGGTCAGAGAGCTTACGTCCTGATCCGATTAGCATGCGACACATGGGGCATTTGAAAAATTTATAGGCAAAGATAATCTGGCGAACTGAAACATCTTAGTGGACAGAAGGGGGAAAAGAAGAAGCAAAAGTGAATCCCGTAGTAGCGACGAACGAAATGGAAGCAACCTTACCTAAACCATGAAAACGGATTGTGGAAGAGCAATACAAGCATGTGCCGCTAGGCGAAGCGATGGAGTGTCGCGCCATAAATGACAAGAGAGCTTACATTATGACCCGAGTAGCATAGGACACATGGGACATTTGGAAAGTTCACAGACAAGAGACAACCTGACAAACTGAAACATCTTAGTGCCAGAGGAAAAAAAAAAACGATTGTCGTAGTAGCAACGAACGAAATGAAAGCAACCTAGCCTTAACCGTAAAAACGGGTTTGTGGAAGAGCAATACAAGTATCATGCTACTAGACTTCGAAGCGGTGGAGTGCCGCACCCTAGATGACTAGAGTCCAATAGCCGAAAGCATTACTAACTTACGCTTTGATCCGAGTAATAGCATGGGTAGACAGAAGCACATACCCGACATTATTTCCACTGTGAACACTAGTACTGGTCGCAGAAGAATAGTTGTTTCCCTTTGAGTTTCCTGCAACAAATATATATATCATAATATGAGAAGCTGCTGGATTAATTTTTCTATTCTAATTTTTATTCTAAGTACGTGACACTGATGTAGGATAAATTTTTTTTTATAAGAATATCTATATGTAGAAACTCTTATAGAAATTCATACTTTCAAACTAAATCATAAATTGATCATTTTATTTTCTTCCACATAGAATAGAAATTGAAAACCATTTGAGAGTTTTTTTAATATAATTTCTATGTAGAAACTCTTATCAATAGAATAGAAATTTCTTTTAAAGTACAATATAAGAAGGCTAATTCTAAAGGCACTCCAACAATTACTTAAGCAAGTCCAAATTTTAGTTTTTTTTATTTACAAGTTTGCCATCGAAAAAATTGTTCTAAGCTAGTCCAAATTTTTTTTCCAGGACTGTCACAATGTTGACAGTCATTCCAATTGGAAGGACTGCCAACATTTTTTGACAGTCATAATAATTAGGACTGTCAACATTGTGACAGTCATAAATAATTAGGACTGTAAAAAAAAATTGACGTCTACCCGACTATCGTCCAAAATGGCTTGTAGTGCCAGTGACATTTCATATAGACTAAGTTTGGCTCGATTGCGGCAATCCGCGTGCGAGTTATTGCATTACGTCTAATGAATCTGAATCCGAGTAACACATCTGAATCAACTTGAATCTGTGTATAACATGTCTGAACCACCTGAGTATCACGATCTGAAAAATATGAGTAACTCCTGCACCTGAATCAGAAACACGCTTTAACACTTGTGCTGCTATGTGATTCCTTGATTTCATTATATATATTTGTGTTTGGCTAACTTGGTTAAATCTTTGGACTGGTAAGGATGAATGGTAAGTTGGTAAGTTTTGCCGTGTTTCTCTTATATCGCACTGCGTACTGCCACACGAGTTAGACTTTACATCATTGCCATGAAACTGATCCAAAGACAAGACTAGAAAGACAACTTAATAGTTGGTGCACGGAACTAATATAACGTGTTTGGATTCGTTGAACGGGAGATCGGAGCATGCGACTGTCAATTTTTTGACAAGTCCATGAAAAAAAATTATAGAAGAAGAAGAAGAAGAAGAAGGGGTAGGACGTGGGTGCGGACGGAGGCGGCGGGGACCTGGTAAGGCGGCGAGGCGGCGGAGACGAGTGCGGGCTGGCCACGGACGAGCGGCGGCAGCAGCAGCAGCGACAACACCATCCTTGGCTTCTTCGTAATTTTTGCAGTGGCATATTCAGCGGCACCGGCCTCCGCCTCCTCCTCCTCCTCCTCCTCCAGCCACCTCCTCCGTCGCCTCCCGCCGTCTCCTTCTCCTCATCCGGCGGTTGGGGTTGGAATTAGGATTAGGATTAGAATTTTGGGTGGAAGAGAGGAGAATGAACTGTCCTGAGTAAATTTTGGACTGTACTAAGTAAAAGTTAAAAAAATTTAAATTTTTTCTGAAGTAATAAACTGTCCTATGCAATTTTTGGAGTACCTATAAAATTAGCCTATAACAAGGAGGAAAGTAACTTAATTTTAGAAATCTCCGTTAGGAGATAGCCTTAAGGTCAATTCACACACACACATACCATCTTTATTGGCTTCCAGGCTTCGAGCTTGCTTTCCGAGTCTATATTTCTGAAGACAGCAAGAAAAAAAGGAAGAGTCAATGGAAGAATAAAGAAAGGAGAGTATATAAAGGTGAAAGGAATGGTAGCATGCATATATGGGGGACCTGGAGATGGCTCTTGAGATGATACAGCGTCAATCCTTTCATTCCCATCATTCTTAGCACCGTCTTTGGTGTTGCTTCTGCCAAATTGTATTGCATGCCAAAATTATTGGAGTAAGCTATATATGGAGATCTTATATTAATACTAGTACATATTTCATACTTATTTTGGTAGAGCAAACAATAATTTTTTAAATTTTTTACTAATTAAGAAGAGTTAAACTTCTTTAATTTTTTTAGTTCGAATACAGAAACTCAAATAGGAACTCACAATAAAAATTTGCTATCACGTTATAACACGTGTACACATTTTTTCTATTTAGGCCCTTAATTTTTTTTTAAGGTCTTTAAAAAATCAAAAGATGAGATTCATATAATATAACAATTGTAAAAAAAAAAAATTCAAAAAATCAAAGAATGAGATGAATGTAATCCAACGATTGTTAATACCCAAGTTCTAAAAATTAAGAAATCATAAGTTCCTCCAGGATTTTTGTTAATTTTTTACGACTACGTGAAAATAACAAGCAATAGTCTTTTAATTGTTTTTACTACTTGACAAGAACAACGACCCTTAATTTTTTACATTTTGAAAAGTGCAACTCCCTTTTTTTTTATACATAATTATCTAATTATCCATGTTAAATTTAATAAAAAAAATTTATTAATAAATAGAGATAAGGGTAAATCCAGGAGGTTGCGGTTTCGAGCCTCCTGGATGCCACTTAATTCTAATCTCCCTTTGGAGGAATCAAGCGGTGGGTGCAGTGCAGACGCGGTGCGGTGCAGTTGCGGCTGAGTGAGGCCTCCGGACCGGAAGAGGCCTTCGGGTTTGTGTTACCTTCGGACTGACTTGTAGCCTCTCGAAAGAACCTGAATAAAATTTAACTTCTTCGAATATATATATATATATATATATATATATATATATATATATATATATATATATTTCAGCAGGTTCAATGAATGGCTTTATGTTATATATTCATAACATGTTCTCTACAGTTTGTGGGAAGCCACTACCCCTGTAGCCTTAATTTATATCCAGAATTAAGAAAAAGAGGAAGTTAATCATGGTAAATAGACCTAATTTGGTCCGCATGGACATATAGAATGCTCAGTAACAATTGACATCATCCGTGTTCCCAATTCAGACGCTAGATTAATTAGAACATGACATGTATACGTCCGTATTGTCAATCCGGAAGAGAGTCTTGTCGAATTTATTCCTGGGTCGACATGTTTATTCGTTTTCAGTAATCATGAGATGAGGTAGCAGTGACTTACTCTCGGGTCCGCCGAGCTTGGTGACGGCGTCGACGAAGCGGTCGTGGAGGTCGGGCGTCCACCGGAGCCTCGGCTTCGGATCTCTCGACATCATGACGCCGGCCCCGCCGGCAGCGTAGTCGTAGTGATCATAATTTATACTACTACTCTTCTCCAGCTGATCATACATCGATCGATCTTCGCCCCCTCTCAACTGTTTGGAGACTACAATTGAAGCTAAAAATTGCAGCAGCAGCAGCTCCTAATTGGAGCTGTTAAATAGAGAAGAGAGAGAGAGAGAGAGAGAGAGAGAGAGAGTCTGTCCTGATTGAGAGAGAGAGAGAGAGGTATCATCCTCACCGTTAAATTGTACCTCCGGAACAGTCGGCTAGGAATCCTAGAAAACGTCCAGGAGAGAGAGAGAGAGATATCATCCTCACCGTTAAATTGTACCTCCGGAACACGTTAGCCCGCTCTGTTGTTGGAATTTGGTCTTAGAGCATCTCCATCACTATTGTCTTTGGGGCATAAGATAATATCTTTTCTACATGGTAACATTATATTCACAGAAAAGAATGAAATAGAAAAGTGTTCTCTAGATATTAAGAATTTTTTTTTCAACTATCAAGACAATTTCTTATTTTCGTCATTATTTTTAAATACTTTTTTATTCATAGTTGATGATATAGAAATGAGGACAATGTTAAGTGCATTGTATAGAACTAGACAACCAACTTCGTAATGCTTTCTGTAATTTTCTCTCTCTCCACGTATGCTTCACAATCAGCTTGAAAATTGCATTGGAGAAGGATTTTTAAATAAGATTGTCATTCATATCTGGCAACAACTTTTTTCCAAAGTCACAATAGGGCTGGAGATGCTCTTATGCCACGCTTGCTTCGTAGAACCAGAATTCTTATCGCGGAATGAGGGTCTTGGGATTCATGTTCAAGGTACATTCTGATTTTATTTCTAACCTTTTCAAAAACCAGAAAATGAAAATGACTAGAATTATAATTTTTCATGTCCATAGAAGAGCAAAGAATTGATTTTCTTTCCTTTCCTTTACGTGAACCAAACTAGACCTTAGATTTGGGTTATAGTTGTTGCTTTCAAAAGAGTCACCACAAAAGAAACTGTTGACAGCGTGTTGTTAAAAAAATTGCTCCAAAACTAAACTGAGTTATCAAATATTTTTTGAATAATAGTTGTTCCAATAAAAAGAAATATTTTAGCAAATGTGTACATTCAAAATATGGAAACTAGCACATATCCCCCATTATTTTTAAAAACTAAGAGATATCTCGATTAAGTGAGCTCACGTGCTCACTTAACTCACACGTGACGCTGTAAAATAACTTAAATATCAACAAAATAAATCAACGACCAAATGTGTATCGTATTAGAATATATTTCATTAATTTTTACTTATATTTACTTCAAGTTGTGTAATGGGCCAGCCCGGCCAGGCCGAGGTCCGGGTTGACTGGGTTTGGCCGGGTTCGAGTCGGTCCGGGACCAACTCGGTGGAGAGAGCGGGTCTGTCCGGCCTGGTCGGTTTGGCAGCCGACCCAGCCCGGACCCGTGACTCGGTCTATGGTAGACTGGGCCGAACCGGTTTGGGTTCGGGTCGGTTCACGGTCGAGCCGGACCGACCCGATTTTTATTTATTTTCTTTATGTTTATTTATATTATTATATATATTTTATATATAAGTTATTTGATATAAGTTAATAAATTCAACTTAAAATTTGCAGATTTTTTGTCACTAAGTTATTTTTGTATAATTTAAAAGTTAAAAGTTATTTGTTAGTAATTTTTTTTTATAATTTATGTAAAATTTTATATAAACATTAAGTAAAAAAATTTATTTGATTTCTTTATATCGATATTTATATAACTTTAAGTATAAATTAAAATATAAATATTTATAAGTTAAAATAATTTTTTATTAGTTATATAAATTTAAATATAAAATTATTCTTTCGGGCTGGGCCGAACCGGACCTGAAGCGGGCTGGGCTGGGCAGACCGGGCCAATCCGAATTGGACCTGACCAGAACGGGGCAACCAACGGTTCGGAACGGGCCGGGCTTGCGGGTCGGATCCCCCGACCCAGCCTGGATCGAAGGGGTGGGGGGGAGTGGGTTGGACCGGGCCGTTCCGTTGATCGGGTCCGGGCCGATCCGGACTGGGTCGAGCCGGGTTCCGAGCCACCCGTCCATTCTAACACCTTAATATTTGCTTGCATGATGCTTGTTGAATGTGTGACAGAGATTTGACAAAGATTTTTTTCTTCGACACTTGTGTCATTTTACAATATCACGTGTGAGTTAAGTGTGTACGTGAGTTCACTTAACCGAGATTTTGATCGTTCCGTACAAAAATGAGAGTATCTCTCAGTTTTTAAAATAGTAAAAATATTTGCTAGTTTTCATATTTTGAATGAAAATACATTTGTTAAAATATTCCAAAAAAAGTACAAACCATCTATCGATAAGGTTGGATTTGTAATTGCTTATTGGATATTATTTCTGTAATTTTTTTTAAAGTAATTCAAAGTTGTTTTCAGAGAAAATCTTATAATTTTTTTTGAGAAACTCGACGTAACGTTCGGGACTTTATACACGCTGCTTATTATTGTTTATTGAATATTATTTTTGAAATTTAATTTTTTAAAGTAATTTAAGGTTGTTTTCTAAGAAAATCTTATAAAAAAAAGTTTAAGAAGTCCGATATAACACTTGAAACCTCTCCCACCATCCAGCTAAGACTCGTATGTCTCTTTTCAGAAACCAAAAGGGTCACTCAAGGAAGTTTATATGGTGAGATTTTGAGAAGCATGAAACAATTTCAAAGCTAGTTTTAGACTTTGCCAACTTGTTGAAATACAGCCCTGCTCAAATTTTGTTCCTGCGGAGGAGCGGAAGCGGGAGCACGTGCAGGGCCACGCCGACGTGGAATGCCAGCGTGGATTATTCGGCTGCAGATGGCGACCAGGAATATTCCCGCGCCGGCCACGCGTCATGAAGGACGAGACTAGCGGCGTAAAGTAGGGTGGGCCCACCTTTTTTTTCTTTTCTTTTTTTTGTGTGTGTGTGTGTGTGGGAAATATTCCCGTTGGTGGCCTTCCTCTTCTCTACTTTTGTCTTTTTCTATCCCGCCAATTCCAACAATCTTTTGCCTTTTTTTTTTTTTTTTTCGTTTGGTTCTTACTTCTTAAATCTGCATCTCTATTTTCTCTCCTACCCATTTCTCTTATCTTTTCTCTCTCTTTTTTTGACTTATTAGTTTATTTTTTCGTTTTTTCACTCTCGTTTTCTGAATAAAAATTGGCAAGCAAACGAACGAAGCGAGGTCGAAAAAAATGGACCTCCTTACCTTATGAAGCTTTACTGTCCTTCTCCTAAATGCCGGGGTGCACTACAAAATATGAAGGTATAGTGACGTCCAAACTGTCGCCGATTTGTCGCTATTCACATATAACGAGGATATGGAACGAGTTCCATATGCTTCAGCAGTGAGAAGTATCGTATACGCCATGGTGTGTATAAGGTCATATATTGTCCATGCAGTTGGTATGTTTAGCATATATCTTTCCAATTCGAGAATGATACATTGGAGGACGGTCAAAATGATCTTCGTTATCTTAAGGACACTGTTGGTTGGAAGATTTTATTTGGGAGTGACGAGTCAAAACTGATTGTTTATAGTGATGCTTATATGACTCAAGATGTGGTATGGTTAGCAGGTATCTTTCCAATCCGAGATAGATACATTGAAGGGTGGTCGAATGGATCTTTGTTATCTTAAGGGCATTGTTGATTGGAAGATTTTATTTAGGAGTGACAAGGCTGGTTGGTTATACTGACGCTGGTATGGTTGGAGATGTGGATACCATGAGATCGACTTCGGACTGTGTTATGATGTTTCCTGGTGAGACCATTTCATGGCAGTCGCGGCTGCAGAAGTGTGTTGCCTTGTCTACGATGGAGTCAAAGTTTATCGTGGCGACAGAGGCTTGCAAGAAGTTGTTGTGGAGGGGCTTAAGCAGGAGCCGAAGTGCACCTTGGAAAGAACTCGATATTTCATAGTCGGTCCAAGTATATTGTAATTCAGTATCAATGGATACGAGATGTACTAGAGGTGAAGGACACGACACTTGAGAATGTTCACACAGAGGGCAATGGAGCGAATACACTCACGAAGGTTCTGTCGAAGGAAAATTTTGAGCATTGCATGAGTATTATTGGAATAACGAGCTCCTCCGCCTAATTGGGAAGGGAAGGATGTTGGTCTTGGATGGGATTCTCAACCTATGTAAAGAATATTCCGGAGTGCGATGAGTGCCATCTGTGTATCGGGAAAGCTCGGGGTGTCGAAGGGGGACAAAGGTGGCGTATTTGAGCGCGTGTCATACATATTGAAAAAATTCGTATTAGTGCAGGCAATGTATCGCTGAAAAAATTCGTATTAGTGCAGGCAATGTTATCGCAATGTCATTCTCTTGCTTTACTAGACGATCGATGATCAACTTGGTAGAACAAAGGTCTATGAAGAATATTCTAAGCTCTGTTAAAGGATCCCAAACTACCTGCGGTAAGAATTACTGAAATGCAATCGAATTAACCTCTCCATGAATACGTGACAGTCGTGGCTATTTATACCCGTCAGTTTGTTCTCCTTCGAGTCGACAGATCTTCTCAGATTTGATAAGTACCCGTCTAAAAATTTTAGTCCCTGAATCCACCTACAAAGTCTTTATTTATCCTTCTTGTCCAATGAGAAAATTAGGTTTCTTATACTTTTCATTCCCTTCTCTATCAAATACGATGCAGGACGTCTGCATATTTCTTCCAAGTCCAACATGGCCTTGGAATTGTCTTTCGTCTTCCCCTTTACATCCATCACTTTATTAATTATGATGTCAGACACATTATTCTGGATTTGCATGACATCAAGGTTATGTCTGATCATATTGGTGCTCCAATATCGCAGGTCCCAGAATTACTACTAGAATATAAAAAATTAGCGACAATATATTGGCGAAGGCTGATATCTGACGCCAAATAGCGACGTCTCAGCAGCATTATAACGACCAAATATAATAAATCATAAATTTAATATGATTCTGTCACCAGGTCGTCGCTATGTCGTCACTGGATTGTGCCACATTACGCGAGAACTACGCAGTAAACCTTTACGACAGATTGGCGACGGCTACTCGATTGCAGCGGCGTACTAGGATGTCGCTGGTCCGTCGCTTATGTCTGTGCCCTAAGTTAAAAGAAAATACGACCGATCGAAATTTAACATTTCGATCGTTCACCCTCTCGCGCATCTCTCACTCGACATTCCATCTCTTCCTCTCTCTGACGTTCTCCTTCCCGTTGTCCACTCTCTCCGGCGATCCCCTTCCCATAGTCCCCTCTTCTCCGGTGATCCGCTTTCCATGGTCCCCTCTTCTCCGGTGATCCGCTTCCCATGGTCCCCTCTCTCTCCGACGTGGTTGTCCCCTACGTGCCTGTTCCCCCTCTCGGCTCCTCTATACCCCCTCCTCCTCCGTAGTTTCCCCTCCTCCTCCTCCAACGTGTCCCCTACCACTGTAAGTTCTAGATCATTTGGTCTCTCAATATATGTTGTTGTTGACATTTATGGTGTACCATTTAGGGATAATTTATGTGATGATTTCTTATTACTACTCAACATTTGGGGATAATTTCTATGATAATTTTTTGTTATTGCTCGAACTACGTGATCAGAAACTTTGTCATCGTATTTGTCGTAGAACTTATTGAGGTTTTTAGTACAGATTTAATATGAGGGCAGTTGTGCAGACTTTGCAACAACTGTGATTATATATGTGGCTGCACAGTGAGTGTATGATATATTAGTGTGATTATATCAGGTTGAGTGGCTGGGTATCAATCTATCCATGATACGTGGATGTGATGAAGAGAAGAGATTTGTGGCACATTATCTTATGGGTTTATGAGTGTGAGGATAAGTAGTATCAGCGAGTACTAAGCTTTTAGGGGTAGAGCTCGGGTCTGTAGGTGTTTACAACTTTGGATAAACAACCACCATAGAAAAACGAGTTCATAAGATCAAAATTTAGATTGTCACAGCATGTCCTAGCTCCTACTAAAGCATATCATACAAACTAATTAGAAAATTTGGATTACTTCTCTAGGAAGCAAGGACTTGGCCCAATAACGGCGAGGCATAGTCCATGCAGCCATATGAATAGCGAGGTAGAGACCATGCAGCTGTAGACTGACTTTCCTATGACCCCCATTCCTCGGCAATGATGATACCAAAACCTATCACTATATTTTATATTGTGAGCTGATGTCTTAGCATTATATTATGTGGGTTCATCTTAATTCTGTTATATCCTTCAGATACTATATTTGATAAGAACATATACTATACTGATGTACGAAACTTAGATGATTCACACTAATGTATGCTAGAATAAATTTTGGATAATGTTCTGAGCCATCGATAACCGAATTTATATCGATACTATGCAGAAAGGCATCATATTGAACAAATATCGATGTTGTAACTTTCAACTGTTTCTCTACTTTCAGCTATGGTAGAATACACAAAGTACGAATTACAATACTTTTAGAATGCCCATATAATGTCGTATGTATATCTAATTTCTTCTGTGTATTTTATCTAACGATATAGCATTTTCCACACCCACCAAGCAATGGATCGTTACTTGGTTGATCGTACGTGGATGTACAGGTGGCAACGCAAGAGTATGATTTGTCTGAGTGACAATTTTAATGTCACGCCCCGATCTTCCGTAAAATCGGTCGCCCCCGCTGGGCGCAAATTACCAAGCCAGTGCTCCCGCGGGACGACCGTTTTCATTAGGAACGTGATGCCGCAGGAGCCCAAGCTGTGCCCGTGTAAGGCCATGATCCAAACATGCGGTAAAATGACTAAGCCATAGAGTCGCACAGATAGTCTGAATGCAGCGGAATAAGAAGCCAATAAGCTATTGGTAACAAGTTCACAGAGTCGTCATAGAGGAAGCAGTAAATAACAAAAGTATAGAAGTAAAACAAAAAATTTATTGATATTGAACAAGTATTACAAGCGGCGCTAGGCCGAGATTACAAGTTGCTCAAGTCCTCTCTCTTGAAATAATAAAAGCGTGCCAAGTGGCTATAATTGTGGAATGATACATATGCGATATTCTAACATTATGTCCTGTATATATGCTTCAGCTCCGGATGCAATGCTCCAAGGCTCCAGAGCGAACTCCACGCCTTAGAACGAGTGAAGGGGTTTCGCACAGAACGATATTCTTCCGTACCCTGCAAGCAATCTGGTGGATTATCAGTACATGAATGCACTGGTGGGGAGGCTTCTCGCCCGCTCGATAAATCCAAACACGTTATATAGGTTATGTGCAATCTATTAAGTTATCTTTCTAGTCTTTCCTTAGGATCAGTTTTTATGACATAATGTAAAGCCTAACTTGTATGGCAGTGCGCCGTACGACATAAGAGTAACACGGTGAGACTTACCAACTTATCATTCGTCCTTCCCTGTCTAAGGAAACCAAGTTAAACCAAGCACGAGTATATACATAATAAAATCCAAGAAAAATGCATAAGCAAACACAAGTGTTACGGATGGGGTTCTGACTCAGGTGCACGAGTTACAAGGATGCTCAGGTGTGTTGCAGAAGATGTTCAAGTGTTCAAATATATAAAAGTATCTTATACTCATATCCGTTCAAGTATTCCAGATTACTAGGCGCGATAAAATGACTCGCACACAGATTGCCGCTAAGCGAGGATGACTTATCTATATGAATAAGAGTCGCTGGCATTGTCACGCCCCAGTCCCAAAATACGTAGGACTAGGAATACGTAAGCATGCCAGCCGTATGTATATGGAAACTCCAATATATGGATACCATAATACATACGTACGCTGTAATATGAATATTAACTCACATGTGGTATAACTATGGTCACAAGTCACAAATATACTAATCTCATCCACACAACAAGTCATAGAAAAGAAATAACTAAACTAGAATAATGAGTCTGAAATATCCAAAAATAATAGTCGGGTGGAGACAAATTCACTACCAATGACTATATCAATACTAAAATGGGAGATGAGGGTAAATCTCTAATATAAAATAAGATAATGATAGAAGTGTATTAGCTAAGAAGATCCATCGCTAGAGATAATCAATGATGCTCAGAAGGTAAGACCTCCTAGGTAGAGAATAATGCGTCAGGTCCTGGCCCGTACTTCTGCGGATACTCCTGGTCGTCTATACCTGGCAAGGGACCAGGTCCTCAGAGGGACGTAACAAGATACATAGAAGTATGCCAATTGAATAAAATAAATATGCAATATAGACAGAAAATATATAAGTACGATGTACCAGACAATCTATATAAAATGCATAATGAGGACAACTTTTCGATGTATGGGCATGGGTAGGCTACTCTATCTAATTTTACAACTCACACATACGTCAGGGACATCAGAAATAGATATACCTCGAGGGTAGCGACCAGCGCGACTCCAGAAATTGATATACCGCGAGGGTAGCGACCAGCGCGACATACTACCGTAGTGCGTGCTAGATAATACGGTTTACCAGAGTAGTTATAGCCTATACGCCTACTGATTGTCCTCCCCTCCCATGACACTATGTGTCAAGTATGTGTCAACAAATATATAGTATATAATTATGACTGAAAAAAATACACATGCAATGAATATATAAAAATATAATAAGCATGCAAAGTACTGTAAGCAATTTGGTAAGATATCTTGCCTGGCAAGAGAGCTGCAAAGTATAACGTCCAGGAGTCAAGCACACAGGATCAGAAACTATGGCCTCAGAATAAACGTTTCCGGATGCTGAAATAAATATCACCAACGTTACAAGAATAAGCGAGATAGCTATAAAATACGACCCTTTCGTCCAATTTGAACACAGGGGCAAAACGGTAATTTTGGGTCAAAATGGGGTCTACATGTGGCCCACTTTGTCCCAAAAAGTGTGCCAGGCGTAAAGGTCTCTAAAATGGACAAATTATTGGTCAAACAAATTCTAAACATCAATACGAACTCAACGGTACGTCCAATTTTGGATTCCGGTGAGCCGAAACAAATTTGCCCAAAAAGTCCCGTGGGACCCGCAAATAGGCGGCTTGGTCAACTGTCTCAAAATCGCATAAAACTTGGGTCACAGGACCAGCATGATATCACAAATCCAATGGCGCAAGTTTTGTCACATTCTGACGAGCGTACACTAAATGGTGCGGTATTTTGCAAAAGTCGCGATACGGGGCCTTTTTACGGATACAGAGTGATTCTGACGCGCACACACGTTCAAATCAGTTTTCGCGAAAGCCCACACGTCTGGACATACCATACGCGCCTTTCGGTGCAACTGGTACACGACGAGGCGGTCCCGTTTGGTGGGGCGCACTTCGTATCACAAATTTTATCATTTTAAAAATAAGTTTTTCTGGATTTTTAACCTAATTTTTTTCTGCATATAACACCAAATAAAATAATATAATTAACAAAAAATAATCTCGGTTATATGATCTTTACATAGCAAAAAGAAAATCTAAGTTTGGATCTCTGTGGTGGGAGATACGAGTCCTTAAACATGGGTCATTGCAGCAGTCTTTCTGAAATTAAAGTTATGGTTTTTTTTCAACTTGGTCTCGGTTTTCACCTAGGGTTACGCGCTGATCGGAGAAAACTAATACACAGAGTTGGAAGAGGGATAGGTCATGAACATACTGGTGAAGATAAATCAGAATTTGGTCGCAAGATGTAGCAGAAAATAGTGCGTGAACATGGGTACGTTGCAGTGATTTCTGCGGTGCTCGCGCTTGTGCGGACGCGGCGGCGAGCGGCGGGCGACTTCCGGCGTGCTCCGGGAAGCGGCGACAGGCGGATTAGAGTGGTCGGCGGCGGCTCAGGTCAGAGGAGATTGGGTTTAGGGTTAGGGTTTGTGGGAGGTTTTATATATATATATATATATATATATATATATATATATATATATATATATATATATATATATATATATACTTACTGAGAGAGGATGAGAGCGGGGGGTCTTCAGCGGGTTCCTGGAGGGGGTTGGTTAGCTAATTAGGATTAGGGTGGGGTTATGGGTTTAGTTGGGTTAATAGGCTTAGGGGCTAGCGGGTGTTGGGTTTGGTTTATTTGATTTTCATTCTTTTTCTTTCCTTTCCTTTATTTTTGTTTCCATTTTTTTCTTTTCTTTTTATTAATCAATATATATATATATATATATATATATATATATATATATATATATATATATATTGATATATATATATTCCAAAAAATTATATTAGTATATAAAAATAATCTTTCATCCTTCTACAACGATTTTTCTACATAAAATAAAATAAGATAAAATAATAATTTTTCTCCATAAGTTTCTAAATGCACATTTACCTTAATAATTAAATTCAATAAATTTATATTTTCTAATATACTACAAAATATTATAATTAAATTCCATAATTAATTAGTTAAATATAATATTTAAAAATATGAGATTTTATATTCTACCCAACTTACAAAAATTTTGTCCTCAAAATTGACACTAATCCATATTCATAATAAATCACTATAGCTATTACACTTTATTGCTATCTAGCAGTGCTTCCTAAAAGTCATGGTCTGTCATTCTAACACTTCTCATTTATTGTCCATACCCTATTCTATTATCCTCTAACTCGTCTATACTACCCAACTTACAAGAATTCCACTAGTAGTCAAGGTCTCTTACGGCTATTGTCCAGGTTGCAAGATAAATTTATTCATTGGGTCGAGAATCTTGGGATACCAGTCTGAAATCTCATAACTATAATTTTTTTTCGTAACCGTCAAGTATCGTAGTCTAATACTGCCATGCCACCTGACCAGTATGTCTGCAAATACTTTGACTACTCTACTATAACGGTCTAGCTGCAGCTGTCGCTACTTCGCCAGCGATTTGTCATAGTCGTCAGTTCGTAACAAGTGCCTTCGAATCTTTCTTTAAGCTTAGTCTAAGTTTTTTTTTGTTTTTTTTTGGGCAACAGTTAAGGTCTTGACTAACTTATAAAACTATTAGGAGTATAAACTAATTTAACAATCCAACTAATTCCTACTAGACTAAGGGATGCTATACATGATTTTTAAAATAATAAGAGGATACAGATATTTCTATAGTGCATATACATAAGGGTTATCATTATGTACTCATCTTTTAGTTATTAATCATTTACTAAACTATTTATATTTTTAACTAACAAAATAAGGGTGAGGTTGAAGTAAATCAACAATCTATGATGGCACAAAAAGATACGACTATGATAGGAAGAATTTAGCGTGGAATAAGGAATGGATATGGAAGAGAATGTGAGCAACCCAAGGGGACGGAATGGTGATAGAAAGAAGAATACTACTACTGCTATGCGTGTCATCCATTAGCGTCGTGGATATGCCATCTAGTTAAAATATTAACATATCCTCAAAATTTTAACACTAAATACATCACATTGTGATATGCCCTTAATTACAAAAGATAGTCACCAAGTAATATGATTGGTCTATGGGGTATATCTAGTACTCTCCGTATATCAAACTTATACTAAGTACGAACGTTCATCTTTCCGAAATAGGGGAAGACGAGAAACAACAATAAAGAATTCAAGGAGGAGGTGATAGAATACAAGTACGGGATTATAGAATTCGAAAGGGAGTTGCCAAGGCATTTGTGGATTAAAATCTTATTTTGGTAAATTCCTATTCGCATGTTCACATCAGAACAATTATGATATGCTCTGACCAGTCTAGAGGGCAAGTATATTCATCTAACAAGTTGAGTCAACTATATCTCAATCCACGTAAAGTAGCGATACGAAGATCGAACAAAGCGCACTAAGGTTGATCAGACCATAATACACTGATTCTAATTTTAGACAATGATTACTGTGGGCCCCCAATAATACATATGTCATGAACAAGCTCGATAAAAGAATAAGCTTGCAAAACTAGGCTATAATAGCAGCATAAGTCGAGATAGTTCAGAAAATATAAGTACGTTGGATTAGGATAAAGGAAGGTACATAATCATTTAAGTTCACCAAGAAGATCGGTGTTGTGCCTCTACAGTTGCTATACTAACTTCTTGTCTAAGTCTATAGTCAACCAAATGGGGGTATGGCCTCTAAGTTCTACAGTCTAGATAAACACTACCTTCTTATGCAAGTCTATAGTTGGTGTCATTCAATTATGTTTCATCAATGGGTCAAAAGGGACTATGTAATACTAGGTTATGAGGCATACTACAAAACTTACAAGAATTTAACTAATAGTGTTATTGAATAATAGAGAGTAGATACCTAGTACAAGTCATCTTCCAAACCCCTATCAAGCACGACAGAAAATATAAGATTAACGTTGTGAAAGGATCAAGCAAGATGCAATGCAAGCAATTAAATAAGGATGCGAAATGAAATCAAGGGTGGTAATTAAATAAGTGGATGAGATCCTATACTCTAATCCTATGCGCATGCTTGCTTGGTACAGTAACGTAACCAAGACAATATGCTCTCGACCTACATGGGCCACCACAAAAATATGTCATGCCCCAGTCCCAAAATACGTAGGACTAGGAATACGTAAGCATGCCAGCCATATGTATATGGCAACTCCAATATATGGATACCATAATACACACATACGCTGTAATATGAATATTAACTCACATGTGGTATAACTATGGTCACAAGTCACAGATATACTAATCTCATCCACACAACAAGTCATAGAAAAGAAATAACTAAACTAGAATAATGAGTCTGAAATATCAAAAAATAATAGTCGGGTGGAGACAAATCCACTACCAATGACTATATTAATACTAAAATGAGAGAGGAGGGTAAATCTCTAATATAAAATAAAATAATGATAGAAGTATATCAGCTAAGAAGATCCATCGCTAGAGATAATCAATGATGCTCAGAAGGTAAGACCTCCTAGGTAGAGAATAATGCGCCAGGTCCTGGCCCGTACTCCTACGGATACTCATGGTCGTCTATACCTGGCAAGGGACCAGGTCCTCAGAGGGACGTAACAAGATACATAGAAGCATGCCAATTGAATACAGTAAACATGCGATATAGAAAAAAAAAATATAAGTACGCTGTACCAGACAATCTATATAAAATGCATAATGAGGATAACTTTTTGACTTATGGACATGGGTAGGCTACTATATCTAATCTCACAACTCTCACACACGTCAGGGACATCAGAAATTGACATACCACGAGGGTAGCGACCAGCGCGACTCCAGAAATCGACATATCGCGAGGGTAGCGACCAGCGCGACACACTACTATAGTGCGTGCTAGATACTATGGTTTACCAGAGTGGTTATAGCCCATACGCCTACTGATTGTCCTCCCCTCTCATGATACTATGTGTCAAGTGTGTGTCAACATATATATAGTATATAATTATGACTGGAAGAAAATACACATGCAATAAATATATAAAAATATAATAAACATGCAAATTACTGTAAGCAATTTGGCAAGGTATCTTGCCTGGCAAGAGAGCTGCAAAGTGTAACGTGTAAGAGTCATGCACACAGGATCAGAAACTACGGTCTCATAATGAACATCTTCGGATGCTGAAATAAATATCACCAACGTTTCCATAATAAGCGAGATAGCTAGAAAATACTACCTTTTTGTCCAATTTGGACACATGGACAAAACGGTAATTTTGGATCAAAACGGGGTCCACAAGTAGCCTACTTTACACCGAAAAGCGTGCATTGGGTAAGGTCTCTAAAAGGGACAAATTATAGGTCAAAAAATTCTAAACGTCAATACGAACTTAACGGTACGTCCAATTTTGGATTCCGGTGAGCCGAATACAAACTCGCCCAAAAAGTCAACCGTAGGGCCCACAAATAGGCGACTTGGTCAACTGTCTCAGAATCGTGTAAAACTTGGGTCACAGGACCAGTGTGATACCACGAATCCAATGGCGCAAGTTTTGTCATATTCTGACGAGCGTACACTAAATGGTGCAATATTTTACAAAAGTCGCGATACGGGGCCTTTTTATGGATACGGGGTGATTCTGACGCACACACATGTCCAAATCAGTTTTCTCAAAAGTCCACACGTCTGGACATACCATATGCGCCTTTTGGTGCAACTGGTACTCGACGAGGCGGTCCCTTTTGGTGGGGCGCGCTCCGTATCACAAATTTTATTATTTTAAAAATAAATTTTTTTGGATTTTTAACCTAATTTAATTCTGCATATAACACCAAATAAAATAATATAATTGACAAAAAATAATCTCGGTTATATGGTCTTTACATAGCAAAAAAAAAAATCTAAGTATGGATCTCTGTGGTGGGAGATACGAGTCCTTAAACATGGGTCATTGCAGCAGTCTTTCTGAAATTAAAGTTGTAGTTTTTCTCACACTTGGTCTCGGTTTTCACCTAGGGTTACGCATTGATCGGAGGAAACTAATACATAGAGTTGGAAGAGGGATAGGTCATGAACATACCGGTGAAGACGAATCGGAATTTGGTCGCAAGATGTAGTGGAAAACAACGCGTGAACATGAGTATGTTGCAGTAATTTCTGCGGTGCTCACGCTTGTGCGGACGCGGCGGCGAGCGGCGGGCGGCTTCCGGCGTGCTCCGGGCGGCGGCGGCAGGCGAATTAGAGTGGTCGGTGGCGGCTCAGGTTAGAGGAGATTGGGTTTAGGGTTAGGGTTTGTGGGAGGTTATATATATATATATATATATATATATATATATATATATATATATATATATATATATATATATATATATATATATATATATATATATATATATATATATACTGAGAGAGGATGAGTGCGGGGGGTCTTCAGCGGGTTCCTGGAGGGGTTTGGTTAGCTAATTAGGATTAGGATGGGGTTAGGGGTTTAGTTGGGTTAATAGGCTTAGGGGCTAGCGGGTGTTGGGTTTGGTTTATTTGATTTTCATTCTTTTTCTTTCCTTTCCTTTATTTTTTTCCATTCTTTTCTTTTCTTTTTATTAATCAATATATATATATATATATATATATAAATTCCAGAAAATTATATTAGTATATAAAAATAATCTTTCATCCTTCTACAACGATTTTCCTACATAAAATAAAATAAGATAAAATAATAGTTTTCCTCCATAAGTTTCTAAATGCACATTTACCTTAAAAATTAAATTCAATAAATTTATATTTTCTAATATACTACAAAATATTATAATTAAATTCTATGATTAATTAGTTAAATATAAGATTTAAAAATATAGGATTTTACAGGCATAGCTATAAAGGACAAGTTATAGTCATTGACGAGGATGGTATATATGCAATGAAAGTACACGGTGCGTTACAAGCTATCCTATCCAACACACGAGACTATCAGTCTTAGAGCTAGAATGATGCAACTTAAAGCACACACCATCCTGCTCGCACACGATTACGACAACTGCGTGAGTTCCATCCGGATCGGATCGGCCCCGGTGCCCCAGAGACCGTCCGTGAAACAAGATTCAAAAATCTTCCTTGTTACCAAGTTGTCCACGACATGCAAGTTTTGGGTCTTCCAGATTCATGACACGGCATGCTCAATCTTGATTCATGTTCTGAATGAGTATTGCTCCACGAGCTGTGATTATTGCTTTACTTAACATAATTTTGTTCAGAGTTTAACTTGACTTTATGCATTTTCCTAGTTTAAGAACTGCCTTGGCGACCTAACGGTCCCGAATAATTACAAGTTTATATTGCACAGAAAGACTATTTGATAGTCTTTTGGCTAACTAGATGCATGTACGATATAGATAGTGTTACAGGATCGTGACATAAGATTATATAACAAACATTGAAATAAGACAAATGAGTACAAGTTAGAATGTAAGCAGGCAAGCATTGCATTTGTTTGAAACATAAGCATAAAGAAACATACTGTATAGTCTACTTTAGAATATAAGCCTTTACGTTAGCACGGGTCTAAGGGGTAGTGTGAGGAGTAAAACTGTACGGGGCATATTGGGCGACATAATCCATAAGGCGAGCAGTGTAAATAAGTAAAACAGTGCACTATAAAGAGTATATAATGATCTACTCGAAGCATTAGCGGAGTCTACTTGCACGAAGCTAAGGTAGCATGCGAGGGTCCAATTATAAGCCAAGTTTCTTTTCCATATTCTAACACAAGCAATAAAGGATAGGATTATTCCCTTAGCGAGGTGCGTTGTATTCTTTATTAGCATGCATGGGGTGATTCACCTAGCGACTAGCATGTACCGTCCATATTTTTAAGTGTGCAAGCTAAGCAAAGACAAGTTCATCGTAGCCACCGACCTTAGCGATAATTTGCCTCGGTCGAGCGATACTTCGAGCGCGCCTTTGAAAGTCTAAGTCATAACTCCTGAAAGACCAAGTCAAAAATCCTTTGCCTCAAGCGAGTCTTCTCGCAGAGCTAAGCAGGTCGGGTCATTGCACTTGCACCGTTTGAATCGTCTATCCACTTGAATGGAATGGGTCGTTACTTTATACACCACTCAGAAAAATTCTCGTCCTCGAGACTTCCTGAGCGCAAACCGTTCTATCTCAAACTATCAAATCTATCTTAAGAATAATAATCGGTGCCGCATGTGCTGGGTATGTCTAATTGAATGACTCTATAATTCAATCCAAGCTCTGACTCGGTCTCTACTACGCCTTAGTGCGAAACATATATCACTTAATGCGGGATACGTTATAATTCATCTTGAACGACGATCTAAGGCTGAGGAAAACTTATCCAAATCGTTATACTCGTCCAAGCGTATCTAGCATATTCACTTGCACTAGCATTTGAGATCAGCATATCGCGAGTCTGGATCGTGTACATATTCAAAGCGTCCCTCAAACATATGTATGTCAACCAACTTAGCAATAGTGAATTCTTTGTACTCGAGTTCAACATATCACCGAGTCTTGGATTGTGCATACATTCAAGGCATCCCTCAAACATATGCATTCAACCAAACTTAGCGATAGTAAAGTCAGACAAGCTACTTACGAAAATCTTACGGGTTCTTGTCTTATGAATCACAATGATACCTCCAACATGGTCAATAATATCCAATTCATTTCCAATCTCACTCAATCAGACATTGCACTACCGTCAAGCACGATCTATCCGATCTACCGACTAGCGTCCATATCCTATCGTCCATTCCATTCATGTCAAAAATAGCACACACTTACCGTTCCAAATATAACTCTAAGTCTTGCTGCCCCAGTTCTATGGCTTGCTCAAGCAATACTCTAAAGTTGGTTACATAAGTTCTTTTACTCGGTATAGTTTGTCTGCATAATTACTAGGTTAGCTCATAAGGTCATAGGTACAGTTAATGCTCATGACTCATCGTGCAAATTCATCGCACGATACTCGCCCCAATTCCTAAGGTCAAACTATTATTCATTTGTACGGTATATTCTATCCAAGCTCGTTCACTCAAATTTCTAAACTTCGAGCATATATCATCCTACTCACATTAACATGTTCGTTTGTACAGGGTCCGAGTTCGTTCAAACAAATCTATGATATATCTATGTCGTACGTCCAGCCTAGCAATTCATATAGTCTATCTCCTCAAGCATGTTTGATAGAACCCATATATTCATTCTAAGTCTAGACCACCAAGACATGATTCAATTCTAAATTTTTGATCTCAATCATAAACTCTAAGTCATCCATCAAGATTTATGTATCCATTTACGAAACCATTAAGCGTGACTTACTCCATATTCTAGACTAAATCATTCTTGAAACACTTCTGATTTACTTGCATTTTTAAACTCGTCTTATCGTGTCGAACCACAAGTCAAGACGATCCTTCAATTGCCATGCTCTGGTCTTTCACAAGTTCGATCATCCTCGCTGGATGTGAGATCACCACGCCAACGCTCCCACTGGATAATCTTCCTAATCCGAGCGTGACGCATGTACGAGCATGGAGTTACGCTCGCACAAGACAAGAACGTCAAATGTTATGGTTTTTATCGAAACGATCAAGACACCTTAGCATACTTCATTCATCCAAGTTATACAATGATCCACCAAGTCATGTTCATCTAATAATCGTTCATGCCATGATCATAATTCGTCTAGCCAATTCGTCCAACTTCAGTGTTACCGTTCGATCAATCCGTAGTCTACTTCTAGCATTTCTCAACTACTAAGTTCAAATTCTTAAGCCAAAGTGTTCTCAACTACTAAGTTCAAATTCTTAAGCCAAAGTCTATCCACTTTTGATATATTATATTTTATCGAGTTCGTTTGAATAATCATCGAGCATGTTTCCGTGAGTTCGATTATCCCCGTCGGACGTGAAATCACCATGCTAGTGCTCCCGCGGGATAATCGTTCTCGGCCGGGCCTAATTATCGTGGGTTAACTTTCGAACTAGATTAAAGATCGTTCTTCCAAACTCCAGATCGAATCCATTATCGCTTACCTCTTTAATCGAACCACAATATTCTTTTACTTGTATCGATCCGTGCTATCTTCTAATTGTCGATACCATGCCAAGTCTATAAATTCGAAACAATAATATACATTCTTAGGCTAACTTCTATCGAGCGATATCCTTCTCAAGTTTAATCTTTTTTTATTAAATTTGAAATCACTCGTACGATCTACCAAGTTTTCACCAAGTTTTCTCAACCAAGATATTAATTTTTATTACCTTGAGTCCCTATTCAATATAAGCATTATCACTTGTTCAACATATTCTCAATTGTTTGAACCAACTATCGCACGAGATATCTAAATTCGCTTGAATAATTAAAAAATGATCCATCCACCACTCATGAATCGAGTCATCCAATTAAATCCTCGATCATGTTCGCATCACTTGCTAGCTTATTCACCAAGTCGTTCCTTAAAACTCCTGCGTGATACCTAAGCATCGCCTCGATAAATCTTAGTCTCGTATATACTCCTATTGATAGTCATTCAAGTAAACTATATTTGATAGTCATCTCGTATATACCTAAGCATCTGCCGACACGAAATATCGTCTAATATTCTCAAAATTCAAGCATGATCCTCTATATTCGCCTTAGAAATAAACTGATAATATTTCTATCGGTTGTCATTCTAAGTCTGACTTATCGTTATCTGAACGATATCACAATCTTGCTCGCAAACTAGCTCGCACCAAAAGGGTCTTGGCGCGCGATACTCAATACAACTTAGTCGAAAGGCTGTGTGTATAGCTAACCATCCGAACGATATTCTATCTCGCACACTAACCTACTTGATAATTACGTATAGGTATTCAGGTCGCATATAACTTGCTAATTCTAGCATGAGTCTATTCCCACAAAGTCTAACACATGTCAGAATAATGGTCTTCGCATAACTATCCAGTATAAGCAATCATATCATACACATGCACTTTTGAAATTATTTAGACTTATTGTATAGAATATTCCAATGGGTCAACGAGAGAGAGAGAGCGTATGCACATAACCCACGAACGATATTTCAAAACTGGGAGAATTGATACAAAGTCCAAAAACGTAAAGCCGATGCTTTAATACCAATATGTCTCGTCCCGATCTCCCGCGGAATCAGCCTCCCTGCTGGACGCGAATCACCACGCCAGCGCTCCCGTGGGACGACCATTCCCATCAGGAACGTGATGTCATACGAGCCTAAGTTACGCCCATGCAAGGCCATGATCTGAACATACGGTAAAATGACTAAGCCACAGAGTCGTACAAATGGTCGAAATACAACAAAATAAGAAACGAACAGACGATTGATAACAAGTTCACAGAGTCGTTATAGCAGAAGCAGTGAATAACACAAGTATAGAAGTAAACAAGCACTTTATTGATATTGAACAAGTATTACAAGCGGCGCTAGGCCAAGATTATAAGTTGCTCAAGTCCTTTCTCTCTAAACAATAAAAGCGTGCCAAGTGGCTACAATTGTGGAATGAAACATATGCGATGTTCCAATATTATGTCCTGTATATGTGCTTCAGCTCCTGACGTAACGCTCCAAGGCTCCAGAATGAACTCCACGTCTTAGCACAAACGAATAGGTTTTCTCACCGAACGAGGTTCTCCTATACCCTGCAAGCAATCTGGTGGGTTATTAGTACATGAATGCACTGGTGGGGAGGCTTCTTGTCCGCTCGACAAATCCAAATACGTTATATAGGTTTCGTGTAATCTATTAAGTTATCTTTCTAGTCTTGCCTTATGATCAGTTTTCATGGCATAATATAAAGCCTAACTCGTGTGGCAGTGCGCCGTGCGATATAAGAGTAATACAGCGAGACTTACCAACTTACCATTCGTCTTTCCCTGTCCAAGGCAACCAAGTTAAACCAAGCACAAGTATATACATAATAAAATCCAAAGAAAATGCATAAGCAAACACAAGTATCACGGACGAAATTCTGACTCAGGTGCACGAGTTACACGGATGCTTAGGTGTATTGCAGAAGATGTTTAAATACAGAAAATTTACTGTAGCGAAATAAATTTATATTAAATTCATGCAAACAAAACAAGTTTGCTAATTTTTGAAATACAAATATTGTCCGCCAACAGTATTGGCGAAAAACACAATAAACGTACACGTACGCAAAAAAAAAAATAAAAAAAAATTAAAGTGGACCCCACAGCCCAAATTTCGCCAACACTGTTGGCTAAAATTGGGGGGGCCAATTTCAGCCAACAGTGTTGGCGAAAATTGGGCTGTGGGCCCCCCCCACGGGTTCAGTTTGGTTTAGTTGGTTTGGTTTAGTTGGTTTGGTTTTATTTGGTTTGTTTTATTAGTTTTTTCAATTAGTTATATTTTTTCTATTTAGTTTTTTTCTATTTAGTTTAGTTTTGGATTTGGATTTTTTTTATTTAGTTTAACATCCAAAATAAAATATGTTATCATTGAACCCAAAAAAAAAAATCTACCGTACGAATATTACGTCTGCCGTCGATCAGACTTCGAACGGCCATAACTATTTGTTTTCAAATCATTTTTTGTCACACAATAGGTCGATTTGTATGTTTTCGACGAGAGTAACACAATTCGTGTAGAAAAAATTTTCATTCGAAGTAAGACGTACATATTACAGGCAAAAATATAAAATATAAAACTTTAAAGTATCATAACTTTTGACTGGGAGATCGAAAAAAGACCCAGTTTGTGCCAAAATGACCGTATAGAAAAGTACTTCAGGATAAACTATTTCACCGTTTGACGGACTTCCTAAATTTTTAGAATCGTAAAAAAATGACGTTTCGACCTCCAAATTTTACTTTTGGTAATTTTTTTTACAAAATATTTAATGTACCAATAATAAATTTACTATTTTAAAATAATAGAATACTTTAACAAATTTTAAGGATAGAAATTTGGGATATTTTAAAATTTTGATACATATCGACAACTGGGTTAATTTATTTTAATTTTTTATTAATTTTGAAATTTTGATACAGTAAATTTTCTATTAATTTATTTTAATTTTATTTCGTTAAAATATATTTTCTTAAATAAAACAGAAAATTAACACCCCATTAACACCCCACCAATTAACAAAATAAATTACCAGAAAAAAAAAACAGAAACTAATTAAAAAACCTAAACTAAATAGAAAAAACTAAACTAAATAAAAAAACTAATTGAAAAAAAAACTAAAAACTATATAGAAAAAATATAACTAATTAAAAAAATAATAAAACAAAGCAAATAAAACCAAACCAACTAAACCAAACTGAACCCGTGGGGGGCCCACAGGCCAATTTCCGCCAATATTGTTGGCTGAAATTGCCCCCCCCAATTTCAGCCAACAGTGTTGGCAGAATTTGGGCTGTGGGGTCCACTTTAATTTTTTTTAAATTTTTTTTGCCTATGTGTACGTTTATTGTGTTTTCCGCCAACACTGTTGGCGGACAATGTTTGTATTTCAAAAATTAGCAAACTTGTTTCGTTTGCATGAATTTAATATAAATTTATTTCGCTACAGTAAATTTTCTGGTTTAAATATGTACAAGTATCTTATACTCATATCCGTTAAAGAATTCTAGATTACTGGGAGCAATACAATGACTCGCACGCGGATTGTCGCTAAGCGATGATGACTTATCTATGAACATGAGTCGCTGGCATAGCCATAAAGGATGAGTTATAGTCATTGACGAGGATGGTTTACAACGAAAGTATATGGTACTCTATAAGCTATCCCGTCCAGCACACAAGACTATCAGTCTTAGAGCGAGAATGGCGCGGCGTGAAGCGCGCATGCCATATTGCTCGTACACGATTAAGACTGCTGTGTGAGTTCCAACTGGATCGGATTGACCTCGGTGCCCCGGTGATCGTCCGTGGAATAAGATTCGAAGATCTCCCTTGTTACCAAGTTGTCCGTGACATACAAGTCTTGGGTCTTCCAGATTCACGATACGACATGCTCAATCTTGATTCTTATTCTGAATGAGTGTTGCACAACGAGCTATGATTCTTGCTTTACTTGGCATGATTTTATTCAGAGTTTAACTTGACTTGATGCATTCCCCTAGTTCGGGAACTGCCTTGGTGACCTAACAGTCCCGAATACTTGCAGGTTCATATTGCACATAAAGACTATTTGATAGTCTTCTGGTTAACTAAATGCATGTACGATATGGATAGTGTTATAGGATCGCGACATAAGATTATGTGACAAGCATTGAAATGAGACAAACGAGTATAAGTTAGAATGTAAGCAGGAAAGCATTGCATTTGTTTGAAACATAAGCATAAGGAAACATACTGTATAGTCTACTTTAGAACATACGCATTTACGTTAGTACGGGTATAAGGGTAGTGCGATGAGTGAAACCATACGGGGCATATCGGGCGACATAATCCATAAGGCGAGTAGTATAAACAAGTGAAGCAGTGCACTACAAAGAGTATATAATGATCTACTCGAAGCATTAGCGGAGTCTACTTGCATGAAGCTAAGGTAGCATACGAGGGTCCAATTATAAGCCAAGTTTTATTTCCATATTCTAACAAGCAATACAAGATAGGATTATTTCCTTAGCTAGGTGCGTTATATTCTTTATTAGTATGCAGGAAGTGATTCACCTAGCAACTAGCATGTATCGTCCATATTTTTAAGTATGCAGGCTAAGCAAAGACAAGTTCATCGTTGCCACCCACTTTAGCGATAATTTGACTCGGTCGAGTGATACTTCGAGCGCGCCTTTGAAAGTCTAAGTCTGAACTCTTGAAGGGCCAAGTTAGAAATTATTTGCCTCAAGCGAGTCTCCTCACAGAGCTAAGCGGGTTGCACTTGCGCTGTTTAAATCGGCTATCCGCTTGAACGGAACAAGTCGTTACATTGAAGGCAAGCATTGAAGTATTTCTTAAGTATGCCATGAGCAAACCTGATTACATGGATGGTCCAAAAATCTAGTGTCCATGTGCTCATTGTCGTAATAGACGTTACAAAAAAGTGGTGATTGTGAGAAAGCATCTGACTCTTAAGGGTTTTGTACGTGATTATGACCTGTGGGCATCGCAAGATAAACTTTATGCGGAAAGACAGTCTGCTTTTGTCATGGGTATTGCTACGGATGTTGCCATCGAAGATGATGTAGACAATGTTGAATATGGAGACTACAACTTGGTATGAGATATGGTGTATGATGCGACAGGACCTAATTTTAATTTGGAGGATCTGAATCCCGATACAAAGGAGTTCTATGATATGTTTAAGAATGTAGATACTCCTATATATCCTGGTTGTAAGACTCATTCAGTATTGTCGGTAGTGATGCGCTTATTGAACATAAATTTTGATTTTAACTTACCGCAAGCTTGCTATGATCGGATCATACAATTAGTCAAAGAGGTGTTACCGAAAGATTCGAAAGAGCTTCCTAAAAATTTCTACAAATCAAAGATGATGGTCTGACAGCTCAGACTGGGGTACGAAAAGATAGATTATTGTCGCAACGGATGCATGTTGTACTATAAGGAGAATGAGGACAAAGAAAGATGTAGTTTCTGCCACGCGGATCGTTACAAGCCAATTCGGGAAAAAGAAAATTCAACTAGAATAAAATAACGTCCGTACAAGTACATGCATTACTTACCGATCACAAAGCGCTTACAGAGGATGTGTATGTCCCATAATACAGCAGAACACATGATGTGGCATAACTCGGAACGTATAAAGGATGGTGGAGAATTGTCACATCCTTCCGATGGAGAGGCGTGAAAGTATTTTGATCGGTGTTATCCACTAATAAAAATTACAGGATTAGCGACGTTTTTAGCGTCGTCAAAGTAAAATATCGCTAATATTAAAGATATCAGCGACTCCAAAGAATAATGCCGCTATAAGTCGCTGTTTGGCGACATATAGCGACTGTAACTCAGTTTTTTAAAAGAATAGTCGCTATAAGTTTATTTAAGGTCGCTAAACGTCGCTGAGTTATATGATTTAACGACGTTTAGCGACGTATTTAGCGACGTCTATAACGTCGCTAAATATTTCAATTAGTGACGTCATAAGTTAGCATCGCTAAACGTCGCTAATTTATTTCATTTAGGGTTGACGAATTTCTCTTCCCCCCATTTCTTTCGATTCTTCCAAATTTTTTTAAAAAAACCCCTTCGTCAGCTACTTGGCTCCCCTCCTCCCTCCGGCGTCCCCTCCTCCCTCCCGGCGCCCCACCACAGTGACCCCCCTCCGGCCTCATCCTCCCCCCTCCCTCCGGCGTCCCACTCCTCACTCCGTCAGCTCCTCCTTCCTTCGGTGTCCTCCTCCCTCCGGCGGCTCCTCCTTCCTCCAGCGTTCTCCTCTCTCCAGCTCCCCTACTCCTCACTCGGTGAGCTCTTTTCTCTGTCTCTCTCTCTCTATCTCTAACACGACATAACACAACACAATACGACATGACACATACTAACCCTAACCCTAACTCGAACACACACACACGCACGCGGACACACTAACACATGCGAACACTAACCCTAATACTGACACAGACACACGGACACACACAAACATAGACAAGACATGACATGGGATACAACACAGACACATACACTGACATGACACAAAATATGACACAGATCCTAACCCTATCTCTCTTCTAGTTAGTTGTCTGAGTTTAGACGCAACCTTGCATATCTGCATCGTATATAATACGATGCAGATCTTGACTCAAGAAGAGTCGTATACACGGACACGAAAATGACTCTTCAAAGCCGAGATACGATACGGTATTGGCTTCTTCTAGAACTCGTATCGAACTTGGGCTGATGTTTCTTGCTGCACGAGCTGTTGCATTGGCTACTGCAGACTGCTAAACCTGCTGTTAAAGGCTCTGCAGTACACTGGCTCTGCTGCTACTTGTTGAGTTTACTTGCTGTTGTGCATCCTTCCTGCTGTGCACTGCATAGTGTTGCTGTACACTGATTCCTCACTACTGCACTGTGCAGTACAGCTAGCTGCTACTGTTATAAACTGCTGTAAGCTTTCTCTTGTACTGTGGTAGCACAGAGCTGCACACTACTCAGTTGTGCTCCACCTTGCTGTGCTAATACAGAGCTGGCATACTGCTCTCCCTTCAGTTGATCACTGCCAAATAATGCACACTAAAAACTGTGAATTGCTCTCCCTAGTGACCCGAGCTCACTTAATCACACACACACACACACACACACACACACACACACACACACACATACATAGGGCATTATGTATCAAGGTATAGCAGTTCTTACCTTCCTCCAGAGAATCACACTGTATTTAATGATTTATAGGACACATACTGTTATTTTTGCAAAAGTATCTAGTAATGGATATGAATTACTATCTGCGTTATCGTTCGTGGATGTACAACCGTCATCCTAATGACATGTACGGTATGCGGGATGAATTCATTAAGGGTGTACAATAGTTACTATAGTTTGCCAAGGCGTTTTCTCAATACATAGACGGTACCAAAATTAAGTGTCCGTGTGTGAGATGTTGTAACTTGAAATATCATCCAGAAGTGAAAGTCACATATTATTTGTACTCGAAGGACTTCACGCCGAATTACTATCAGTGGACCGTGTATGAAGAACTTGTGTCTTTAGTATCAGAGTCAGAGCCTTTTGTGGAGTCGTATATGGATGTCCACGGCCACGCTGCTTACGACGACGGGTGGGTAAATATGGTTTTTGATGCAGCGGGGCCTAGTTTTAATCCAGACAATCATGATGCAGTTGAGGAGGCACCGAATGCCGATGCTGCAAAGTTGATAGAGTTGCTGGAGAATGCAAGGACTCCATCATATCCTGTTTGTGAGGATCATTCACTGTTGGAGGTGGTTACAAGATTGTTGAGCATCAAGTCCAATTTTAATATGTCGCAAGAATGCTATAACCGACTGATGAATTTGATTATAGAGATCTTGCCCGAGGGTGCAAAGTTGCCTAAAGACTTCTACCGATCTAAGAGGATGGTGAGATCGCTCTGGATGGGATACAAGAAAATCGATGCATGTCGCAACGGGTGCATGTTGTACTACAAAGACGACAAGGATGAAGATGCGTGCAGATTCTGTGGTGCTGATCGCTACAAGGCCATTGGTAGAGAAAAGTCTGTCGATGCAAGGAAGCCTACCGATTCGATGCACTACTTGTCTTTGACACCGCGATTACAGAGGTTATTTATGGTTAAGGAGACTGCAGAAAATATGAGTTGGCACAGGCAGAAATAGATCAAAGGAGTATTGGATCATCCATCCGATGGAGAAGCATGAAAGCACTTTAATCGAGAGTATCCAAATTAATGTCAGATTGGGTCTAAAGGGATACTTTGTAGGTAGATTCAGGGTCTAAAGTTTCTAGACGGGTATGTGTCGAACTTGAGAAGATGCGTCGACCTCAAGGAGAATAAACTGGCGGGTATAAAGAGCGACGATTGTCACATATTCATGGAGAGGTTAATTCCGATTGCATTTTGGGAATTCTTACCGCAGGTCGTTTGGGATCCATTGACAGAGCTCAGCATATTCTTCAGAGATCTTTGTTCTACTAAGTTGCTTGTCGATCATCTAGAAAAGCAAGAGAAGGACATTACGGTAATACTATATAAGTTCGATAAGGTGTTTCCTCCTGGATTCTTTGACTCTATGGAGCATTTGCTAATTATTGGTTCTGGATCCTCGTCGGCAGGTCCCGAGGTAGACATAGTGCTCCTCCGATACTGTCTACTGCTGGTTCTGGATCCTCGTCGCCTAGTACTTCGGTATATTGATCAGTCACATCTCTGACTACGACGATATTACATGGCATCACTCCTGGGGTGAGTAGTTCCAGGCCTGATAGTACTCCCTCGTCCAGCGTTTCTCCTCTTGACGGAACCATGGAGACATATGAGCATATGGAGGAGGTCGTGTCGACGTTGTCCCAACATCAGCTAGATCCTCCATGCGCACCTCCGGAGGAGACGAGGACAAAGATTTGGGCAAACGGTACAAAGTAAGTCAATTAGATGGTTTAATATCATATATATCGTGTATTTCTTTATTCATCATATATTGATTTTTTTTATCAAAATAATTATCTCTGTATAGATATCGTCCCTCGTCGGTACAGAGATGCCTGGGCCTCTTTATGAGGAACAACTATGGTGGCCCTTGGATCAACTACTCTAAAGCTCCGGAGGAGAGGAAGGCGTTCTGGTTTGCGCACTTCAAGGTAAAAGTATATTATATAAATCCTCTAATCTATGTATATTATATAACTTACTAAATTATTTATTGTAGCAAACGTATTTTTATCCTCCGTACCGAGCCGAGTTGATCGAACGGATATTTTCTGCCATTGCCGCCAAGCTTATCTGTGATGCTCTGGATGACCAGAAGGCTCATGATCGCGTTGGAAAACTGATCCAAGGTTGGATCACGCCTAAGTAGTGGACTATAATGAGGGCTAGATTCGACGATCCGAGGTACAAAAAATGGTCTGAGAAGGCCAAGGCGGCTAGGCGAAATACAGCAAAGAGGTGTGGTGGCTCGATTCCGATGACAAAATATTTTCGTTGTTTGGTATATTTTTTATTTTAGATATATTATTTTAATATAAGTACGATAAAATGGTAGTAGGAAAAAATGTTTAATTTTAGTCCTAAATAATATATTTTTAACAGGTACATAGGGGTGAGGATGCAAATATGGTGACCGTCTTCCTGGCCACCCATCGAAAGGACAAAAATCTCATTGATGAGAGGGCCTCGCAGACCTATGTAAGTATTACTTAACTTTGTGTTAATTTTAATATAACTTAGGCAATTATCGAGTATCCAAACTTTTTTAGGCCGAGTATTTTATGCTGCGTGAGTGGGCGACTGCTATAGCACCTACAGCGGGAGAGGCTGGTACTTCCTCGCAGCCCTCTCCAGCTTCGTCGGTGGATGAGCTGTGGGTGACCGCCGCTGGTGGTCTCCAGAGGGGTACGTACTACGGTACGGGATCCTATGGCGCCCTTGTTGTGACACAGTCATCTAGGACCTCCCCGACAACTGCGCATTCCTCACAGCCCTCTCAGTCGTCGACCTGAGTCCAGGAGGCCATTGACCGTCAGATTGCGTCTCTCAGTGACGAGTTGCTGCAAAGTATGGAGGAGCAGCCCTTGTCCCAGCCGCAGGCGGACAATGCGACGCTCATCGCACGATTTGATATGCTCGACCGCAGCATCATGGAGCTCCGGGATTTGACAGCTGATCTTAGAGCGTCGACAGAGCGCAGCGTGACGGAGCTGCATGCATCACAACTGTCCATGGACGAGAGGCTGACGATGATGCATGATTTAATGGTTCATAGCAGTATGAGGCTATTATCTACCATGGATTCATACAACCAACGACTAGCAGAGTTGGAGCGGATACGTCCTCTTGGTACGCCTACATCGACACAGACTCCACCGACGTCACTACCTTCTCCATCGACATCGGTAACGATTTTACGGGAGCAGTATGATCTATTCTTATCCTTCATGCGCGCCGATGGTCATCCTCCTGCAGATCTGCAGTAGTCCTAGTTAGGACCGTTTATTGATTGTTTGTGTTTCAGACCTATGATATTTGGTCATTTATGAATATATTTTTATTTTTGAGGCATTCAGATATTATATCTTGTATTCTTTAGGACGAGGCATTCAGACATTATTCCTGATTCGGATTATAATTTTAATATTTTGTTTTCTTTAATTTTTATTATATTATTCATATTAAATATATGTTAATTTATCGGTGTTGAGTGTTCAACCGAAAGGGGTCGACGAACCCAGCAAGTTCAACGGAGGGTTGCTCTGGGTCTATTTGTACAAATTGTGAATTAATAAGCTGCAGGAAGAATAGTTTGAAAATAATTCAATATTCATTTTTTTATTTTTTTACTGTATATTTAGCGACGTTTTGCGACGTTTACTCACGTCGCTAATTACGTCGCTGAATATGTCGCTATATACGTCGCTATATACGTCACTAAATCTGTCGCAAACTGTTGACATGGCAGTATTGCCAGGTCATAATAACGTTGCTAAATTAGTCGCACAACGTCGCTAAATGAGTCGCACATACGTCGCTATAAAAGTCGCTAATAACGTCGCTATTTAACGACATATAGCGACAAAATACACGTCTCTAAATTAGCAACGTTGCGTCGCTAAACATCGCTAATATAGCGACGCATTTACGTTGCTAGAAAACGTCGGCATAGCGATGTTTGGTGACATTTTTCTCTGTCAACGACTAGTTTAAAAGCGACTTCACTAATACGTCGCTAATTACTTTGGTCATTTAGCGACGTTTCTTTACGTCGCTAATTAGACTTATTCTGGTAGTGATCGAATTTTGATGCGGAGCCTAGAAATATCTGATTGGCACTATGTTCTGATGGCTTTGCTCCTTTTGGACAGTCGAGATCTTAATACTCCTATTAGCCGGTAATTCTCACCCCTTATAATCTACCACCATGGATATGTATGAAGATTCCTTATATGTTCTTGATAGTTATCATACCCGGTCGTAGAAATCCGAAGAAGAATATCGATATATATTTACAGCCGTTGGTGGATGAACTGAAACAGCTGTGGGAGTTGGGCGTCACGACCTAAGATATTTTTAGAAAATAGAACTTTCAGATAAGAGCTTCACTTATGTGGACTATCAATTATTTTCCAGCATATGGTATGTTATCGAGATGGAGTATCCACGTCACTAAGTCTTGTCCGATATGTATAGGAAAGAGTAAGATGTTCCGTCTTAAACATGGAGGAAAAGCCTCATTCTTTGACTGTCACTGTCAATTTTTACCCGCATCACATCCTTGGAGAAAGAACAATGAGGCATTTAGAGTTGGAAAGCAAGAACTTTCTGGTCCACCTACCAGATTATTAGGATACGATATTTCGATTTCGTTGGCTGAGCTATCTATATTCTTTAGGGATATTTGTTCAAGTACGCTGATGGTGCATCATATGGTTAAACTTGAGAAAAAATTGTCTTGACAATTTATAAATTAGAGAAAGCATTTCCTCCTAGCTTTTTTGACAGTATGGAACATCTGCCGATTCATCTATCGTACGAAGCACGTGTCGTTGGACCTGTTCAGTATCGATAGATGTATCCATTTGAAAGGTAAAATATTAATATAAAATACATTTTGATTAACAAATTAAGTAGATTTTTACTTTAAATTAATTTAAAGTAATGTGTCTTTCTAGGTACCTACACTTTTATCTCTTACTGAAAATACTTCTATCTTAGTTTTCATAGCTATTTTGTTGGTTAGTTCTATTTATTAGATGTCTATCTTGTTGCTTAGTTCTATTTATTAGATGTATATTATGTTGCTTAGTTCTATTTGTTAGATGTTTATATATGTGAATCGTGATCATAGATGGCTAGTGGTCGTGGTCGTGGTCGTGATTGTGGTGATCGTGATCGTGGACGTGATCGAGGTGGTCGTGATCTTATACTACCCTGGGATGGATTACCTCCTCGATCATGTGATCCCGATACCCCCTCGTTGGTCGCAGGAACCTCCACTCTGCCATCGGCTACAAGCACAGACATTTTGCCATTTGTCGCGTACGTCCCGGCGCTCCATCATCGGCATCTATGCCGCCATCATCATCTGATGCAGATCTCGGCTCTCCATCGTCAGTTCGTCCCCCAGATACTCCAACAACTGTACGCTAGGCCCTGGAGTATCCAGACTTAGAGTATGATGCTAGTGGTCGATATTTCCCCCGACTGGGTGGTCCTCCGAAACAACCAGAGAGACCGGAGGGGCAATTCAGAAAGGAGGTTTGGCCCGCGACCAAAGAGCTGTAAGTAAATTTATATGTTACATCTGATGCAGTTAATTTCATATATTTTATTTATTTATTCAACTAAATAATCTATTATTATTTCTTTGTAGGTTTTTTCCCTACAGTGCTACTCCAACACTTGAGAAAATTATTAGGGGGAACTACTACGACCCCTATCTTAAATTCTCCGATGTGCCGCCCGACATGCAGTATATATGGCTTGACCAGATGAAGGTATATGCGATCTTTTCTGTTATTCTATTTATTAATTATTTTTTAATCTATTTATGTTAATTGTTAATTTAATTTGTATGTCAGAAAACCTACTGGTGGCCCGAGCATAGCGATGCGGAGATCAGTAAGACATATCGCGACGCTTGTAGCAAGAAGATACAGTATACGAAGGATGATTTGCAAAAAAGGGTAAATGTTAGAAATGGCAAGAAACCCTGGATCCGTGATGATTTTTGTGAGAAGATGCAGATGGAGCTCGATACTCCTGAGTTCAAGAAAAGGTCCGAGCAAGGGAAGAAGGCGTGATCTCATGGGTGTCTGCATACTTGTGGATCGATCCCAATCGCTATGCACCATCGAAACCTGGTAAGATAACACGAAGTACTTAAATATTTTCACTATATAGTTAAATAACATTAATTATCAAGCTAATACGTTTTCTTAGTATGCTCCTCTTCGTCCAGTTATGAGTGTGACCAAATCTATCGCACTTGTACGCCTTAGTAGGCTCTTCTATAGCACTTGGTAAGTCTTTAACCTCTTCCCATATCGTATCTCCGGGCCACCTTGGAGGTGGATTTGCCTTCTCCATAACGCCGACACGAAATGCATTACTGTTCCTCCGGAACGGATGATCCGATGGCAGAAATTGTCGATGACAATCGAAGAAGCACGATTTTTCTCCATATTTCAAATGAAAAGCCTTAGTGTTGTCCATGCAATACGGACATGAGAGACGACCATGAGTGCTCCATCCTAATAATATGCCATAAGCCAGAAAGTCATTGATGGTCCACATAAGTGCTGCCCTTATTTGAAAATTCTTCTTTTTTGAAATATCGTACGTGTTGGTGCCTACTTTCCACAGCTGATTAAACTCATATATCTGTTGAGGACAGAAAATCGTACAGGGCCAGAAGCTCATAGGCCCACGGCACCTTTTGATAGAACGACTGGCTAATTCCTTTGGTTGGATTATCATCCTTACGATGAGGAAGTATCCTTCAGCATTGGTAGCAAACGAAGGAACCTCTGGAAGTAGAAACAGGGTAACCAGAAATGCTGAAGAACGGTTGCAAGTACACATCGATGTTCCTCTTCGGATTGTTCGAACCCAGAATTATGAAGTTTAAGAACATAACTGGAGTCTTCATGCACATCCAAGACGGTAGGTTTTACGGAGTGATGATCACAGGCCAACACGAATACTGGGAGCCCAAAAGTTCGAATAGGGTGAAACTGTCGGAGGAGAGCCCCAATCTTACATTATGCAAATCCGAAGCAAAATTGGGATACTCTCCATCAAAGTATTTCCATGATTCTCCATCGGATGGGTGATCCAACACTTCTTCAATCTATTCTTGCCTGTGCCAAGTCATATTTTCGGCTGTCTCCTTCACCATAAGCAACCTCTGCAACCACGGTGTCAAAGACAAATAGTACATCGAATCGGTCGTCTTTCTAGCATCGACAAGCCTTCTTGTACCAGTTGCCTTGTAGCAATTAGCACCACAAAATTGACACACGTCTTCATCCTTATCGTCTTTGTAGTATAACATGCACCCGTTGCGACATGCATCAATTTTCTCGTATCCCATCCTTAGCGATCTCAGTACCCTCTTAGACCGATAGAAGTCTTTAGGTAACTTAGCACTCCCTGACAAGATCTCTATAATCAACTCCATCAGTCGGTTATAGCATTCTTGCGACATGTTAAAATCGGACTTGATGCTCAACAGTCATGTAGCCACCTCCAGCGGTGAATGATCCTCACAACCAGGATATAATAGAGTCATTTTATGCTTTAGTAACTCCATGAACTTTGCAGCATCGATATTCGGTGCCTCCTCAGCTGCATCATCATTGTCCGGATCGAAACTAGGGCTTGCAGCATCGAAAATCATGTTTACGCACCCATCGTCGTAATCAACGTGATCGTAGATATCCATATACGGCTCCACATAAGGCTCTGGCTCAGATGCTAAAGACACAAGTTCTCCGTGTGAGGTCCACTGAACGTAATTCGACGTGAAATTCCTCGAGTACAAATGATATGTCACATCCACTTCTGAGTGATATTTTAAGCTACAATATCTCACACACGAACACTTAATTTTGGTACCGACCATGTACTGAGGGAATGCCTTGGCGAACTTCAGCAACGGTTGTACACCCTCTATGAATTTATCCCGCACACCGCATATGTCATCAGGATGACGGCTGTACATCCACGAACGATACCATAGGTAGTAATTCATATCCATTAATATACTTCTGCAAATATAGATACACATTATTCAAGTATATATCGTTCAAAGGATTGCAAAAGTAATAGCATGAAGACATGATTTCAAACATAGAAGACATGTGGACAACTCCGATTTTAACCTCCATTAAATGGGCAGCTCATAATAATAAACACGTGTTCCCTTGTGAGCCATTATCTGAAAAGAAAATTTACGTAGAGTTATACAAGATTTTTAAAAAATTATAGAAATTGCTATGTATTATAAATTATCTGAAAAGACTGAGAGGCCTTTGTTTACTCCTCTAAAAAACATCTAAAAAGACTTAAAATCTTGTTCTCACCACAAGTCTTTTTAGATATTAGATCCTTTCATTCTTAGTCTTTTATGTTATAACTCTAATAGCCTCAAAAGGCTTGCAGAACTCAATTTTCTTTTCACATAATGGCCAACAAAGGAACACTTGACTTCGGAGTATCCAACATAGGTAGAACCTAAGTATTCAACATGGTAGAACCTAAAAGCCTAGTTATTGCTATTCTAGACCTAAAAACCTCAAAATTTTTGTTCCAGAGAAGGGCTCACATGGACACTTGACTTCGGAGTGTCCAACATAGGCACAATCATAGTCACTACTATTCTAGACCTAAAAGCCTCAAAATGAATATTTTTGTATCTAAATTTTGTTATAATGGAAGCAACAGTTGAAGTAGCTCCATCAACAATGTAACAACATCCAAGGCAAGGGGTCAGTGTACTATTCTAGACCCCTGTATAAATTTATTCTGCACACTGCACATGTTATCAGGATGACGGTTGTACATCCACAAATGATGACACATGTAATAATTCAGATCCATTTCTAGATACTGATTTCTAAGTTTTCGGTGGTCAACCCAAACTGTACCTAGAGCTATTCTTAGGTCACAAGTATAGCTTTCAAGTGTTGTATATCCTATATTTTATAGAGTTACTACACTCCCTCACACTTGTCATTTGTAGATATATAAACTTTATAAATGTGCAATTCGATTACAATTTATTTTCTTAAATGGATCATAGCCTTTAAATTCTAGAACTCTGCAATAGTTCCAATTCTATCACTTCATCTTGGTATCAATCTTCCTTTGGCACGATGCAAATGATGGTTAACTTAGTTACTATATTTTTTTTATAAGACTGTATTTGGCTTTTTGTAACAAACTGATTAATGTACTACAACAAAAACAATAAATGAGCCCTAAATCAGTGAGCCAGTAGTCCAATGACATAATCAATCAATTGGGGACTAAGTCAAATAGGAATTTGATGGAGGTAAGCGATTCAAAACCAGTCTTAATCATACTAGGTCTCACATCAACCCATCCAAAGTGTTGTTATCCTAAGTAGGTTGACACTCGCCTACAATTATCCTATATATGTCCAATAATCAAAAGTCTATGGCAAATAAAATGGGGACATCCCACGAAATAGGCCAAAAGTATTTACAAAATCAAAAAATTAGAGAGGATGTCTATACTATAAATACGAGAAAAAAAATATACTACTACAAAGTTAATCGTTTCTGTGTTTGTGTGTCTATGTTATGTCAGTGTGTGTGTGTGTTGTGTATGTGTGTCTTGTCAGTGTTACTGTGTCAGTGTGTCTGTGTCGTGTCAACAAGAGGGAGATAGGGATAGGTTTAGGGTTACCTGACCCTCTGATCGAGAAGGGGGGTCGTCGGGGTCGAGAGGGGCCATGGGGGTCATCGGGGCCGAGGGGCGCTGGGGCAGGGGCCGAGGGTGGTTATCGGACTCGAGAGGTGTCAAAATCGCCGGAAAAGGGGGCCGAGGGGGGTCGTCGGAGTCGAGAGGGGTCAGGGTCGTCGGGGCGGGGTAGGGGGCGAGGGGTGCAACATATTTTTTGGAGGGGGGGTGAGGGGTGCAACAATTTTTTTGGAGGGGGGATATCAAGAGAATGGGAGAAAATGAAAAAAATCAAAACCCTATATTAACTTTTTAGCGGCGTCTAAACTGAACGTCTCTAAACGTTGCTAATTTAAAATATTTTTGACGTCTTGCTACATTTATAAATGTCGCTAATTAAAAGTAAAAACGTCATTAAAAATATCGCCAAACGACGCTAAATCAAAATAATTAGCGACGTTTAGCGACGTTAAAGAAGAGTATAGCAACTATGTTTTAAAAAATCCAAGTAATAGTCACTACTAGTCGCTATGCGTCGCCAACAGCTACGTATAGAGACATTTATTTTCGGAGTCGCTAAAATCTTTAAAATTAGCGACATTTGATGACGATGTCGCTATTTTATCATATTTTGGAAGTGTATTGGACATAATCTGGGATGGAACGACTGTCTTCCCAGCTCGGTTGCGAGCCTTACTGGGCCTTTTGAACCATCCGATGAGACGGTTGTCTTTCCAGGTCGGTAGCAAGCCTTGCTGGACGTCCCGCACTCGCCCGCTAGTACTTCAGCTGGCGTATTACTAGGACTACACTGGCATTGTCCTCCCGAGCCAACACGATTCGGATGCCTCAGCAATCGCGTCGAGGACTCTTTCTCTACCTCGTGCGTAAACAGTTGTCCGTGACCATGCAACTACTTCACCACTTCCATCCTAGCCGAGAACTTTCTGCTCTGTTTCTCTTATCCGAGAACTTCAGCTCAGTTCAATCTAGCCGAGGACTACACCCAGATCTTTCTTTCTTACACAGATCCTGATTAGAGACTGCCTCGGTGATCTGGATATCCCGAGTACTTTTTTTTTCTTTTTTTTCTCTTGACTCAGAATGACTACTTGATAGTCTTTCTCGTCTATGTATGCAATATGATTATACTTTATCCTGTGTCATATTCCATGTAGTGCCATACATCAATATTTTAAATGAGATCTACTTTGTGGCATAACATATAAAACTACTCCATTTGGATCGATACTCTACGTTATGCACTAGCAAGGTAGAGTTTTCATATTCTATACACAATGATGAAGCGTGATTATTCCCTTAGCTATATGCATTCATCTCTTTTTATTAGCATACAAAGGTTATCGCTTAGAAACTAGCATGTATCATTCATTTTTTTAAGTGTGCAGCTATGTAGAGACATGTTTACCGGGGCTACCCACATCAGCGATGAATCATAATCGGCCGAGTGAGACTCCGAGCGCGCCTATAAAAGTCTAAGTCTGAACTCCATTTGAAGGTCTAAGTCTGAATGCCTTTGCATCGAACTAGTCATCTCACTGAGCAAGGCAGGTCGGTTCGCTACACTTGTGCCGTTTGAATCGGCCCTTCGGGTTGAGCGGAGCGGGTCGTTATAAACGGTGACCGAGAAGTTGTTGTTGCTACTAACTGACCAAAAATCCCCTTTTGGAAAGTATCTTCCCTTGATCCATTCAGCCCAAAGAGACTTTCCATTGACGAATCTCCAGAACAGTTTGAGGTAAGCAGTTTTCTGGAGAAGCCCCAAAGATCACAATCCAACTCCACCTTCCTTCTTAGGCTGACAAAACTCCTTCCAACTGATTGCATGCATGCCTCCTTTCCACAAGAAGTCCGCACAAATGCTTTCAATTTTCTTCATCGTACCATTGAATAGCATAATAGCCTGAAGCCAGTAAAGAGCAACCGATTCTATTACGGCTTTAATAAGTTTAATCCTCCCTCTAAAGGACAATATTTGCACCTGCCATCCCTCTAGTCTCGATTGTGTGTAGTTGAGGAGACCTTCATACTCCACACTAGCAGCATAGTTGATTGATAGGGAGAGATCCAAGTATCTCACAGGAAGCATTCCTTCCACAATGTCCATTTTGGCCAGCCATACTTTCTTATTCTCACAAGTATAACTCAGGAACATATGGCTCTTATTCATGTTCAGTTGCAAACCCGACCATCTTTCCATGTTATCAAATATACCCTTTAGAGTATCTAAGGATATGTCAGATGGCTCTATGAACACCAGCAGGTCATCAACATAAATTAGATGAGAAACCACTGGATTGACCTTCCAAAATATAGGGGTAATCAAACCATCCAGTATCGCATCATCCGAAAAACAAGTAAAAAATTCTATAACCATCACAAAGAGATATGGAGAGAGGGGGTTCCCTTGTCTCAGACCTCTGCTACTCCTGAAAAATCCATCCGACTGGCCCCTAACCATAATTGAGAAAGATGTAGAGCATATACACTCCCTTACCCTGTCCATCCACCATCTGTCAAATCCCATACAGATCATGATGTAGTAAAGAAAGTCCCGATTAACCATATCATAGGCTTTCTTGAGGTCCAACTTTAGACACGCTTTGTTGCCTCCCTGCTTATTGAAAATCCTAACAAGCTCATGAGCCAGAAGACAATTATCTGAGATTGAGCGTCCTTTGATGAAGGTCGTCTGATTATGGAAAATAATCTCTCTCATCACATTCCTCATCCGATCACACATAAGGTGTGTTATAATCTTGTATAAGAAATTATAGCACACTATTGGCCGAAAGTCTCCCAGTGAAGTCGCACCCTCCACCTTAGCAACTAAGACCCCAAAAATGTGGTTAAGCTTTTTGAGCATCTTAACAAAGAAAAAAAACTCTCTCACCGCTTCCAGGATGTATACCTTTATCATCTCCCAATATTTCTTGAAGAAAGCCGCTCCAAAGCCATTTGATCCTGGCGATTTGATAGGGTCTGCATTAATAATAATAGAATGTATCTCCACTATTGACACCATTGTCCGTAAGACGGCGTTACCTTGCCAAGAGAGCATCTTCTTAAAAATAATATGTGGAAATACGTCCGGGTATGAGTTCTGGTTGTAGAGATCCCAAAAATACCGTACCGCCTCATTCCTGATACCATCATCCCCAGTAATGAGACTTTCTTCAGGATCTAGCAATCCGTGTTTGGTATTTTGACTCTGTCTAGCATTGACAGTAGCGTGAAAGAATTTAGAACACCTATCTCCATCTCTAAGCCAACTACATTTAGCTCTTTGTCTGATGTATATCTCATCTAAGAATGTTTTCTTGTGCAGTTAATCTTAGAGTTCTATCTCCTCTTCAGTGAGGACGGGGTTAAGCGGATCAAGTTGAACCCTTAGTTGAATGTCAGCCAAGTTGTCCTCTAGTTCTTGGAGAGGAGTAGGAGGCCTGCCTTTATTCCAGGACTTGAGTAGGCCTTTAATAGCTTTTAACTTTTGAACAATATTTAACTGAGCAGTTCCAGTCAACCCAAGCTCCCAACTTTGCTTGACTACCTCCTCATAGCCTTGAATCTTGAAGGTCTCCTTTTGATAACTGACACTTCTGCCAGTCTTATAACAATAATGGAGTGATCACTAGCTCCAGGTGTTAAGCATTCTGCCCTACAAGTCTGGAACACTTCCAACCATCTCCGTTACAGAGAGCACGGTCAAACTGAAAGAACAGGCGCGCCTTGCGCACTAGCCGTGTGAGCGCCCGTGGGCGCAATAATAGAACACGCCTGCGTGTTCATACATTTGATCTCAGGTGGAAGAGAAGCCAACTACTTGAGTCTTCCGGTTCTCTTTGTCTTCTTGCCGCAAGCGCCTCACTCAATCCACTTATTCGTTATTTCATATACCTCCCCACCAATAGATAGAGACAAATAGGAATAACCAAACCTATTATACGTCCATATATGTCCAGTATTATCCATGCACTTGAGTCCAGAGGATAAGAGACAATGTTAAAATTCTGAGAGAATCGCTTGTTGCACTTGACGGCCTCCTATTTTTTTATTGGAGAATAAGGTAGCATTAATGTCTCCCACCACAACTAACGACAATCTATCTCCAATAAGCGTTATAGTCATAGTAATGTCATTCCACAACCCTAGACGTTTGATTATGTCATTATGACCGTACACCGCTCCTACTACAATAAAGCCCCTCTTTGTTGGTAAATTTAATGGAGAGGAGTTGGTCCGATCATTGTATCACATCTCCCTGCCAGATCCTGATGTCCTACATAACCCATATGCGAGCTATATCGCTACAATCAAGGTTGTGTACGAAGGACCAGTGCGTCGGAGTACGCCTATTAATCAAAATTTTTTATCTTACTTTGGACTACAAAATGTTGATGATTGAGCACTTGGATTTATTGTTGTACCATAAAATATCCTTCTACCTACCAATCAAAATTGCCCCTCTCACATTCCATGTGAATATAGTCATAAATTACGTTGGTGGGTTCCCTTGTTGATACACGAACTCTCTCTAAGGGGTGGAGAGAGTCCATCCTTTTGTCGGTTATGAGATTTGCATCTCCTGCTTTGGATTCCACTTTTGCCTACCAAATGGGATTTGAGTACGTCAACGGTTCCTGGCTAGGTTGATGTTCGTCTAGTTGTCCGTCATCTTTACTCGGGGTCTTTGAAGATTTGTCCACATGCAAAACTATACAGAACACTCCTCCATTTGCCAGTCTCCTCCTAACTCTGACATGATTACCTTCTTGGTTAACAGCCTCAACACTAGATGTGACCAGACTAGAGTTATCTTTCTCATGTTGGTTGTCAGCGGCGAACACTACCATCACATGTTGTGTCTCCTCATTTCCTCCCCCTCTCCCTTCTTTCTCATTCTTCACTTCCATTCTCTTCCCTAGTAGAGAGGATTGGGGGGCCTCCTGCAGGGCTAGCTCATCCGTATCCATACTACTTTGCTCCATAGTTAAGTCAACTTTGTCTCCCCACGAGCTAGGGATAGATGTACTGGCTCCAGTATCTCTATTAGGCGTTGGCACCTATGTACTAGAGCAGGGGACTTGCTTAGTGGCCTCCGGGGCGACTCCAACGTTGGGGCACTGGGCTATGGTGTGTCCAAAGCTTTGGCTGGAATTACAACAAGGCGGGACCCACTCAACTTTTTGGAAAATGGTTTCTTTTATCGGAAGATCAACCTCCAGCTTGTCAGGAAGCTTATCAGCCGCTGTGATCTCAATAAAAACCCTAACAAAGGACAATTGATCTCTATCAGTCGTGTATTTGTCTGGCCGAATGGGGATTCCAACTCCGCTAGCCAGCTTCATAATAGCCGGGACACTCCATAGTTAGGGTGAAAGCCAAGGGAACCTAATCCAGATAGGAACAGTTGTCAGCCGATCCCGTTCAAAGTTAGTAGAAGGATCACATCTTCTCAGGACAACCAGTCTCCTATCGAATGTCCAAGGGCCATTCTGGATCACCCTTTCTAAATCTTTCGACATTCCAAACTTGATGAAATAGAAGCCATTCTCCCTAGAGTAATTGTCCATGCTCCCTTTAGGTCTCCACATTCGCAAGACGAATCCCTTTAGCTGACCGAAGTAAGGTCGGGCTCCCATAACGTAGAGGACAATAGTGTTCTTCCAAAACACTTCTGTTTCGACGATGTCCTCTTTGGTGATAGAGATGACCTTTCTTCCTTCTTTAAGACTAGGCGCCACAAAGTGCATCTCAATGTCGTCCCTCGCCAGGTCGGACCTGCATCGATCTGCCCAAGAGATGAGAGCCACTCCCGAGTTCTTAAAATTATTAGGAACCCTATCCGGCATTTTGTCAAACACCTGGGATGCGCGTCTCGCCGAAAATTTGGACATGACCTTTGGAAAACCGGAAGCTCGGGAATGATTGGCCGAAGCCGGATGGCGAGGGCCGCCTCCCTTCCCCGTCCTGGACGGACCCACCAGGGGTGCATGTCGTGCCACATGCGGAGGAACACGCCTAGGCGCATGTGACAAGGCGGAGATTTTAACACATTTTCTGCGTCGTCGAGTCACCGTCGTCCATCCATCACTGGAGACGTTCGGGACTTGTTGAGATGCCGTAGGATGCCTCTGCACCACCGTAGGCCGGACGCCGGAGCTGCCGCCCGCGGTTTTGGTTCCGGATCCAGAACGCAGAAGAGTGTGAGGGGACGAGAAGAGGAAGGCCGAGGGAGGGGTGTCGGGGCAGAGGGGAGTTGAGGGGCCCGCGGCGGAGGACGTGGAAGGGAGGGGCGGGCGGCTGGATGGAGGAGGAGGAGGGTCGGGAGGATGAAATGGCAATGCACGAGGGTGAGAAGGATGAGATGCGCAGTCGCCTGCTACATTGCCATTTGTTTCTGTAATATATATATATATATATATATATATATGTATATATATATATATAAAACAAATTGATGTCAAATCTTCTATATTCACAATTAGTTGTCACAGTTGTGCATATTCCTCGGAAGAAAAGGACTTAGGATATCCACTGATCAAATTTGTGGATGACTTTGGGTTTCGCTTGTTCTTCTCCTTTAAGCCATTTTCGAAGAAGAATAAAAATATGAGTGGAAGAATATTGAATGGAAATAAGAATCAAAACCCATCCATTCACACCTTTAGATTTGATGCACCCAATCCAATTGGACGTCCACATCTTACATAGATAAATACTTGCCAGCCTATCACTTTGATTATATATCATTACTTCAGTTATATACTTTTAGCATTAATTTCAATATATGTATTTTTTGGCTGTTGAACTGTCTCTAAACCTATCATAATTTGACTATATATCATTACTTTTTTTCTTGCCTCTTCGATTCTTTCATGAGTTCATAAGACTATATGTACTCGAGACGAGTCGCAAAGTCACAGAAATCATTGCCTTCAAAACTGTTAAAAAATACATCGTCTAAATTGTATTATACCCTAAACTAATTAAAAAAAATAAAAATATAAAAAAAATATATAAAACTAACTTTTAATTCTAAATAAAAATTGATCTAGATGAACAGTCACTATTAAATTTTAAAAAAAAATCCTAACTAATAACTTAACTACATGCTAACAACCTACTCATATTTGTTATAGAAATATTTATATTTTACTTATAAAAAAAATTATATTTTTATTATATATATATATATATATATATATATATATATAATTTTAAATTTAAATTTAAATTTAAATATTTAAACTGTTTTTAATATTAGGAAAAAAATTATTTTACCAGTAGCGTTAATTTAAGTAGTAATAATAATATTGTTGGTAGTGATAATTAGAAACATATCTTAATTGTTCAATCTTGACATCATCAAAGAGTTCTTAACCAAATGTATGCATAGTGCTATTGATGTTTCAGTGACATCTCCGAGCCATCCGTATCATGTCAATTTTCTGTTAGTTCCGAGGCTGATCTAAGATGGTAGAACACGGACCAATAGCAGAGCTATAAACGAAATCCAAAAGTCCGCTCTCTACTAGAATCCAAGTTGTCGTCGAAACACAGAGCTTCCGGCAAACAAGTTTGCCCTCTGAAGAACTCGATTCAAACGGATCACAAAGAATCAAGGGAGAAGTTGGCAGATCAGAAACTCGCAATAGTCTCTCTCCAAGTGATCCACAACTCCTAAGAAGCACACTACCAAGAACATGTTACAAACTGACTACAAGGAAAAATAAGCTATAATAGATTGTTCTTCTCTTTACGTTCGCAGACGCTACAATGAGATAGAACAAAATAAAGAGAAGAAGAAGAAGAAGAAGAAGAAGAAGAAGAAGAAGAAGAAAGATCTAAATAGAACTCATGCTGGGGTGATCAAAACCACTGGCGCTCAAAGTAAGATTCGCCCTAACCGCGATCTGCTCCCAGGATCCAACAAGCTCTCGAAGAACTTCTGAAACGCTCATGTCATCTCCCTCCTTGACTCGTATAAACTCCTAGACTCCTTGGCGCAACAACCTCTCTCCAACTCTCTCTCTCTCTCTCTCTCTCTCTCTCTCTCACTCTCAATTATGAATAACACTTCAAAGAGCAACGAAGGAGAGCATTTATAGAAGAACCTGACCACATATTCGGTTACAAAGAGATTAGAATGAAATTAATTCCCTCAAAATTTGATCTGAATTAAAGACACAATCTTTCTATAACCGACTCTGAACCGCCTTCAGTGCAACAGCTCATCAGGACAACGGCGCAAGGGCCCAACGCGCATCGCCCAACACCCAGCTGCACATATGCGCATGGCCGTGCATGACCACACATCGCCTGCGCCCGCTCAGCACCCTGCTCAAGCACCCATGCATGCAACCAAGCTAGCAACATCGCATGCAACTCGCGCATAAACGAGCGCATAAGCGCATTAAATGCGCACAAGCGCCATGTCCCGTCTGAATTAAAGACGCAATCTTTCTTTAATCGACTCTGAATCGCCTTCAACGCAGCAGCACATCAGGACAACGGTGCAGTGGCCCAGCGTGCATTGTGCATCGCCTGCGCATGCGCCCGCGCAGCGCCAGCTCAACCACGCTAGCAACAACGCCATGCGCCGATGCACGTCGCTGATGCGCTAAGTGCAAAGTGCGCCAACAAAGTGTCACTTTGCACCCTTGAGGCCGAGTCCGAGTTTGAATTGTTATGCCCCTTTGGGGCTTAGCTCCTATGGAATAAATTTCAAGAGCATGACAAACAACATAAATGCTTTCATGAGGAGTTAATCCTTTTTTTTTCCTCATAGGAAAATACCCCCACATGGCACCCATGTGCCTTACCACACCCTATGTGCTATATTGAGGTACCCATTTGATGGTGTAGCCGACGTGGGACTATCTTTCACTAGTCCAAAGGCAAAAATACCAACAATCTTCCACATATCTCAATATGAGCATTCCCCACAATGACTGCCCATCATGCATTAAGATATATGTCGCTTCGATTTGAATCTTCCAACATGGGTCAAACAGCAGTATGATACAAGAATGGACTAAGGCTTGAATTATGCACCATAGTTGTAATTTTTCCCACTCATATAATGACATCAGTAGTACTTCTGGTTGCATATTAAAGGCCATGTGCACGCCTGATTTTGGTGTATATATTTCTACAAGTTTTCTCTCAAGAGATGACCTGTATATCTTTTCATACACTATAGGTGAATTCTTTTAAAGAGTCCTTGGCATGAAGCCTTGCGCTTTCTTGCGGTGCTACACCGTTATGACATAGCCTAAAGCCGAGGTTCACTACCTCATGTGGTGTCATCCGCTGTAGCATGAGGTCTCAGCCTCTTTGTAGTTTTAAACTATCCAGAATGAAGCCTTGCGCTTCCTTGCGGTGTTACGCCACTGTGACATGGCTCGCGTAGCCGAGGATTTAGATCTTTTACCTCTATGGTATCACACACTGTAATATGAGGTCATCGGCCTTTTTGTAGTACTGCCTACCACTCTTCATTCTACAGCATTAGGCTACCTGCTTATGTGACGTGCTACTACCATTGTGACATGGCTCGCGAAGCCGAGGCATTACCCTATAGAGGAACCTCATGGTGGTGTCATCCACTGTAGCAAGGAGACCTTACGCTCCTTTGTAGTGCTGTGCTACAATGCTTCCTGCAAAGCATTCCAGACATTTAAAATGCCTGAGAACTCACTAAGGCGTCTAAGTTGTCACGCCCCAATTCCGTAGAATCGATAGTCGTCCCCCGGACGTGATGCCGTGCGTGCCTAGGTTGCGCAACGCACAAGGCCAAGGTATTTTTGCATAATGAGCACATATTCAGAGTACGTAGATAATTGAAACACAAAGTTGAAATATGGAAAAGTTCTTTTTATTGATAATGAACATATTTTTACAAACTCTTGAACGAGTCGGATAATTGCCGCACGGGCTTACAAAAGTGGACTCAAAATGAGATAACCGTCCTGTACATTACATCATTTACTAAAGCTTCAAAATGCTAAGAACTCCAGGCGGGACAATCGATTTTCCTCGGAGTTGCATGAGTTATGTATGCTGGCTCCAGGGTCTTCAAAAGACTTCTTCTTTGCATGATCAGGCCGTGCAGTTTGATGGACTGGATTGGAAAGTGGCTTCAGCTCCTCGCAGGATCTCCTTGGTGCAGGAAACCTATTTCAATGAGGGTCAGTACATCAAAATACACTGATGAAGAGCTAACCCAACTATATCAATCAACACGTTGTTTATATGAAAGCATGCAAGTTACTTGTGGTCTTTCTATCTTGCCTTAGTTCAGTTTTCAAGCAAGCATTGATATGAAAATTTACTGAAATAAATATGCTACCGTTCGGTGACTTTTACCTGCCCATCTAAACCACCTGCACAATACTTACCATGTCCTTCCCTGCCACGAAGACATAAGTTAGCTTGTATAGTTTAAATATACGAGGGGATCACTGGCATAATGCCACAAGGGACGAGTTATAGTCACGAAACGGAAATGATATGCGACGCAGGTGGCGAGCCCCGCCATATGCCATTTCTTCCTCCAACATACTGACTAATCCATATGTTCCGTCCGGATCGGATCAGTCCCAGCACCCCGGCGACCGTCCGCGGAACCACAAACCTTGTGCACAAGTTGTCTGTGACCAACGATATATAATATTAAGTTATCAAATGGCACAATTTAAGGCAATACAAGCACGGGGCGAGTCCATGACGCAATCCATTTTGCATAGTCTTCCTGATCATTTTATTGTATAGCAAGGTTATATTCTATACATATCACAATTTATAGAAGAAGTATAAATTCTAACTAAAATTGAAGCATGAAAAGAACATACTAAACGATCTAGCATGCAATAAGGTAACCGTTCACAAGTTGATTAACAAGCATCAAGTAGTCCAAGTCTATTCCTTTTTATCTTGACATCTTTTAGTTATTTTGGTATTGTTTGATCGGAATAAACAAGAATACAAGATTTTAGATATGAAGACTTGGAAAAATGGTCAACTGGATCAAATATAGTCACTCATAAGTTGGTTGGTGAAAGAAAAGGAAAGAGGTGCTTCAGGACTCCGCTCGCACGTCGTCTACTACACGATTACCTGCATTGCCACGAACAGCTGATCAATACCTCTTCTACTCTTTTCAAGCTTGGAATTGAAGTGCAGTTCAACGAACAAAAATAATGAAATACATCGAAACCGTTCAAGAAAACGCAAACAAATCCGAAAACCAACTCAAAGCACGAAAGTAACAAGGCGACAGCGAAAACTAGGCAAGAAAACTTGCAGCGGAGATGTCCCTCTTGACTCTGCCACTAAGTCCATCATCGGGGCACGATCAACTGAATATGGGAATCGATTCTGAAGAAGCAACTACTTAACGAGGATAAGATCTTGATTTAATATGTTCCGATCGAACGATACCGACTTGTATTTCTTAGCCGCACTACCCTAATAGGGGGAACGGGGCACCACATCCTAACCAACTAATTAAAATTTTCATCCATAAAACTTAGGAATAGAACCTACCACTATGAAACAATGAAGGGAAAATTTCTCTCATCTCAGATTCAAGCTCCCAAGTCGATTATTCAATCGAATGATTTCGCCAAAGCACGCCCACGAGAGGAACCAAATGACTTCGATGCAGCTTCTCTTTGCGATCTAAGATTCGTACATCATTTTCAACATAAGTCAAGTCTGGCCTTAGGTCCAGTTGATCACCACATGACTCAGGTCATACTCGTACTTCCTAAGCTGTGAAATATGGAAGACATCGTAAACTTCAGATAGTGACGGTGGCAGGGCGATCTGATATGCGACTGGGCGACTCGCTTTAGTATCTCGAACGGACCAACGAATCTTGGACTTGGCTTTCGCTTTTCTCCAAATCTGGTAACTCCTCGCATGGGCAAGACTTTAAGGAATACTCGATCACCTTCTAAGAACTCAACAGGTCGTCGATGCGTGTCTGAGTAACTTTCCCGACGACTGTGCTACCTTTAGCCGTTCACGGATCAAGCGAATCTTTTGGATGGTTTGCTCCACGAGTTCCGGACCAAGAATTTTTTGCTCACCAGCTTCATCCCAACAGATCGGAGATCTGCACTTCCGCCCATACAACATCTCATACGGCGCCATCTGAATGCTAGACTGATAGCTATTGTTGTATGCAAATTTGGCTAACGGTAGATGCATGTCCCAACTAGTCTTCAAGTCTAAGGCGCAGAGTCGTAGCTTCTCTTCGAGGATTTGGTTGACCCATTATGTTTGGCTGTCTGTCTGAGGATGGTAGGCAGAGCTGAACTTCAACTTCGTCCCCATTGCTGACTGAAGGCTTTCCTAGAAGCGCGATAAGAATCGACCATCTCTATCGAAGATAATGGATACGGGCACATCGTGGAGTCGAACAATCTCGTTGAGGTAAATCTGGGCCAGACGGTCGGCACTCCAAGTACTTTTGATAGGCAGAAAGTGAACTGACTTGGTGAGTCGATCGACGATGACCCAGGCGACATCGTTTTCCTATTGCGTCTTCGGCAAGCCAAAAACGAAATCCATCGTTATATGTTCCTATTTTTACTTCGGTAAAGCAAGGTTCTGTATCACTCCGCCCGGCTTCTGATGCTCGGCCTTTACCATCTGACAAGCCATGCATTGCGACACGAACAACGCCATATCTCTTTTTATGCCGTGCCACCAAAATATCGTACGGAGGTCTCGATACATCTTTGTACTATCCGAATATGAAGTGTAACTCGCATAGTGGGCTTCGGTGAGTATCTCTTTTCTAAGGGTTGCATCGTTAGCAACGCATAATCTTTCCTTCACCCGCATCATCCCGTCCGTGCTTACCGCAAAGTCGGTTGCTTTCCCTGCTGAGATAAGACTTTGCATCTTTTGCAGGAATATGTCATCATTCTGAGCGTGTCACGCCCCAGTCCCAAAATGCCAAGGGACTGGACACGTGCGCAATGGCCAGCAGCACGCACCGATGGACAATCCAATTTAATGGATCCATCAGGGCATGCTTAAGCTGTAGTCTAACAGTAAATAGAACCAATGATACAGGTCACAGACTATTCTAATCTCATCCACAACAGATAATCACAGATTAAATGCCAGAATAAATACAAATAATATAAACTAACAATCTCAATAAAAGTGTCTCGGTGAACAACCCGAGAATAAGTCTGATACATCAATGCAAATAGACAGGAAATAAAGAAACTGGAAATAGAAACAGAAATAACTGACTATATACAGCCAATGCTCAGGAGAAGTCCTCTGGTGCGATCTCGTCCTCAGGTCCTGGTACAGCTCCTGGAAGTGCTCTGGTACGGGGTATCTCTGGATGGATCTCTTCAGCTATACCTGGGGACATCATCCATTCCAGGTCCTCAGGGGACATAGCAAGGTACAGAAAATATAAGCCAAATAAATAAGCAGTGCAGCAATAAGTAAATAATGGGGTAAACTATGTAACTAGCTAAGTGATATGCAATATGAGAGCAGTACAAGAACTCAGGCTGAAACTACTACAAGCTCTGTGTCGGAGAGCCGGTAGCAGTGATATCATGTAGTTGTCTAGCTCGTAGTGAGACTAAGACGCCGGCATAATATGAAATCAACCTGTAGCCTGTGTGTCTCTCCCCACCCAATGTAATCACGCATATCATGACCATAACGTCTTATGTCCATGTCAGCGGGATCATAGTTAATGCAACAAGTCATAATGTCTATAAAGTATCTCTGTCAAGTCCTGTATCCTATACAGAATCACCATGAATGTCTCAGGAAGACTCTGTCTCATGAATAGTGTCCGGTGTCCTGGGTTCTGGAGTACTTGATAAGACAAGTACGAGCATTGTCGGGTCTCGATAACCATCTCTATGTGACGTTACACAACTCCGCGCACGGAGGTGGCACCCGACCAGTAATCGGACGCTAAGTAAAGCCACTCGGTCTTGGGTTTTAACAGTTAAACAGGTTTATATGCATTTAAACAAGAATTCAGGCAAGTTCTATAACAAGAATTACTGCAATTTGGTAAGCTTTACTTGCCCAATGATGTAAAAACAAGTCAAGAAAAATATGTGGCAAACTGCAGAGTTTGGCAAGGTACACTTGCTTGTGGTTCCGGCTATGTTTGCGGTTCTGACTTCAGCTGGATTTGCAGGAGGTACTCCGGTTGCTGTAGTAAACATCACCATCAGATCCAGAAAATATCAATCAGCTAGAAATGCCTGTCCTTGAGTCCAATTTGGAGACAAGGGCAGAAATGGCAGTTTCGGGTCAAAACGGGGTCCACATGTGGGCCCGCTTTGCACCGAAAAATGTGTCAGGGTCAAAGGTCTCCAAATTTGCCAAACTTAGTGTCAACAAGTCAGGAACGATGATACGAACCCAACGGAACTTCCAGAATTGAATTCCGAAGAGCCGATCACAAAATCGTCCGTCAAGTGGAGCCTGTGGGGCCCACGATACGCGATTTTGTCAACGTTCTCAGAATCGAACCAAACTTGGGTCACAGGACCAGCGTATTGCTATGAGTCCGATGGCGTAAGTTTCGTCTCGACCCGACGTGTGTACACAAAGTTACAGCGTGCTCCAGAATTGACGGATACGGGACGGTGTCCGCGGATACGCGTTGATCCCGGTGTGCACGCACATCCGAATCAGCTTCTGCGAAATCCCGCACGTCCGTATCGACGACGCGCACGTATCTGTGAAGACCGCGCGCGACCAAGTCGTCCCGTTTGGCGGGGCGTACCCAGTTCCGGGGTGAATCGGGGTGTTGTTTTTTCTGTTTTTGGATCGCGGTGTGCGATCACCACAGGACGCGATGCCCCGAACGGTTTGTCCGGGCATCGAGAGGGTCATACAGACTTCGAACGCAATTTACGGAATCGAAAACAGAGCTACGAGTAAGAAGTTACACGCACCTGAACGGGGCCCAAAAAATAGGGCAAAATCGTGTCCGACACGACACAGGACACTGTGTCCTGTGTCCAGTGTCCGAGTCTTAGGGTTCAGGGCTAGGGTTTTCAGGCGGCGGGGACGGCGACTGGGCGGCCGGGCGGCTGAGGCGGAGGAGCTGGGGCACGCGGCGGAGGCGGAGAGGATCCGGGGCGGCCGGAGGCGCGCTGGAGGCCGGCCGAGGCGGCGCTGGAGCTGCTGTTGAAGTCGAGAGGAGGAGGGAGGAAGGAGGAGAAGGGGGCGGAGCCCTGCGGCGGTGGCAGTGGAGGAGGAGGGCCGACGGCGTCGTGGCGGTGGTCTGGGTGGGAGAGGGCGGAGCTGGCCCGGCGGGGAGGGGTGGTTCGAGGCGGTGGAGGGGGAGATTTAAAGGGCTGGGGAGGGGGAGGTTTGGCCGAGAGGGGCGGTCGACGAGGCGGTCATGGCGGCGTGGGACGCGGGCGGGCGGCCCGGGCGGAGCGGCGGGCGGCGCGGCGCTGGATGCGGGCAAGGGGGCTGGTACGTGGGGGAAAGGGAACCGGGTCGGGTAACGGGCCTCGGGTCGGGTCTGGCGGATCCGACCCGACCTGCTAGAGGACTGGGCCGGGCCGGGCTCGGGTTTGGGTTTAATATTAATAATAATAATATCATTAAATAATTAATTAATTAAATAATTATATTTAGGTGTTTTAAAAATAGGTCCGGGGCCCAATAAATTCCAGAAAAATTGCCCTAAGTCCAGTTTTTTATTTTACACCCAAAAATATTATTTTCATAATATTTTAATACTGTTTATTATTATTTAAAAATTATTTAATAATTAAAACCCTGTTTTTAAATTACAGAAAATTTTTAGAAAATTCCAGAAAATTGTGAAAAATCCAGTTTTGAAAATTTTGAAAATCAGGGGGTTTACAGAGCGGACTTGACTTTTTCTAACAAGTCGGGTTCGAGGCGCAACTGTGCTACTTACGCCCCCTATTTGTATCTGATTTTAAGTGTAATGTCCAAACCTTCAATATCCCGACGCAGCACCTTGCACATGCGCCCGCGCAGCACCCTGCTCAAGTACCTACGCATAAACGAGCGCATGAGCGCATCAAATGCTTACAAGCGTCAATGCTAAGTGCAAAGTGCGCCAACAAAGCGCCACTTTGCGCCCTTGTGTCCGAGTCCGAGTTCCGAGCTCGAATGCTCACAAGCGCCGATGCTAAGTGCAAAGTGTGCCAACAAAGCGCCACTTTGTGCCCTTGAGCCCGAGTCCGAGTCCGAGTCCGAGTCCAAGTCCGAGTGGCTAAGCCCCTTTGGGGCTTAACTCCTATGGAATAAATTTCAAGAGCATGACAAAAAGCATAAATGCTTTCATGAGGAGTTAATCCTTTTTTTTCTCCTAGGAAAACACCCCCACATGGTACCCATGTGCCTCACCACACACCATGTGCATACCTCAACACAAGCAAATTATTATATTGAGATACCCACTAGTCCAAAGGCAAAAACATCAACATTTTCTAGCATAGGAAGATTTGGACAGGAGAATCTGGCCACAGCATCTAGGGGTGAGCATTATTCGGTTTTGGACTGAAAATTGAACCGAATAAAAGATCCGGTTTGGTTTAGAAAAAAATTCGGTTTGTTTTCGGTTTTAAAAATACTAGAATTTCTTATTCGGCTTCGGTATCGATTTTGGGTTTCGATCTCGGTCCAAAATTAAAAATTGAATAAGATTTATGCAATTATGTAAATATCCTAACTCTATGTATATTTTGTGCTTAAAAATGTGTATATTTTGAAAACAACAATTCTATGTATATGTTTTGAAGCCCAATTTTTTTATAAAAGTATGAAATACAACAAATGTGTGTATAAAATTATAATTTTTAATATAATTTAACTACGATTTTAACTTTGGGTCCGATCCATAAAACAATAACAATGTTCAACCGAATAAACAAATAGCTTATTCGGTTCGGTTCGGTTTCGGTTTTGGCTAATTTCAGTTCGATTTCGATTTTAGATTTTTAAATTTTTGATTTATTCGATTTTAACTATTTCGATTCGGTTGAAAACAAATAACCTAGAGATCACCCCTAACAGCATCATGCTAATCCTCTTCCAAAGAAATTGAAGGCAGAAGTAATAGTGACTAACAAAAGCCATGACCCTCAGGTCCCTGTTTTTTTACTATATGTTAATAGGATATGTTTCTTTGATGAAAAAATAATAATAATAATACATTTATTAGAGGGATACAAATTAGACAATAAAGAAATATTTAAACTCTGGATCTCAAATAAATTTCAAAATTTATGTTTGAGTTTCCATAATATACATAATTAATATTTAGGTCTAAAAAATGTACTAAGTGTAGGTTTAAATTACCCATTCCACCGCATATTGCATGAGAAAATCTAGATGAAGCAATTTTTTTTTTTTTTGGGGTATCTTGTGTTTTTGGTTTTGTGGGACATTGTTGGGTTTTTTTAATCATAAAACCATAATTTAATGTTTTGGTTGGAATTTGCAAAATATAAATGTTTTTTTGCTTCGAATGCCGTTACACCAAAATTGATTTTTAAAATAGGAAAAAAGCTCAAAACTTTCCAGTCTCGTATCAGATTTGACAAAACCAACTCAAATTCTTATATGATAATGATGCCTTTTATCATTTATTAGAGGCTTAATTTCAAGTTGATACATTCAACCATTCATATTTTTAACTTGATACCCTAAATTTTAATATTATATAACTTAATACCTCAAGTATAATTGTACAACTTAATATCCTGACAGTGTTAACAAAAAATTCAAAATAATAAAAATATCTATCTCATTCGTAATCACTTCATATACCCCTAGAGAGAAGGATGGGAGTAATTTGGTCAATATTTTTTTTTAAACGGAAAAGTTAACCTCTACCTGACGGAGAGTATCGACTTAAAAATATTTAACATTTGAGGGTGGCGATTGATATGATATTAAAGTTTATGGTATCAAATTGAAAAACCTTGAATAAGTGGAGGGAAGAAGTTGAAATTAAGAGAATGTTTGGTTAAGATTTAAAACGTAGCTTTCCGAGTATAAATGCTACAGTAATATAAAATAACGTTTGGAAACAGTTTTTCAGAAAAAAAAAAATTGGGAAAAAAATCTCTCAAACCTACGTTATAATGTAGACTTCAGAAAACTATTTTCAGGAAAAGAAAATTCAGAAAGTATATCCAAACGGATCATAAATCTTTATTGAAACAAATCAAGGACAAATTGTGGGCCACGTTGTGTTATAATTATTTTTACTACAAAAGTTTGGATTTAATTATTATAATAAAATTCAGATGATCCACAGATTTGGTCTTCACAGTTTTTCTATTCCCGGACAGACATAAAATTATTTATTCTTTAGTATATTGCATAATTTTGCTAACATGTTCCTCTACATTTGATACTATTCTTCCAACCTTCCTCTCCCACGTACTTGATTCCTCTTTTTTTTTTTTTTTTTTTTTCACTTTGAAACAAACTTTATTTTCCAATTCACATGTCGGACTAAAGTGTTCATGTTTGTATACGTATTCTTCGTTTTTTTTTTTTCCCTCTCTGATTTTTTTTTTTCTTACCTTTCCTTTAATCTGCCTTTTATTCTCTAATCTTTGTCAAGATGTGTAAAAGTGCGGGCCGGTCCGAAACCTGCCACCGGCCCGGCCCGGTCAAACCCCATCCGAGCTGGCCCACTCCCCCATGGGTCCGGACTGGGTCGGAGGATCCGACCCACAAGTCCGGCCCAATCAGGCCCGGTCAACCCTCCGTTCGGGCCGAGTTGAATTCGGACGGTCCGATTGGGCCGACCCGGATAGGTCCGGTTCAGGTCCAGTTCGGTCCGGTTCGACTAAAATTTAATTATTTTTTTTAGAATATAATCGTTGTCCATAATTTTTTGACCGTTTTAGAAGTATTTTGATCATTTTGCTAAGAATGACCAAAATATCCATTATAACAACTCTTTTTTTTAGGGTATTTGGGGTCATTTGGCTCCAAATAATTCCTATAAATAGTCCATAATTTATAAAAAAATTATTCCAAAAATTTTTAAAATAAAATTTAACTTATAAATATTTAGATTTTAATTTATATCTTAAGTTATATAAATATTGATATAAATAAATTAAATAAATTTTCTAACAAATAAATTTATAAATTTCAAATTATACTAAACTTATAACTTATAGATTTCAAATAAATTTATACTTAAAGTTATACTTAAAGTTATATAAAAAAATTTCTAACAAATAACTTATAAATTTTAAATTATGAAAAAAATAACTTAGTAACAATTATATATAAATTTTTAACTTAAAATTATTAACATATAAGTTATATCATATAGATAATATGTAAAAAATATATAAATAAAAGTATAATTTTTTTTTTTTAACCGGACCGGATCCGGTCAAATTCAATTGACGTGAACCGCGGGCCGGCTCGGACTGGCCCAATACACACCATGAAATCTTTGTTAATTTATTGCTTTTCTTTATATTTGAAGTTTGACACTTTGTAGGAATAAAGTATACAAATAGAAAACATAAATCCGTCAAGAAGCATGGAGTGACTCGTCGTATCGACCGCCTCGTTCTACGTCGAGTTTGAGCTGCTCGTCGACCTCGAGCACTTCGTCAAGAAGCATCCCGGCACCGACGAGACCCATCGTGCGCTCGACCGGAAGATCCGGTGGCAGCACCACGACGCCGAGCATCTCCGCGACTCTTCCCTCTGGAACCACAAGTTTGACAAGGTCGGTGGCGGCGGTGGTGGCGGTGAGGGGGGGAGGGCGGTGACGGGGAGGACGGGGGTGAGAGGGAAGAGGAAGAGGAAAATAAACAAAAAATATTTTCGTCAAATTTTTTTGGTGATTCTGTCAAAAGTTGGATGTCTTGTACATTATGAAAACAATGTGGAGGGTAACTCAAAATTTCTCTAATATTTATCCCTCCAAACTATTCTTCTTTACATGGTAGCTGACGTAACGGTTAATATGACAAATAACATAACAATTTTTTTTAAAATTAATATTAATATTAATATTAAAATTAAAATTAAAATTAAAATTAATATTAATATTTAAAAAATTGGATGATTAATTTTTTTTGTTAAAATTGTCATATCAACTGTCATGTTATATATCACATAATATTATTTAAATATATCACGTCAGTTGTCACATAAAAAATGATGATTTAGAAGAACAATTTAGAGAGATGAATAGCATTACTCGTTTCTGAAGCCGAATAGATATGACTCGTTCATCGAAATACAATTAAGTTGTTCTATCAATGAGGGCCTACTTTATTTTCTTCAACCAAACTCACAAAATGATTGTTTACCAGAAAAAATTGAGGCAAAGAAACTTGTTGGCCTTGTTATTGATTCTATACGTATTTAGGAGTCGGGGCATACAAGCTGTGTGTGCAATATTCAGTAAAAGAAGAAAGTATTTCTGAATTGAGAATATAAATGCTTTCAGAAGAAAATAATATATAATAGCTTTTTCCAAAATTATTATTTTTATCAAAAACAGTGAAAACAAAGGTAGGAATAAAAATAAAGTCTATTATAAAGAAAGCTGATTATAAGTATACTAGTATAAATAAAAGTAAGAGTTTATCATATCTAATAAACATTACCTTTTGAAAATAGTAAAATAATAGTGAAATGATATTCCGATTTAAAATAATTGCATCTATAATGATTTTGGTTGTTCTAGTCAGGGACGGACCTACATGGAGGTGAGTGGAAGCAGTTGCTTCTGCTGAATTTTTGCTTCCGAGTTAAATATTATTGTTCTTTTCAAATTTTTTTTATCAATTTTATGTTTTGTCTCCTCCGAAATTTATAATTTTCAATTTCTATATACATAATTATATTATATTTTACTTTTTCTTTCATAATTTTTATTTTTCGATGATTCGATATAGAGAGAGAAGTCATGGTAGAGGAATAACAAATTTTTTAACGTAGCGAACTTTATTTAACAAAATTTTGGACTTTCTTTAGGGGTGAGCATCGGTTCGAATCGGTACAAAACCGAACCGTTCGGTGCAAAACCGAACCGAATAAGGAAAACCGAATTCGACCGAAAACCGAATAAGCAAAACCGAAACCGAACCGAATTTGACCATAACGGAACCAAACCGAACAGAATTAAATCGGTTCGATTTTCGGTTTATTCGGTTTTTTGATTTTTGGTTTATTTGCTAAATTTTTTGTTAATATATATATATATATATATATATATATATATATATATATATAAACTAATTTTTTTAGTCGGTTTTCGATTTTGGATCGAAACCAAAATCCAAAACCGAAACCCAATAAATTTTTTTAATATTTTCAAAATCGAAATCGAATCGATTTTTTTTAAACCTAACCGAATCTCTTATTCGATTCGGTTCGGTTCGATTCGATTTTCGGTACAAAACCGAATAATGCTCACCGTTAACCTTTTTTACATTTGAGGTTGATTTTAAATTCTTGCGTCCGTCCGTTGTTCTAGTGTACTTCATGTAAAGTGTCTGACCTAAAACTGATTTTGGAGTATTTTTGTTAACTTAAAATAGTCAATTTGCATCCATAGAAGGATACTTCCACAGCCTTAGCTGGTTCTGAGTGAGCTCGACAGCTTATGCTCGTTCTTGTTCCACAACAAAGAGCAGACCTGCGAGCTCGTGTCGACTGAGTACATGTCTATGTAACCCAAGAGACATGAGTTACAACTAGTACATTGCCTATGTGACAGTATATTGTGGGTCATATTTTTGTGAGAACAGAAGATTCCAGGTACCCAATCTAATCCAAATCTAATCCAGGGTTTATGGCATATTGTCAGGTGTCACTACATAGCCTAGCCTTTATTCTGATTTCAAATTCCATGAATCATAAGTGTCACGTCCCACTTTTCAGAATACGGTGAGTTCGAGTACGTAACTATATCTCTAGACTACGCACCATACAAATATACCATATCCGTATCAGCAATTGTCGCCTGTAATATTCTAGGATAGGATTATAACATGTCACATGGTGCATAATATAATAAATAGCAAGTTGGTTAGATAATATTCTAAACTATAAATAGGAAAATTTACTATTCTATCCGATTACAACTTTTATCCCGATATACATATAACACATTAATGCCTTTAATACATGATAGAAATAGATTCTGGTTCCAACTCAATCGTCTTCCGTTGCAACAAGTCATTCTTGTTCTCCAGCTCCTTGTTAAGGCACAACAGCAGCTTCCTTGAAGATGTTCTCTACGAAAATCTAGTGAACAATACTATGTCGTCAAACGACATGCAAGCCCTCAGTCAAGGACGAAGAAAAGAAAAAAGAAAAAAGAAATAATATAAAAATCTGAAAATTATTTTATTCTCGAATTTCATGATAAATAAATGGAATAGTAAATTCCTTTGACCCATTTTAATTAAATCATGAAGTAGGGTGTTCCGACTTTTATAACGAAATCTTGAAACAGATGTTCCAACTCTTATTAAAACTTATTCTACTTAATGTCCAAATCAAATCCACACTCACACTTCTCTGTAATCATATTCTACTTGGTGTCCAAATCACAAATCACAAGCACATTCACAAGCAACAAACACAAAATTCATATATGCAACTGCAATTTAGAGAACGTTTTTGGATCACAACAACAACACCTATTGTCTCGGCAATAATATAATATATCCGGGATCAGGTAAATACTCAGGATGGACGGTGCTTAGATTCCAGTCCCATATGTATTGTGACATCATTGTATCACTATAATAAACAATGAATCACATTTAATGTGATAACACATGATATAAACAATTATCAAATTTCTTATTTTATTTCAAGAATTCGGATCATGTGATAATATAAACAATTGTCGAATATCTTGAACTTTTCTAAGAATTAGGAAAACAGGTCAACATTGGATATACACAAATATCGAATTTCTTAATCTCTTTCAAGAATTCGGATCTAATGGCAGGTGTGTGAGCTAAGCGTCACCTCAGTCATCGTATGCCCATACGGATGCCGAAACTACTGATCAGCATTACATTTTAAACAATTGATATTGCAAAGAGTTCGATGGTGTGGTCCAAATGTTCTCTCCCACCCAATAAAATTCTATAAATTCACTAAAACATTCCTATCTAATATACAATTTTAAGTTGAATTACAGGTCCGATTCATATCTCGTTTCGTGTGTCAATCACCACACGCTTTACGAGGATACTGTTCAACAAATAGTTTTGTCTTAGCGAAAAACATTAAATATCAAATCAAGTATCTGTTTCGTGTACTTATGACATCACGTTTAAACAGTAACATTCTATTTGTTAGGACCATTCTGAAAACATGAAAATTGGTACACCTTGCCTTGGAATGTGAAACATTAAAATTTTATTGCTCTTTTATGTACGTGTAAATGTGTTCTACGCGTCCTATAGTCTAAATCCCAAATCTAAGGTTTTTAGTGTTTAAGCCGAAGGCAGATAACTTCTAAATATCTTGAAATAGAGACTAACCAATTTTATTCGGATTTATCAGAAATGTTATCTTTCGAATTTTTTAAAGATTTTGGCAGAGTTTTCTTTGTATTCTGGACTTCAAAATTTTCACAATTTGTATAATAGACCCAAAGTAACCCTCCGTAGAATTATCGGGTTCGCCGACCCCTTTGGTGAAGCAACTCTCAACTCTGGTAACACACGTAGTTAGTATATATTCATATTCAAATAACCAATATAAGCTTTCTTACCAATGCGATACTTCAACTTAGCAATTTTCTATTTAGCTATTAGCAATTTAGCAATGATTCCAATTTGGCTACACAATTCCAGAAAACTCAATACATATCAGTAGTAAAATTTTTTATATGAATGCCGTAGATAGCAGTAGCATACATGCATAAGAAATATAACTCTGATAGCATATATTTCATTTATCTTGTTCGTAAGGTATTGGTACTCATCAAAATTCTTCTTTCTTTCCCCTTTTTCTAGATCTAGTATAGTATATGCATTGTTGTAAACGATAGACCTCATAACTAGTATATATGTTGGATATGAGTTTAAATTATCGAACCTTTTCTTTTCAAACCAATATACTTGCGTCAATTTCATACAATTGATTTCTAACCAATTGTTACAACATTTATAAAGCTTCCCTATGCCATGTATTTATTGAAAATCATAAAACTTTGGGTATCCTTATTATAGGGTTATTGATCATTACTCATTTAGGTAAAAAAAAATCTAAGAGAATGAATACTCAAAAAATTATTTACTTTCCAAGGCAAAAGACTATTCTCTAGAAACTTCTAGAGTTTAACATATGTTTCTCATTCTCGGAAATACTTTTGATTTAACCTAAATCTGGCTTCTTTTCATTATTAGGCCAAATATAGATTATGAACTTAGTCGAAATTGATTTATTCTATTGCGACTTAAAAATTTGAACTTATGATCCTATTCATTAGTTTTTTTTTACTTTACAAACTTGTTTATGGTCTTAGGAAAGTTCCTGAAAGGCTTAAAAATAAAACTAAGTCGAATTATGTCATAAAAATTTACTTGTGGACTAATTATACCAACTTTCGATACTCTAAGTATCTTTTTATACCAACAAGGTAATGTTGAATTGTTTGGAACTATAATAATTGGATATTAATAGAACTTTCCAATCCTACAAGGATACAAGTCGAAGTTATGATTCTAGAAATTTCATAAAACTTAGGTAGTATCTAAAATCCCTTCCATCTATACTCAAGTGACCATACAATAACTCTCTCATAATTTCACCTATATTTGTTCCGAGAACATCAATTTAGACAAAATATTAATTATGGACAATATGTATCCTTAGAAAATAAATATTTTTATCAACATTTCCATTATTCTATATTGTAATTTACTTCTCTTCTATACATAAATAGTCTATAGAACTACAAACATGTCTACTTACAATTTAACACACATAATATATATATATATATATATATATATATATATATATATATATATATATATATATATAGACAAACACACACACACATCAAAGCTATTTCATTCATTCACAACACTACACACACACACACACACATATTAAAGCTATTTCATTCATTCACAACAAATTTGAGTGTAAGTCCCTTGCCCATATAAGCATCATAACAAATTCTACTTATACCATAAATTTATCAATACACACATATATTTGCATACTAGCATAACAATCAAATCTACACGACCATTCTACATTACCTTAAACCATGTGTTATATGGTGGCCTAACTCCAAATTGGATGATTAAGAATACATATAATTTCAGAAGTCAGAACTAAACTATTATTAAAATTAATTTACGAAGGATTCAAATAAAAATTGATAGGTGGAAGAGGGCTTGTCTTGAGAAAACTATAGATTTAAACTTGGGTTTAGGGTTTGATGATCTTCTCCTCTAATTCCTTCTTTTCCAACTTCTTCTTCTTCTTCTTCTTCTTCTTCTTCTTTCTTTTTTTAAAAGAAAAAAAGGGGTTAGGGTTTTCGGATTGGTGATGGTGATGGTGATGATGATGAGTGATGAAGAAGATGATGATGGTGGTGGTGAACGATGGAGATGGAGGGGGTATGGTCGGTGGTGAGGGGCCCACGGAGGAAGGCCGGTCGGCCGGCCGGCTGGCGGCAGCAGCCGCCGCAGGCGGCACCGATGAGCATGGCCGGAGATGGTTGGGTTGGTGTTGATGTCAGGGTTGGTGATGATGAGGGGTTGGTGTTGTAGATATGGTTTATGGTGATGGTTGAAGGAGGTAATGAAATAGATTATAGAGGTTTTGTGAAGGGAAAGGATGGAGGAGGAGAAGTTGTTTGTAGATTGAAGGAATAAGGTGTAAATAAATTGGTGTGTAATGACGAAAGACTGTTAAAATTTTGAGAGTCCTTTTAATTGGTATTAATTGTTAGGACTGTCAAAAATTTGAGAGTCAAAAAAAAATTAGACTACTATAATTAAGTTTGAAGAGTAGTCAACTTTTAATTATCTAAAAAAAAAAATTGAACTGTTCTGAGTCTTTTTTGTAGTGCCTTTTTCAAGTGCCTAAATAAATGGGTGTGTAATGATGAAGAAAATGTGTTGGGACTGAAGATGAGAGATTTGTGACAACATCTCCTACTTGCTATTGATGATTCATGTTTTGCTCGGGAGAGAGAGGGGAGGCGGTACCTCTCTCCTGAGCTAATCACTTCCCTATTTTTTTAGAAGGTTTATTTGGAAAATATTAAATACACATAATTATTAAGATTAACACTAATTTTTATTAAATAAAGAATCTTATATATATATATATATATATATATATATATATATATATATATATATATATATGGTAAACGAGTTATGAGTCATAGTGCTCATTTTCCTAAATGAGGACCAATAGAAATAGATTTCTACATCCCATGCGAATCCATGTGCACTAGTACACTCTATTTCTATTGGTCAACATCTGTATGACTCATTTAGGTAAATGAGCACTATGGCTCATATATATATATATATATATATATATATATATATATATATATATATATATATATATATATATATATACTTGCAGATATTTTATCTATGGTAGGCAGCTTTGCCTCTTAAAATTTTATAATAAATAAAATAAATAAAAATTAGTATATCAATATTGTATAACGGGTCATGGCTTTAACAGTGTACGCTTATCTAACACTTAAGATACCAAAACATGAAAACCAAGGAAATATAAAAATTTAACTCTATTATTTGAAATAAAAAAAATAAATCACACTGAAATACAATAATAAGAATACAAAAAAATATAAACATAGTATAAAATACACTTTGCTTGGAAAAAAGAAATTTAATACCAAAATTCAGAAATAGTAAAAATCGAAAAAGGGGCATGTGAAGTAGTGTTATCAATGGGTATAAAACTCATAAGATGAGGATAGATGATGTCGTTATAGACAAAAATTATGACAATTACATTAAGAGAGCGAGAAAAAGACAAAAAATCTTGATCCTAAAGCAATGAATGTTCTATATTGTGCACTAGATAAATTCAATAGGATATCCCCATACATCACCTCCCATAAACTATATAGGTTACTAGAAGTCACAAAAGAGGGAACCTCATAAGTAAAAGAATCTAAAATTAGTAGACTTTGATCACTCAACAGTATGTATCATTCAAAATAAAATCAAGTGACTCTATAACAAATACGTTTACTTGTGTCTTTCATACTCAGCATTCAAAATAAAATAAAATCAAGTGACTCTATTATATGCCAAGCTCAGCAAGTGTGAGTTTTGCTTGGATAGAGTATCTTTTCTTGGTCACATTATTACTGGTGATGGACTATCAGTTGACCAGGAGATGATTGTCGCAGTAGAGTCTTGGTCTACTCCTACTTCAGTCTCAGAGATTAGGAGTTTCCTCGGACTTGTCGACTACTATCGGAGGTTCGTGGAAAACTTCTCCAGGACTGCAGAGCCTATGACATGATTGACACGTAAGGACCAGGAGTTTGTTTGGACAGAGGAGTGTCAGATGGCATTTGATGAGCTGAAGAAGCGTCTGACGACGACAGTTATCTTGACTCTTCCTTCGCGATCAGGAGGATTTATGGTTTATAGAGACGCGTCCGAGAGCGGATTAGGGTGTGTTTTGATGCAGCATGGAAAGGTAGTGGCATATGCATCGAGACAGCTGATAAATCATGAGAAGAATTACACGACGTACGACCTAGAGCTGGCTGCGGTGATTTTTACACTAAAGCTATGGAGACAATATATATATGGAGAGCGAGTCGAGATATACATTGATCACAAGATCCTAAAGTATATCTTTACTCAGAAGGAGCTGAACATGAGGCAAATGCGTTGGCTGGAGTTGATGTAGGACTTCGATATCGACCTACAGTATCACCCTGGCAAGGAGAATGTTGTAGCAGATGCCTTGAGTAGGAGACCGATGGCATACTTCTTGACGATGCAGCGTCATTTATTAGAGGACCTTCAGGAGCTCGGGATAGAGGTCATATTGCCAGGCATGGATGGACAGTTGGCTAGCCTTGAGGTACAATCTTCATTGGTAGAGAGGATCAAGGCAGCTCAACCTACATATGCTAGATTTTAGAGACTCAGAGAGAAGACCGAGGCTGGTGTACAGACTGGACTACGGATTCATGAGGATGAGATGTTGAGGTATGGAGATCACCTACACATTCCGAGCGGGAAGTTCAGGAGCTGATGATAGAGGCACACAGTTCGGTATATTCTATTTATCCCGACGGTACGAAGATGCACTGAGATCTGAGACAACACTACTGGTGGCACGAGATAAAGAGGAAGATCACTCAGTTAATGGCGGGATATTTGGTCTGTTAGTAAGTTAAGGCCAAACTTCAAAGGACTGCCGGACTATTGCAGCCGCTTCCCATTCCTGAGTGGAAGTTGAAACATATCATTATCGACTTTGTCACTGGAATATTGAGGATCCCAAGTGGGAAGGATGCAGTCTGGTTCATCGTGGACCGACTCACCAAGTCGACGCACTTCTTTTCCTTCAGAGTTGGGCAATCGACAGAGGTTTTGGTAGATTTTTACATTAGATAGATTGTACGTTTGCATGGTGTACCTGTCAGTATTGTGTCAGATTGATATTCGAGGTTTACACCGTATTTTTGGAAGAGTATGCAAGAGAGCCTCGGAACTCGTTTGAAGTTCAACACTTCATACCATCCTCAGTCAAATGATCAGTCTGAGCGGACTATTCAGACCTTAGAGGACATGCTTAGACCTTGTATGCTTAAATTTGGAGGATCTTGGGAGGACCACCTGTACTTAGTGGAGTTCTCATACAACAATATTTACCAGGCTAGCATCTAAATGGCACCATTCGAGGCACTTTATGGGAGAAAATGTCGCTCGCCCGTATGTTGGAGTGATGTCAGAGATAGATAGATACTAGGGCCAGAGTTAGTGGTTAGTACAGTGGATAAAGTAAAGAAGATACAAGGTCACCTTCAAGCAGCTCAGAGTAGGCAGAAGCATTGGACAGATGTACATCGTCGACCTTTAGAGTTCAAGAAACGCGATCATGTGTAATGCCCCGCTTCTAGCGGTTTACTTATGGAACAATTGTTACTTTGACTCAGTTGAGAATCGAGTCTCAAGAAAACCTTACCGTCAAATCAACACGGACGAAATGCAATGAATCCTTCAAACTGATGGAACGGTTTCTATTAAAATAAGTCCAAAAGTTTTCATTGGTTGTTTTCCTGTATGGTTTTGTGTTGCTTTGTAAACCCCCTCACCCAATTTTTATGTATACTTAGCTTAGTGAGAGATTAGGAATTAATTTAGAATTATTTTGGATTAATTAGCTAGAGTTATAAATTTATCTATTTATTTATTTTCCTCGTTGTACCTTGGCATTTCTTAATAATTTAGGGCAATGCACTAGCATTTGCCCTTCCAACAAATTTTACGTCCTTGACCTAGACAAGCCCATCTTCAATCCTGATCTTTGTGTCACTCGTAAATGCACTCTCTTGTGCTTCATTTTAATTTTATAATCTTCGTGCACATTTTCTAATTGTAAACCCAAACTTGGTGCCTATGTCCGTTCCAATCAAAATTGGAGACACAATCTGACCCGTTCCTTGCAACCCAATATTTATCAATAATCTATTTCGAGTCTACTACGTCCATGATACTTGTGTCCCATCCAATTTAAATCCTATGTACTTCCAATTAATTAAAGAACACCTTTGACACTAATTTTAACTAAATTGGTATAATGACTCCTCCTAACCCAAAACTAGACCCAACACCAACCCAAACCCCCCACTCACACTCTCATGGTTCATACAAAATATCACACACCAATTTTCCCTACTATAACACACCAAACATGATAATTTTCTATATCCAATCAACTTTTTCCTCTTTGTGCAAATCTTAAACTATTGGAAACTTTTGTGCAAATAGCTAGCCATGTGTCCACCTCTTATTGGTTGGAACAAATGAAAGAAACCCACTTTGGCATGCTTGACCGGTCACATGTGCATTTTCCTCCTCTTTGCATAAAACTATGCAACCTGTAACAAATCTCCACCCTCCATTCAAATTCTAATACATCACCTCCACCAATTCCTTCATGAAAACCCCCATCTCCTTGGGAACCTAATCGGCCCTAATCCCTAGGAAATACTTTCTCTCTCCTCATTTAAAATAATACCCTCTCCCCCTCTCCCTTAACATGCAACCACCATTAACCACCATCACCACCATTAACTCTCCACTTGACCTTCTTCCAGCGCCTTTAATTACTTTATTTTAGTTTGATCTAGGTTGGTAGTTAATTGAGCTCCAACAACCAAGAATAATAGTTTTTAAAACATTAAAATTCTCCGATACGGAGTTGGTCCTGTCAAACCGGGAAACCATGTCGTGTACCAATTGCACCGAAAGGTGCATATAGAATTTCTCAATGTGTGGGCTTTTGCAGAACTCGATTCAGACGTGTGTGTGCGCCAGAATCAACCAGTATCCGTCGAAAGCCCCCCCAGTATCGACGTTTTGCAAATTACCGAATTACTTTGTGTATGCTTGTCGTATCATGAAAAAACTAGAACCATTGGACTCGCGACATTCGACTTGTCCTGCGACCCTAGTTTTGTTTGATTCTGAGACAGTGTACGGATTACGGTTTCGCGGGTCCCTTAATCCGTTCCAACGGGCGTTTTTGTGATCGGCTCCCCAGAATCCAAATCTGGATATACTGTTGAGTTTGTATCATCATTTAGAATTTGTTTGACATATAATATGCTATTTTTAGAGACTTTTGCTCCTAACACATTTTTCGGTGCAAGACGGGCCCCACTTGTGGACCCCGTGTTGACCAAAAATTATATTTTTGTTCTTGTGTCCAAATTGGACGTCTGTATATGCTTTTCTGAGTATCTCACTCATTCTGGGACTGTTGGTGATATTTGTGACAACATCCGGGGATATCTGCTCTAGTTTTTATCTTGTGCTGCTACTTTCCTGGCGAGTACGTGTTCGAATCTTCGCTGGCTTCCAGGCAAGTATAACTTGCCTTGTTATACTGTTTAAATTTAGTTATTATTATTCATATACTTTGTGCTCTGAATATTTTATAACTGTGCGCTTCTGAGTATGTCTCGGGTGCAGTCGACAAAGACGTTGACGTTACGACTTGTGTTTGACCTAGTGTCTAGTGGACGCACCTAAAGTTGTTGAGTTATCATTATAACTTTGAGGCCTTATCACGTATCATTTTATGTCATGGAGTGAGTTCATGATAGGACACAGGTTTACGTACTCGACTGGCCATCGGTGCGAGTAGCTCGTGTGATGGTACTTAGCATAGTTGTATTGCTTTAGGTGACTTGCATTATAGTTACGAGATATCCACGTCGTACTTGAGACTTGTACATTGACATTGGACGGGGAGGACAAATAGTAGGCGTATGGGACACCCACCTCTTTTTTATACAGATTTCGCGTTCTTCGGAGTGATACAGACGTTATTATTTATGCAGATTCTGTGTTCTTCGGAACGATACAGACGTTATTATTTATGCAGATTCTTCGTTCTTTGAAGCGATACAGGCGTTACTATATTCAAGTGTCGTATTCTTCGGAGTGTTATGGCCATCATTACATATGCGAGGGCCCTTGTTATGGGGCCATATGTGGCATATACTAGCCAGTCATGACGATTAGTGAATTACGTCAGCATATGTCTAGCCTACACTTATCTATACGCACTAAGTTGTCCTCAAATTTGCATTCACTTAGGAGGATAGTTCATCCTGATTTACTTTACTCAGTATTTACATTATGGCATATACTTTTTATATCTTGTTACGTCCCTTTGAGGACCTTGTTCTCTTCCAGGTTATTTGAGCAGTTTGTATAAGGCTTGATCTGGTGGTGTGTTGGACATCCTTGCAGGTATCATTATATCTTTTCTCTATTATAATTATGTACTATTTTCCATTGTGACTCTGCTATTGTAGCCTAGTGTTTATTGGCCTATATTATTCCTTTGGCCTATTCGAATGGATGTATTATTGGGCTGCAGACTAATGATGCGTATCGTTCCTTCTTGAAATTTATTTACCATGGATTGAGATTTAGTTTAGTTTTTGGATATTAGAAATAGATATTTAGCTGGATCACTTAACCTTGGACAGCGTAAGTGCACTTCGTCGAGTCCATTAAATTGGAAAGCCCTACGGAGTCGTACCAGCTGGCCATTGCCACGTGTCTGGTTCCATACGTTTTGGGAGTGGGGTATGACATAGTTTTAGTGGTGGCCCATGCAGGTCAGAGCATATCGTTCGGTTATGTTACTGTACCAAACTAGCCTGTAACTTAGGATTAATGTTGAATAAGATCTCAATCCATAACTGATTTTAAAACTCCTCTTGTATTCGATTGTCACCCTTGGACTTCATTATTGTATTCGTTCATTTACCATCGACATTGTTATTATTGTTTCTCATCTTCCTTATTTTGAAGAGATGGATGCTCGTGCACGGTAATTTTCTCCAGGAGCAGATCCTAGTCAAGATGGAAGAAGGTATGATTGATGTGATATTTTATGAGAAGATGGTTACCCTTAGTAGGGTAGGTTGATAAGTTCTTTCTAGATGTTAGAGCTAGTATAGATTGTTAGCATGAGAATTGAACCTAGTAGTAGGCGTCTAGAACTGATAAAACCCTACCTTTCCTTAAGGTAGTAGTGATTTGTAAGTATTAGAAGCTAGAAAAATTGTTTGATTCTAAGGCTCTAGAATAATTTGGGGTAGATATAGCTAGATGCTAGGGGTTAGTTGTAGCCCCATGATAGTGATACAAGAAATTAGTTGTAGCCCATGGTAGTGATACAAGGGACAATATTATGAACTTGAGAAGATGGAATTTTAGGCTCTCACTTGAAAGAAGATTATCTGAATTCTAGAAGTTTTATCATGTGCTTGGGTGGTACCCATTATTATAATTACACTATGGTGACTCAGAGTAATAAACAGTAGATAGAAGAAAATTAAGGAATATAATTTTAGGGAGAATAAGCTGTGATTTGATACGATATGCGGAGGATTAACTTGAACGAAATAGTTGATAGAATTATACCCTGGATATTTTTTGAGACCAATATTAGTTATGAACTATTACAAGGACAACACTAGTTGTGACGGCTTAATAGAGGATTATACCTAGAGGATATGAAGAAAATTAATACCTGACAAAATTATGTTTATGACAAAGGAACGATGAATATATCAATAAAAGGATTTGGAATATCAGATTAGAGAACAAAACAAAAACTTGATTAAAGAAACGATACTATTGAAACTGAGGTATGAAATGGTACATGAATGAGAACAAAATTCGAGGAGAAATTATTAGTAGTAGAGTATTTATACATTAAGGGCGAGAAAACACAAAAAGAATTTTTTTAGGAGGATTAGTGTTTATAAATAGAACGAGAGAATTTATTATGAGGTTAAGTCTAGACTATGACTGGAGAAACTCTCGGTGAATCAATGAGATGATTAAGTTCTTATAAAATCTTAAAGTTCTGTAAATTTGTCAAGAACGAATTATGGGTAAGGCATAAGGGATATGTAAAAAATTTTTTGACTTAGGGAAATAGAACTTTATGTAGCATGCCCTAGAAGTTGGACCTATAGTTGTCTTATGACATTTAGTATCAAACCTAGATGAAGATTCTAAGACTGGGTTAAGATAGATAGATAGAATGCTAGATCTGTTGTTTGAATAATGGTAACTTAGGTACTAGGGTATAGCTTCTAGAATCAGATTTGATATACTTGATTTGTTTGGGTTGCCAGTGTCTATTGGGCTCGTGGTTTTCACCTTTGATAACTCGATTAGTTGAGCTAGTATCTAAGATAGAGTGTCATGACCCGCACCCGGTATAGGGGCACAAGAGCGTGGGTACGTCCAGCCTACGCCGCAGCATCAGCGGTAGAACGCTGTCTAGGTCATGTAACTATCTAATCATTCTCACATGAATATCCAAGTCCATGAGGAGACACAAATATCATAATATAATATGGAATATACTCAATCACATAAGCTAAGGCACGATGAGATATCGAAGCAAACAAATAAAATATGAGACAAGTCTAAACAATAATAAATAATCTAACCTGCAATCAATAACATCCAGTCTCCAAGTATACTGGAAAACAAGTCCTCTAAGTCGCAGTCGGGAAAAAATATCCAGTCAGGATTGCAACAAAATACACCTCTAATAGTAGTTCCACATATATTGACAAAAAATATAACACAGTGTAAAGAAATACAAGACAGATAGGAAATACTGGCAATAAGAATACTGGAATAAATGGAATACTGGAGCATGTCATCATCAATGTACATCTAGCAATGAAATAGAATCCAAGTACACACAAGAACAATGAACTGGTATATAAGTGTGTACAAGAACAACAACTAGAACATGTAGAGATTCTAGATCAATATACTAGAGATGCATGTCAATGATCCTCTAACCAAGTATGTGAAATATTAGTATATCATGTGATCAGCTTGGGACTGATCAGGCTTGTTACATATTATTAGCTATGATTCATGTAGGGTCAGGCTAACCATCCGGATAGCTATGATGCGAGCAATAGTCAGGCTAATCACATGTAACAGGCTATGAGGCATGTAATGGTCAGGCTGCACCGACGTGAGGTGTGGGTGAGCTATGATGCATGTAAGGTTGGGTATGATCACATAATATACTAATATTTCTCCATTTTCCCCAGCTAGCACGATGGATCCCAATCACGACTCCTCGTGACAGGTCTCGATGATGCCAACTCGTGTAAATAACAATGTCAGAGTCATGTACGCTATACAACAAGAATTATAGAGATAATCAACATAATGGAAACTGTTAGAGAATATACTCGCCTGGGGTCCTGCTGCTGGTATGAATCAGAGTCCAAGTCACAGTCCAAATAGCTTATGTATTACAATTTACCATGTCAAAAGATAATTTATTTTAATTTATTTAATTCTAGAATAATTACTCTAAAATCCTATTTTAATCTTATTATTCTGATTTTTAGGTTAATTCCTAAATTTTGTCCAAAGGAACTAAATTTTATCAACTCGAGACTCATGGCACGCAAATCGAGGCGATCTGTTGACCAAAAAGTCAACCAACACAAACTCAACTTTCATGCATGATTTCCTATAGATTTAAGCATAAAAACATGCTAGAATTTATGGCTTGACCGAATTAAAATTCGTTTAGAAATTATGGCACATACAAGATTCGTATCGTGCACCGATGGTTAAATTCTAACCTAGAAGTTCTGCAGAATTAACAGTATAAAAATACATCGAATTAAATTCTGGGAAAAATATATATCAATTATCTCAACATTATCTTTCCAAAACTTTAAACGGTTAATGATTCTGATTCCTGGTTCTCCCGAAATCGCGAAAACATCGAAACACGTCTATTTTTGGACATGGTGTGCTCTACGAATTTTCCAGAATTTAATACTCATAATTTCATAAAAAAATTATATAATAAAAAATCTAACCTCAATATCGTTCTAACATAAAAAAACTAGGCCTTATTTGGAGTTCGGAGCTACGCGCAATGGCTTCTGGAAGATGAAGGAACCCTAGATGACAATTCTCCAAAATTCGGCTGAAGAAAAACCCTAAAAATAAATAACTAAACTAATATATATATAGAGGAGAGAGAAAGAAGCCGTGGCTCAGATCTTGACACATGACAGCCATCCAACACTGCCCGCCCAAATCGGATGGTCACAGTTCGATGCGGCTCGGCTCAGCTGAGTCCGAGTCGAACTCTGACTCGGCTCGGCTCGAGGTCGGCTCGGCTCGCACCCACCCCGCGGTCACTGACAGGCGAGCCTCGCACTGTTGGCTGCAGGAGGCTGACAGGTGGGCCCCCTGTTTGCTGACTGGGCAGAATTAATTACTTTTTGGGTTTTCTTTTTCAGAAATTAGTTTTTAATTCAGTTTTTCATAATTAACTCAAAATAAATGCTGAAATAATCAAAAAATTCCCAAAAAATTCTAGAAAATATATTTTATTATTTAGAACATAAAATAAAAGTTTGGGATATTTTTAATTATATTTGACCCTAAAATAAATTCTTAAAAGTTCTAGGAAAATATGGTTACTAGTTTTTAATTAACTAAAAATTATGGAAAAAATTCCAATAGCCCCAAATTAACCTAATAAAAACATTTAAGCATGAATTTCAGAATATGGAGATTACAAGTCTACCCACCTTAAAAAAAAATTTATCCTCAAAATTTAAGATCCTCAATAGTTGTATGTATTCATTTATATTATCTCTCCATCAAAATTTTAAATTCATCGAATCACATAATCATGAAGTGAATCTATATTGCTATTTCACAATTTTTTTTTCCAAATTCTATAAGTATAATATTCCCGCAAACCTTTAAAATTAAAAATCAAATTTTATTCTTATCAAAATCTTCTCAAAATTTTATGCTAATCACTAAATACAAAACTAATATTCAATCATCTAATTTTAAATCCACTCAATGTAAATTTATAAAATTTTAAAAAATCTCGTCCAAAAAGTTTGAATTCAATACTAACCCATTAATCATCTTACTCCTCAAATTTTGAGTAAATCACTAAATACAAAATTTACTATCCAATCCTTTAATTGAAATCCCGTCAATGCATATTTATAAAATTTAAAAAATCTCATCCGAAAATACTATTCCATTAGTGATCTTATTCCTCGATTTCTTTTTCCACACAAAATCAAATAATGTAACAATTATGAAATCTTTAAATACCACATTCAATATGAGTTCATAACTTGTAGTCCAATGAATATAATGATAATTTTCTTAATTTTCTCAACTGTTAGTGACATTCAATCATGTCACAATCTTCATAAAACTTTATGATTTAACAAATCGTCAATTCTGTCATATTAAATTCTCAACTCTCTTCATTTAAATAAATGTTTATCCTCAAAATTTAAGGCACCTGGTCTCTCTCTGTCCAGTCATAACCTCTTCATTAATGTTCACTATGGTCAAACCCCCAACAATCAAAGTCTAAGAGAATCCTGCCTATAATCACACAACATGCAATCTAGAGAAAATATACATGGTTATGGTCACTTTGTCATGGTATTGCAGTCTCTGTCGGGGTATACTACTAACTATATTCTAGCAAGAAGATCATTGATACAGGCTATGGTACTAGAAAATCAATCAATAAAATAGACGAAGAAGAACATAAGAAAAGAACAGAACATAGCCTTCTAACACAACCATGATGCATCCAAAGTTTGTTACCCTTATCCCTTTAGGTACCATTGTTTCTACTACAAGCATACTCACTGCTAGCTCTCTCTAATACAACTCTAGATCGACACCTAAGTCTATTTGTAGTACCATCTCAATCATGCTCAAGTCAACAGATCCTTACACATGCACATCAACCACTTATATACTAATATATATATCTTACTCACCATAAAAATTTAATCCTCAAATATAATCATCAAAATTTAACTTCTTGAACAATTTAAAATAAAAAGTGTATACTTTCCTCAAGAGTCAAATATCCAAACATTGAAATTTTTAATCACTTCCAAAAATCTTTATAGCTTGACTATGTTTATCGAATTGAATTCGAATCCTCAAAGATTTAATGACATAAATCTCAACTCCTCAATAATCTTTAAAAATTGAAATTCATTTCCACTCTTCAAATTATAAATTTAAATCCACAAGTATGCATATAAATACTCACAGTCTCTAATACTCAAGGTGCACACAATACACCAATTGTCTACAACCTCAACTGTGTACTAAAATTTTGTACTGCCCGGATTACTTGTACTATTACTTTCAATGATTTTCTATCCACATTAATTAATACACCAGTCTAATATTATCACACAAGGTACTTACTGTTACTAGCACATTGCTCAAATAATCCTCGATATAAAAATATTAGCACTATTGATATGGTAACACTAGCTTCATCATTAGATTATCTCATCAAACTTATTAGAACTCACGATCACTTGTACTTTCTATAATACCCATGCTTTACTTCAATCTCAAGGGTAGGCATATGGTTCCATATCTCGATTGATGTATAAGCATATCTCTTAAACCTTTTACAGCCTGTTAAACTAATCTATGATATACTTCACAACTTTTATTACCAATCTTGATATTTCTCTACTCATGGCATCTCATTAAAACCCTTTATGCATATACATTTCTTTACTCTTGATCCACCTAGTATCAATCATCAAATTAAACATCATGCTCCATTAATCTTTAACACAATTCCTTGATACTTAATTATTTACATAGATCCTCCAATTACATAAATTTATGACTATCCTGGACTGGCATGCTGACTCTGATACTTACTCTTGGAACCTTCACTGATACTCTTACTCCTCTTTCTATAGTACCAATATTAACTATAATAATACCTATCATAGAATTATTGCTACAAGGTACTATGCTATGGGTATCTCTAGATTAATGCCTACTGCTCACATGTCCAACTAAAAAACACTTACAAACTAATAAGTCACACTCAGTCAACACTAATACAAGACACAAACATAATTGCAAGTCACTAATTATTATACTAACAAGGAATCCTCAAAGAATAGAAGCTCAAAAAGGAACTGGATCAAGGACTGAAGGTATCTTTATTTCTAGTAAAGAAAAGAAGCGATGGAACAAAGTCCTGGAATAACAAAAATAGATAAGTCTTGAGATGATACTTTAAGAACCAATTTAAGATACAACCTGATAATCATACACGTCTGCCAGAAATTATGACACTCAGAATTCTTGCCACGTCAGTAAGCATAGTTGCGATAACCGACAGGTTCCGTAACTAAGGTATGCAACTATATAATCATGTCATCTAGAATCTTCGCCACGTCAACCGGTATGGCTGCGAGAAACTCTAAATTCATAACTAAGATATATACATCCGAAGTCAGGTTTCTACGTTTTTGGCACGATAGCTAATGTGGCTGCGATAAACTCTCGGCCCAATAACCAAAGTAGACATTTTACCTTTCTCACTGTCCTCATCAACATATGTCATCAGATGATACCATAAATTTTAGCCCGTAAAATTCATCTCAATATGAAATCAACTCAACAACGACACCAAGAGTTAAATTTAACAACTGGTCAACAAGAATCAAACTTAACAATGATACCAAGATTTTAATTTAATAACTGATCAACAAGAATCAAGTTCAATAACAACAAGCGAGAGCAGACGAAAATAAGGAAAAGATTTAAATTGGAAATTATAATAAGATTCTCAAGGGGTCGTCCCAGGAATCTCTCAAGAATTTTTGTGATTGAGTATCCTCTCTCATCCTAGTATCCTATGTCCTATATTCTATACCAGGCACGCAGTAGTACAACTAAGACATCGCACTACCACGATATCGCACAACTTGCGAAGTCTGACCTGCATGGGCCACCACTAAAAACGTGTCATGACCCACACCCTGTATAGGGGCATGAGAGCGTGGGTACGTCCAGCCTACGTCGCAGCATCGACGGTAGAACGCTGTCTAGGTCATGTAACTATCTAATCAATCTCACATGAATATCCAACTCCATAGGAGACACAGCTATCACAATATAATATGGAATATACTCAATCACATAAGCTAAGGCACGATGAGAAATCGAAGCAAACAAATAAAATACGAGACAAGTCTAAACAATAATAAATAATCTAACCTGCAATCAATAACATCCAGTCTCCAAGTATACTGGAAAACAAGTCCTCTAAGTCGCAGTCTAGAAAAAAATATCCAGTCAGGATTGGAATAAAATACACCTCTAACAGCAGTTCCACATATATTGACAAAAACTATAACACAGTGTAAAGAAATATAAGACAGATAGGAAATACTGGCAATAAGAATACTGGAATAAGAAATACTGGAATAAATGGAATACTGGAGCATGTCATCATCAATGTACATCTAGCAATGAAATAGAATCCAAGTACACACAAGAACAATGAACTGGTATATAAGTGTGTACAAGAACAACAACTAGAACATGTAAAGATGCTAGATCAATATACTAGAGATGCATGTCAATGATCCTCTAACAAAGTGTGTGAAATATTAGTATATCATGTGATCGACTTGGGACTGATCAGGCTTGTTACATATGATTAGCTATGATTCATGTAGGGTCAGGCTAACCATCCGGATAGCTATGATGCGAGCAATAGTTAGGCTAATCACATGTAACAGGCTATGAGGCATGTAATAGTCAGGCTGTACCGACGTGAGGTGTGGGTGAGCTATGATGCATGTAAGGTTGGGTATTATCACATAAGCTACTAATATTTCCCTATTTTCCCCAGCTAGCACGATGGATCCCAATCACGACTCCTCGTGACAGGTCTCGATGATGCCAACTCGTGTAAATAACAGTGTCAGAGTCATGTACGCTATACAACAAGAATTATAAAGATAATCAATATAATGGAAACTGTCAGAGAATGTACTCTCCTGGGGTCCTGCTGCTGGTATGAATCAGAGTCCAAGTCACAGTCCAAATAGCCTATGTATTATAATTTACCATTTCAAAAGATAATTTATTTTAATTTATTTAATTCTGAAATAATTACTCTAAAATCTTATTTTAATTTTATTATTCTGATTTTTAGGTTAATTCCTAAATTTTGTCCAAAGGAACTGAATTTTATCAACTCGAGACTCATGGCACGCAAATCGAGGCGATCTGTTGACCAGGAAGTCAACCAACACAAACTCAACTTTCATGCATAATTTTTTGTATATTTAAGCATAAAAATATGCTGGAATTTATGGCTCGTCCGAATTCAAATTCGTTTGAAAATTATGGCACATACAAGTTTCGTATCGTGCACCGATGGTTAAATTCTAACCTAGAAGTTCTACAGAACTAACAGTATGAAAATACATCGAAATAAATTTTGGGAAAAAAATATGTCAATGATTTCGACATTATATTTCCGAAACTTTAAACGGTTCATGATTCTGATTCCTGGTTCTCCCGGAACCGCGAAAACATCAAAACACGTCTATTTTCGGACATGGTGTGCTCTACGAATTTTCCAGAATTTAATACTCATAATTTCATAAAACAAATTATATAATCAGAAAGATAACCTCAATATCATTCTAACACAAAAAACTATATCTCGTTTGGAGTTCAGAGCTATGCGCAATGGCTTCTGGAAGATGAAGGAACCCTAGATGGCAATTCTCCAAAATTCGGCTGAAGAAAAACCTTAAAAATAAATAACTAAACTAATATATATATATAGAGGAGAGAGAAAGCAGCCGTGGCTCAGATCTTGACATGTGGCAGCCATCCAATGCTGCCCACCCAAATCGGATGGTCACAGTTCGATGCGGCTCGGCTCAGCTGAGTCCGAGTCGAACTCTGACTCGGCTCGGCTCGAGGTCGGCTCGGCTCGCTCGCACCCACCCCGCGGTCACTGACAGGCGGGTCCCGCACTGTTGGCTGCTGGAGGCTGACAGGTGGGCCCCCCTGGTTGCTGACTGGGCAGAATTAATTACTTTTTGGGTTTTCTTTTTCAGAAATTAGTTTTTAATTCAGTTTTTCATAATTAACTCAAAGTAAATACTAAAAATAATCAGAAAATTCCTAAAAAATTCTAAAAAATATATTTTATTATTTAGAACATAAAATAAAAGTTTAGGATATTTTTAATTATATTTGACCCTAAAATAAATTCTTAAAAGTCCTAGGAAAATAGGGTTACTAGTTTTTAATTAACTAAAAATTATGGAAAAAATTTCAATAGCCCAAAATTAACCTAATTACAACATTTAAGCATGAATTTCAGAATACGGAGGTTACATAGAGCAATTAGATTGAAGGATGAGAGTATCGACAGATGTTGCAGCCTTGAGTTGGATATCGTGAACTACCTATAATGGATGGCCAGTTATAAATAAGATGGTACCCATGTAGTTTGGATGAAGGGTATGCATGGAGTAAACTAAGAGAAACCTCAGGTTCGAGGTAAAAAGGTAGAATGTCAACAAGATGAGATTCGCGAGAAGTACCTGACCTTGAGCTTTTTAAATTAAAAGAAGGATCTAGGAAAGACTAAAATTTTTATCACTCGATAGTTGCCTCGAAGATCGATACTACGAAGCAAAAGGTATTGGGCCATGATTGACGGAGTTTAGAGTTGAAAACAAGATCAACGTACTAGAAAGATATGAAGGTGTGTAGGAAATAAATGATAAGGGAAATATATTAGAGTCACGTAATCCAAGGACGATTTTTTTTGATATGGACTTGAGGGATAATAATTATAATATTTATAAATTATAATACTTTTAGAATTTTGAGGATTTAGTGCAGGTAGAAATTGTTGATCAGCCTCAAAGTGCTACAAAATTTAAGGAATAAAATACAGGTTTAGATCACACGCTGACTCATTGGTCAATAGGTAGAGGATTACCACTAGACTCTTAGATTATATATTGACACATGAGTAGGGGGTATAAATAGAAAATAGAAGTCTGATAGGAATGATAGATGAATATTGAAGTTTACACATAAATCGCTTAGGGATAGAGATTTAGATTTTTGACTAATAGGACATGATCTTGCGGAACCTAATCCTTGGTAGTAGGTGGTGTTATGGGAACCTATTTCCAATTTACCATAGCCGATGAATTTTAGGAATCGTATCATTGTTAGTGTATTTGTTATATTTTATTCTAGGGTATTTAGAATGATTGAATATATATTTATTACATAATTTTTATATATTCTTATTACTATGTATTGAGTAGAGACTTATATTGTATTTTATTACATATATTTCTCCTAGAATATGTTCGAGTTGAGCTTCTAGACTAGGTATGACTGACTGACTAGATTAGACGTGTTGCTGCTAAGACTAATTATAAGAAGTTAAGTTGCATAATTCCATTGTGGATACTATAGGATGATGACGTTATACCTAGGAAAGAATGTTAAGATATTAACCGTCTTAGTTGCTAAAAAAATAATTTAGATACTACATAAGTGGCCTTGAGGATTTTGTGCTTATAGAATTTTAGTGCCTAACCCCTGCAGTCCTTTGAGAGTAAAAGAATAATATTATTTTCTTTACAAATATTGGAAGTTTCAAACTTAGATTGTGTCACGATATCCTTGAGTAACCTAGGCTATAGGTAGTAGATTTTTTTTAGATAATGATTAGCATGATAACAATAAAGAGATAATACATGATGGTGAGAAAAAAATAATAATTAGAGGACCAAATGACTTAGACGATTAAACTGTATGTATATGGCAGTTTAAGATTTAGAGAGTGGCTAGGAATAAGTACCAAGTTGTGTTTATAGATTTAGAGATGTGTTGAGTTCGTTGTTGGGAAGAATGATTTTTGAATTTTGAGGATAAAATTTTCTAAGATGGATAGATTGTAAACCCCCTCACCTAATTTTTATGTATACTTAGCTTAGTGAGAGATTAGGGATCAATTTAGAATTATTTTAGATTAATTAACTAGATTTATAAATTTATCTATTTATTTATTTCTCTCGTTGCACCTTGGCATTTCTTAATAATTTAGGGCACTACAATATCATTTTCCCTTCCAACAAATTTTACATCCTTGACCTAGACAAGCCCATCTTTAATTCTGACCTTTGTGTCACTCGTAAATGCACTCTCTTATGCTTCATTTTAATTTTATAATATTCGTGCACATTTTTTAATTGTAAACCCAAACTTGGCCCTTATGTCTGTTCTAATCGAATTTGGAGACACAATATCGACCCATTCCTTGCAAACCAATATTTATTAATAATCTATTTCGAGTCTACTACATCTATGACACTTGTGTCCCATCCAATTTATATCCTATGCACTTCCAATTAATTAAAGAATATCATTTACACTAATTTTAACTAAATTGGATGACTCAACCTAACCCAAAACTAGACCCAACACCAACCCAAACTCCACTCACACCCTCATGGTTCATACAAAACACCACACACCAATTTCTTCCATTACAACATACCAAACATGGCATTTTTCCACATCCAATCCACTTTTTTCTCTTTGTGCAAGTCCTAAACTATTGGGGACTTTTGTGCAAATAGCTAGCCATGTGTCCACCTCCTATTGGTTGGAACAAATAAAAGAAACCCACTTTGGCATGCTTGACTGGTCACATGTGCATCTCCCTCCTTTTTGCATGAAACTATGCAACCTACAACCAATCTCCACTCGCTATTCAAATTTTAATACATCGCCTCCACCAATTCCTTCATGAAAACCCCCCTCCTTGGGAACCTAGCCGGCCTTAATCCCTAGGCAATGCTCTCTCTCTCTCTCTCTCTCTCTCTCTCTCTCTTTCTCTCTCTCTCCTTATTTAAAATAATATCCTCTCCCTCTCTCCCTCAACATGCAACCACCATTAACCACCATCACCACCATTAACCACCATCACCATCTTCACCACCATCACCACCCCCAAACACCATCACCACCGCCACCCTCACCTCCACGACCACTACATTACCACTACCATCACCTCCACGACCACTGCCATCACCTCCACGACCACCGCCATCCTTCCTCTATGACCACCACCACCACCACCACCACTGCCATCACCATCACCACCACCATTCCCATTTCTATCTCCACCTCAGCCATCCCCATCTCCACCGCCAACTACCATCATCCACCACCGTCAACCAACCGGACCTCCGCCTCCACTGAGTCCCCCTCCTGGATCCCCAAGTCGGCGGCCACTGCTGCCATGGCCATTGCTTCAACCGCTGCGGTTGCTACTTCTGCGTTGAGCTGCTACTGTTGTCGTAGTTGCTCCGACCTCCCTGGCCGGAGCAGGCCGCCAGAGCACCCCCCCTCAGATAACCTCTGACCCCGACGACCCCCACCATCCTCTGACAAGGCACCCCAAGCAAATCAAGCTCGCCATGACCGAGACCTCCCTCCGAGACCAAGAATGGCACAAATCAAAGCAGAATTTTAGTATCAACGAGCCAACTTTACGGCCCGATTACACCCTCCTCGCTCATCCGATCCTCGAACCGCCAACTCTAGTTAACTCTCCACTTGACCTTCTTCCAGAACCTTTAATTAATTTATTTAGTTTGATCTAGGTTGGTAGTTAATTGAGCTCCAACAACCAAGAATAACAGTTTTTAAAATAGTAAAATTCTCCAATACGGAGTTGGTCCAGTCAAACTGGGAAACCATATCATATAGCGATTGCACCGAAAGGTGCGTACAGAATTTCTTGACATGTGGGCTTTTGTGAAACTTGATTCGGACGTGTGTGTGCGCCTGAATCAACCCATATCCATCGAAAGTCTCCCGTATCAACGTTCTGTAAATTATCCAATTACTTTGTGCACGCTCGTCGTATCGTGACGAAACTGGCACCATTGAACTCACGGCGTTCGAGTTGTCTTGTGACCCAAGTTTTACCTGATTTTGAGGCAGTGTACGGCTCACCGTTTCGCGGACTCCACGATCCATTCCAACGAGCATTTTTGTGATCGGCTCACCGAAATTCAAATCTGGACATACCGTTGAGTTCATATCGTCATTTAGAATTGTTTAACCTATAATATGCTATTTTTAGGGACCTTTGCTCCTGACACATTTTTTGATGCAAGACGGGCCCACTTGTGCACCCCATATATGGCATATACTGGCCAGTCATGACGATTGGTGAATTACGTTAGCATATGTCTAGCCTTCACTTACCTATACGTACTAAGTTGTACACAAATTTGTATTCACTTAGGAGGATAGTTCACCCTAATTGACTTTACTCAGTATTTACATTATGGCATGTACTTTTTGTATCTTGTTACGTCCCTCTGAGGACCTGGTTCCCTTCCAGGTTATTTGAGCAGTTTGGATGAGGCTTGATCTGGTGGTGCGTTGGACATCCTTGCAGGTATCATTATATCTTTTCTTTATTACAGTTATATACTATTTTCTATTATGACTTTGCTATTTTAGCCTAGTGTTTATAGGCCTATATTATTCCTTTTGCCTATTCGAATGGATGCATTTTTGGGCTGCTGACTAATAATGCGTATCGTTCCTTCTTGAGATTTATTTACCATGGTTTGAGATTTAGTTTAGTTGTTGGATATTAGAAATAGATATTTAGCTGGATCACTTAACCATGGACAGCGTAAGTGTACTTCGTCGGGTCTATTAAATTGGAAAGCCCTACGGAGTCGTACCAGCTGGCCATTGCCACGTGTCTGGTTCTATACGTTTTGGGGCTGGGGCGTGACATGCTTTGTGTTTTGTCTTGCTTTCGATGACTTAGTTTTCATGATTCACTTTCTCGCTTGTGCATTCTTTTCGAATCGTAAGAGAAAGAGATCAAATGATGTTAACCAAGTATTATTGCAAATTTTAGGAAGCATAATCAAGGAGTGATCGTTGCATAAGGCTTTTCCATCCTCTCATTGGTTTAATCGGTGAGTGGCTTTGGCCCTTCGATGAATCCTTATGTCTGCACGTCTTAATAAAGAATCTCTAGTTTACTAAATTAATGTTGTCTCACTAATAAGATAAGCTAAAAAAGAAACATTATTGCATTCTTTAAGTATAGAACTGCTACCTTACTAGTTACATCATGAATGATTACCTTCCCCTCGTATGCTGCATATTGAGAAATACTACTGGAAACCTCTTGACTTGATCTTGGAAATAAGAAAAGAGATATACTTGCTTGTCCATTGTTCACTGCTGCATGATAACATATTATCTGATAGGAACTTGCATTCATATATTTGGTCAGGACAACTTGTGCACAAGGTTTATCTCTCGAACGGTTCCTAGGGCACTGGGAATCGTTCGGAATGGGAGAGATCTAGATACCCTGACCCTTGAAGTTCTTACTTACGGGAGGGTATATGTCTATTAGTGAGATATGCTTGTACATCCCAACTGCTAATCCCGTGGAGGGGACCATCATGTAGTTAGGTCGCATGCTAGGATTTTTCTTCTTGTAAGCCTAATATTTTGATACAATATTAGATACATGGGTTAGATATATATATATATATATATATATATATATATATATATATATATATATATATATATATATATATGCAAATTATTGCTAACTTGTATGTCTACTATAGAGATAATCGCTCGACCGTGGATAAGAAATTATCATATGCATGGTTCAATATATTGTTTATGTTTCTTTCATGAATTGTTAAAAAAAATTAGACAACTAAAAAGATCACACAATAGTTGTAAGCCCCTGATTTTCAAAATATTAAAATTGGATTTTTTCGCAATTTTCTGGAATTTTTTGGGAATTTTCTGTAATTAAAATCAGGGTTCTTAATTATTGAATAATTTTTAATTGTTAATAAATAATATTAAAATATTATAAAAATAATATTTTTGGGTATAAAATGGAAAACTGGACTTAGGACAATTTTTCTGGAATTTATTGGGCCCCGGACCTATTTTAAAATACCTAAAAACTATTATATTTAATTTATTAACTAATTAATTATTACTTATTCATTTAATTATTACTTATTAAATTAAATACCCGGCCCAAACCCAAAACCGGCCCAAACCCTCACCCGCGGCCGAGCCCAATACCTTAACGGGTCGGGTCGGGTCCGCCGACCGAACCCGCCCGACCCGCTCCCCGCAGACCCGCTTGAACCATTCGTCCCCGACCCCGAGTCTCCCGCCGCCTCCGCCGCGCCGTTGCCGCTCCGCCCGGCTCGCCCCTCCCTCCGGCCACGACAAACCCCTCTTCCCTCCGCCTCCCTCGGCTTTGAGCCACCACCACCTCCCCTTATAAACCTCCCCCTCTCCGGCCGTTGCCCTAACTTCCTCACCCACTCCGCCACCGCCCGGACTCGCCCCACCACCGCAGTCCCCCGGCCAGCCTCCAGCGCCACCGTCCTCCTCCCCTCCAGCCCTCGCCACCGTCGTGAGCCACCGTCCCCTTCTCCCCTGCTCCTTCTCTTCTTCCCAGCAGCTCCGCCGGCAGCCGACGAGCAGCCAGCGCCTCCGCCGTCGACGAAGCAGCCGCCAGCCCCCGGCCGGCCTCCCCCGCAGCGGCGCCGCCCTCAGCTCCGGCCGGACCGCTGCTCCCCTCGCCGAAATTCCCCCTGAACCCTAAACCCTAATTTTTCCAATTCATTGGACACGTGTCGGACACGTGTCGGACACGATTCAGACCCCGGTTTTCGGGTCCCCTTCAGGTACTTGTAACTTTCTGTTCGTAGCTCCGTTTTTGATTCCGCAAATTGTGTTGCGAAGCCTGTATGACCCTCTCGGTGTCCGGACAAACTGCTCGGGGCATCGCGTCCTGTGGTGATCGCGCACCGCGATCCAAAAACAGGAAAAACCAGACCCTGTTTTATCCCGGAACTGAGTACGCCCCGCCAAACGGGACGACTTGGTCGCGTGCGGTCTTCACAGATACGTGCACATCGTCGATACGGACGTGTGAGAGTTTGTGGAAGCTGATTCGGGTGTGCGTGCACACCGGAATCAACGCGTATCCGCGGACATCGCCCCGTATCCGCCTTTTCTGCAATTCACCCTAACTTCGTGCACACTCGTCAGATCGAGACAAAACTTGCGCCATCGGACTCGTAGAGATACCCTGGTCCTGTGGTTCAAGTTTGGTTCGATTCTGAGAACGTTGACGAAATCGCGTGTCGTGGGCCCCACAGGCCCCGCTCGACGGGCGATTTTGTGTTCGGCTCATCGAAATCCAAATCTGGAAGTTCCGTTGGGTTCGTATCAGCGTTCCTGACCTGTTGACACTAAGTTTGGTGAATTTGGAGACCTTTGACCCGGACACGTTTTTCGGTGCAAAGCGGGCCCAACGGCGGACCCCATTTTGACCCGAAACTGCCATTTTTACCCTTGTCTCCAAATTGGACCCAAGGACAGGCATTTCTAGCTATTTGACATCTTCTGAGCGTGATGGTAATGTTTATTTCAGCATTTGGACTCATCTCTGGATATTTCCCCGAAGAACTATTAATCAGATCCAAACAACAGGCAAGTACCTGCACTTCAAGTTTAACCTTTATATTATGATAAATAAATTCCCTGCTTTATTTCTACCATTGATGATTATATGTAGAGTTAGAGCACTGGATTTCATGTCTTGAATAATGTATTTCGTGTCTTGCTTTTCGTGTCGGGCGGGAGAATACTAGGAGGCATGTAGTTTACCCTTTCCCCCTGTAATCACTGTGTGCCAGCTGTTGGTACGCGATTGTACCATCAGCCTTATACTTGATTATTCCCGTAATCATTGTGTACTAGTCGTCTATGATGGCCCTATTAGCCTTATAAACCCCTACATGCCAACTAGGTATTCTAAATATACAAGTTCACGCACATAAGTTCCTGTCTTGTTACAGTTATATTTCTTGTCACATTTTATTCCTGTTTTACTCGGATTTCTGGTTTATAGCAATCAATCATATTTTACTTCTGGTCTTGTTTTATAGCATTATTTCTCAGTTAATTTCACTACTTACTTACGCATTTCCCAACATAATGCTTAGTCAGTTATTTTCTACCTGTCACAAATATTTAGTTTAATCTTGTTGTGCATTGTGTACTTTGCTCCTTTCCTGACTGGATCCATTGTTTTAGGCGATGATGAGAACTCTGCCCCCACCTATTTGTGGCCACTATGAGTTAGCAGGTGACACCTTGAGGAGCCGGTTCCCACTCAGGAGACCACCCTTGAGGAGGAGTAGCCAGTTAGTTATTATTTTATTTTCTTTCAGCATATACTCGGGTTTGTCTCCGATTTATCTTCTGGCTTGTATTGACTGTGGATTGGTTGTCACAGATTAAATATTATGAAATCTTAGCATTCCTATTTCCTGTGATTATTCTTACATGTTCATTATTGTGGATGAGATAGATGCTTTTTGACCCCAGAAATGACCTAGACAGCGTACTATCGCCGACACTGCGGCGTAGGCTGGACGTGCCCATGCACTCGTGCCCGAATAACTGGGTGCGGGTCGTGACAATAGTAATGCTAGCTTCACTTGTATACTTAGTATGGATTTCAAGGTGAGTTTGGCCACGGTCGCTCACCAGTACACATTGTAGTACTGACCTACGTTTGTGGAAAAATCTTCAGGTTCTGGTTGCGAGAGTTTGGTATACATTTTGAAGCTTTAGAAGCGCATCCCTTCAAGAAGAACCGTGCTCGCGCTGCTTCCCAAGGCTTTACTCTCTAGTGTGTAAGCTCTTCATCTGCTAGGTATTTTATTTTGGTCCTATTAAAAGGATATGATGTGTGGGCGTTGTGGCGAGTTTTTGGGTTTATAAAAAGGGGATGTAGCCATCTATGGCATATTTTGTAACTTAGCCAAGCAAGTACTTTGTAATCCAATCTTCAAGTATTCAATAAAGAAAGTATTTTGAGTTTTTATCAAATGTGTCCAACTTTGGTTCTTTGCATTTAAATTATGTGCCTCTATATATATATATTTTTCTCTAACTTGTGTCTTGTGCATGTACTATGCCTGGTGCAAGCGCAACTTAGGCTTGCACGACATCACGTCCAAGCGAGGATGATCGGTTCTGTAAGGACCAAACGAGGACAATTAGTCCTTACGGGGCTGGGGCATGACATTATGTGTTCTTAAAGATCCCGCCTACCCATGGCACTATCAGATTCGGAGCCAGAGGCAAGCTGAGTCTGAGGTACATCAGACCATTTGATATTTTGGAGCGCATTGGCGAGGTGGCATATCGTCTTGCATTGCCTCAATCACTAGAGGGCGTGCATGACGTATTTCACATATCGCAGTTGAGGAGATACATAGCTGATCCGAGTCATGTGTTGAACCATTCTGAGATTATAGTGGGGCCGAGTCTGTCATATGAGGATCAACCAGTTGTGATTCTCGACCGTAGCGAGAAGGTATTGAGAGGGCAGACGATTCGTCTAGTCCGGGTTGCATGGAAGCATTATTCACCGGACGAGTCTACTTGGGAGCGCGAGGACACCATTCGACAGCATTTCCCTCACTTGTTTGAGGATCCAAGTACGCACTTATGTACCGCTTTTCAATACCCAATTCTTGTTTTTCTATTCGTGTCAATATTCTTAATTTCAGGGAAAAAATTCTTCTAAGTAGGGAAGATATAAACCCCCTATTTTTTTTAATAATTAATATAAATATTATTATTATTACTACTAGTGGTGGTAGCATTGGCTATGTTCAACATATACATTAGGCTATTATATTTTATGGAAATATTTGTAGGAAAGCCCTTCTTATATATATTTAAATTACTATTTTTATTTTTTATTTTTTTTCACAATCAATACACTTATTCCCTCCTCTTAGGCCATTCGCTAGTTGGCTAGTCATGCATTGATACCAACTAATGTGTGGAGCAAACAACCTACTTTTCTCCCAAATGGTTCCATTGGAAACCCACACCTGAATATATTTTGCTTACTTGCTTGGAAGCAACAGCTCCTTGATGTTAACCAGCATATATATATGCATGGCACTGAGCCACTGCTCTAAGAGTAGACCACGTGGTACAGTGTCGCAGTCGTCGAAGCCAACCAACCCCCATATCTGAACTATTTATCCATTCTCTTCTCCTCCTATGTATAATCTCCATCTACTCCTCAAATCTAAAACCTAAAACCTAGCCGCATTCGTAAATCACTAAACCAGCCTTCCTGGAGAGCTTTCGGCCCTCCACCCGAACTTTCGGTTCCGACGAAGCACTCGACTGCCCGCCAACATCCGTGCGACGACCACCTTTCTCTGCCCCTTGGCGCGTTAGAGCTGCACCCTATTCTATTCTTCGACCAACAACCTTCTCGTCGACTCCTTCGATTTTGGCCAGCACGCTCTGGCCCGCAAGGGGAAGCTCAACACTGACAATTGAGCTTCTTCCCCCATGAAGATAGACGGAGGTAGGAGTTTCCTTTCCGACATTAGTTTTTGCCTGCAGTTCAGCAGCGTGTCCGCGACGGAAGACGCGTGAGAAATCCTGTGGAGACCGACTTCCACCACCGCGAGGTCCTGTGGACATTCCTCCAGGCAACCCCATTGCAAACAAGGTATTCTTCTTCGTGGCTCATCCGAAACCAAACCTCGGTGAGCCCTCCTAACTTCCCCTCTAGCATTACTTCTTTCTTCTTCATGATTTCTTAAGCTTTGCAAGCTCTTAATGTCCTGGCTTATTAGTTCCTCATGACCACTTCTAGAATTTCCAGTTGTAGCTATTTGGTCTTTTCTTCTCCTTCTTAAGTGTGGGGTTGAGTAAATTTTATTATATGTGTATGATGATGAATGGGAATAAACAACTAGACTTTGAAATAAATAAAGGAATATAGTTTATAGCATATAAGTCCTTGTTGGTGTGATAAAGAGAAGAAACAAGTTGGATTGGAACACATATAGTTGTGCAAGTGGCCGTAGGAATTGATGTAGAGAGAAATCTCTTGTAATACATAGTACATGCATGGGAACCTATAGCAAATGGAAGGAGATTTCAAATTGTGCTATGCCAAACCATGCGTGTATATCACTGGATACACAAGATTCCTCTAGTTGTGTATGAAGCATGACTCCATGAATAGGTGTATTTGTAAACTGGAGACAATAATTGTTTTGGTTCTATGTAGTGTCCCCCTCAGGATTACCACTATACGTGTGACTGTGAGCTCGGGTGTATACGTCTATAAATGAGAGTGTACATGGAGGGAGGGATATTTTCCCCCTAAGTATTGTTAAAGTGAAAATGAGATGTAGCAAGTAGCCATGTGTGGGGCTCTAGTTGGAAAGAAAAGGAAATGATTACATGAGTGAGCTTTGTGTTGCCAACTTTTGATTTGGTTATTATACAAATGTTGTGTAAGAGAATAAGTGCATTATTTTATGTTTCAGCATTTTTTCGCTTGGCTTCTTTATATGGGTAAGATGTTGTGTTGTTTCCTGATTATTGGTTTCGGGTGATAAAATAAAATGGAGGTTTTTATGTTGTACTGTTGGAGAGTATGGAAGGAATTACATTAAATTGGGAGACGAATGTATGTGAGAAGGAATTCTTGAGACCATTAGGCATAAAACTAAAATTTCTCTTTTTCTACATATGAAAACAGATCCTAACATTCCTAAAAATATAACTATACCTACCTTATTCATATATTTAATTGTATATATAAAGAGAGGGGGGGGGGTTATTCTATAAGCTCAATGATTAACTAAATCTTAGATTATTTCTCTAAGGTTATTTGGACTCTCGGGATTCGGGCTCGTACCAGATTCTCATTCTTAGCTGCCACTTCTAGACAAGTATACCTTTTCACTCTTGTTTATAATTTTAAAATACTACAACTGCATTTATTTTATTTTATTATTCTGATGGAACGATATTGCGTGTCCAAGAATAACTTGGGTGCAAGTCGGTGTTGGACCGATTACGCGTGAATTAGTACTTAGAAGCTAAACCCCTTATTTGAGAGGTGCCCTAATCTCTCTATGACCTTGACACATTTATGGCACATAGTGGTTCATGTGTGGAGGCAAACTCTTGTACCAGCCATATACTGGTACAATCAAGATGCATGACAGTAACATTTAGATACTTGATCTCGACTCAGGAGTAGGAGCTGGACATATTATGGTGTACGACAGATACAACAGCATTGGGTGGGGAGGATACTCACTGGGCGTATGGACTGACTATACTTTTTCCTTTGTAACCGCAGCCTCCGCTGGAGTACCGAGTGAGATGACCATAGATATATTAGTATTAGTTTCAGTCTCTGGTGTCCATGACGCAACGCTGTAGTAGGCCTCTGTTTCCCCCAGGGAATTACGCCTATCCCATTTTGGCAAGCAGCTCATACGTCGAACGTGGTTCTCATTGTATTTACACTTAAATTGATACACCCTTATTTTATTGCAGTACTTTTATTTTATCAGTGGCATATTTCTATGTATCTTATTATGTCCCTTTGAGGATCTGGTTCCTTTTCAGAATTATGTGAAAATTGGGTCACAGGACCAGCGTGATACCACGAGTCAAGTGGCACAAGTTTTTTTGTATTCTGACGAGCGTACATTAAATGGCGTGATATTTTACAAAAGTTGCGACACGGGGAATTTCTGCGGATACGGGCTGATTTCGACTCGCACACGCGTCCAAATCAGTTTCTGCGAAAGCCCACACATCTGGGTATACTGTGCGCATCTTTTGGTACACTTGGTACACGATGGGGCGGTCCCGTTTGGCGGGGCGTATTCCGTATCGCAATTTCTGGAAATTAGAAAAAGTAGGTTTTTGGGGTTTTCTATCAGATTTAATTTAACATACAACAGCTAATAAATTATTGTATTTGACAGAAAATAAACTAGGTACGGTGGTCTTCGCATACAAAAAAAAAAACCAAATTTGGATCTTTGTGGTGGGAGATACGAATCTGTGAACATAAGTAGTTACCACAGTTTTCTGCGATCCCAAAAGTTGTCATTATTTGTCAACTTGGTCGCTGTTTTCGCCTAGTGTTATGCGCTGTTCGAAGTCAACTAATATACATTTATGGGAGGGGATTAATTCGTGAACATACCGGTGAATACGGGATCGAGTTTGGTCGAGCGAGGAGACGGAAAACAAGGCTTGAACAGAGCTTCTCTATTGCAAAACGTTATCGCGGCGCGCGGTGGCCGTGGGGAACTCCGGCGGGTTGGCGGCGGTGCTCAGGGGCTGGAGGCGGCGGCTCTGGTCTGGGAAGCGGCGATGTTCAGAGGGGGAGATGAAAGTTTTAGGGTTAGGGTTTTGTAAAGGGAGATTATATATAGAGAAAGAGAACGCGGGGGGTTCTCATATGCGGGTCGCCGGGGGGGGGGGTAAGTGCAACCGCGGCTGCTGCTGTTTGTTTTGTTAGAAGCGGGTGCGGGTGGGGCTAACGGGTAGGTTTAGGTTTATGTTTAGGGTAGGGTAGATCCATTAAGGATTTTTGTTTTTATTTCTCTTTCTCTTTTTCTTATTTCTTTTCTCTTTTTCTTTCTTTTTCTTTTCTAATTCCTTTTAGAATAAACTATATATATATATATATATATATATATATATATATATATATATATATATATATATATATATATATATATATATACATAAAAAATTCTAAAAAATTCTAGAATGGTGCATACCATTATTCTATCAGCTGTCCACAGGGTCTCCTACATGGAATAAATTAGAAATTTTTTTTATATTTGCTCCATAATTTCTCTCTTTGCACCATCACCTAAAATAAAATTTTTAATAAATTCTATTTCCTCTATTTAGCTCATAATTACTATAATTCAATTAAATAATTAATTAAAAAAATTAATACGGATTTTAGAATTAGGGGTTTTACATTCTACCAAACTTATAAAAATTTTGTCCTCGAAATTAAAACTAAGCCACGATAGAAAGTCAATGATGGTATAAATTAACAAAGTAATTTCATACCTTGGTCTACAAATAGGTTCAGAAAACGTTTGCGCATGTCATCCTCGCGCTCCCAAGTAGATTCTCCTGGCGCGCCATGCTTCCATGCCACGCGAACCAAGGGAATATACTGGTTCCTCAACACTTTCTCTTGACGATGAAGGATTCCCACAGGTTGCTCTTGGTATGACAAGCTCGGCCCAATGGTGATCTCCGAATGGTCGAGAACATGACTGCTGTCTGCCACATATCGCCTGAGCTACGACACATGGAATACGTTATATACTCCCTCCAGTGAAGGTGGTAGCGCAAGTCGATATGCCACTTCTCCTACTCTTTCTAGCACGTCAAATGGTCCAATATACCTTGGACTCAACTTGCCACGTCCTCCGAATCGAATTGTGCCTCTGGTAGGTGATATCCTCAAGAAGATATGATCGCCCTCTTTAAACTCTAAGGGACGACGATAAAGGTCTGTCCACTGCTTCTTCCTGTCTTGCGCTGCTCGCAAGTGCCCTTGTATCTTCTTCACTGTCTCAACAATATTGACCCCCAACTCTGGTCCCATAATCTGACGTTCTCCCACGTCACTCCAACACACAGGAGACCTATATTTTCTTTTATACAATGCTTCAAACAGAGCCATCTGAATTATAAAAAAACTCCATAAGATGTAGGTGGTCCTCCCATGATTCTCCAAGGTCTAACATATCCTCCAATGTCTGAGTAGTATGCTCTGACTGCCCATCTGTCTGCGGGTGATAAGATGTACTAAACTTTAGACGAGTTTCAAGACTCTCTTGCATGGTCCTCCAAAAGTGCGATATAAAACGCGAATCCCTGTCTGATAAAATGCTGACTGGTATACCGTAAAATCTCACAATCTACCTCATATATAAGTCAGCCAAAGCTTCTGTAGACTGGCCAACTCTAAAAGGTAAGAAATATGCTGACTTGGTGAGTCTATCTACTATTACCCATACTGTATCTCTCCCCCTTGGACTCTTGGGAAAACTTGTGACGAAGTCCATGGTGATGTGCTCTCACTTCTACTCTGGAATCGGAAGTAGTTGCAATAATCCTGCTGTCCTCTGGTGCTCCGCCTTTACTTGCTGACATACCAGGCATTTAGCTACAAAGCGAGCTATCTCTCTTTTCATTTCATGCCACCAAAAGTGCTATCTTAAGTCACGGTACATCTTGGTGCCTCCAGGATAAATAGAATATATCGAACTATGAGCTTCTGTCATCAGCTCCTGTCGAATCTCTCCATTGGGACCATATAGATGATTACCACATCGTAATATCCCATCATCATGAATGCGCAATCCTGTCTGCTCTCCGGCCTCTGTCCTTTCTTTCAATCTCCTGAATCTGGCGTCTGTTGGCAAAGCTGCCTCGATCCTCTCTACTAGTGATGATTATACTTGCAAATTGGCTAATATCCCATCTGCTTTGAATAATATCACTTCTATGCCAAGCTCTTGCAAGTCCTCCAATAATTCCTTCTGTGTTGTCAAGAAGTAAGCTGCTGGTTTTCGGCTTAACGCGTCTGGTACAATATTAGCCTTGCTTGGGTGATAATGTAGCTCTATCTCGAAATCTTTCATCAATTCAAGCCATCGACGTTGCCTCATATTTAACTCCTTCTGCGTGAAGACGTACTTGAGGCTTTTATGGTCTGTATAGATCTTCACGCGTTCCCTATATAAGTAATGTCTCCATAGCTTCAGAGCAAATACAACGGCTGCAAGTTCCAAGTCATGAGTTGGATAATTCTTCTCATGCACTCGTAACTATCTAGATGCATATACAATCACCTTGCCATGCTGCATCAATACGCATCCCAAGCCTTTCCCTGATGCGTCACTGTAGATCACATAACCTCCTGATCCTGATGGAATAGTCAATACTGGTGTTGTAGTTAGTCGCTTCTTCAACTCTTCAAAAGTGGCTTGACACTAGTCGGTCCATATAAATTCTTGATCCTTACAAGTCAACCGAGTCATAGGTGTTGCTATCCTTGAGAAGTTCTCCATGAACCGTCGGTAATATCCCGCAAGTCCAAGAAAACTTCTCACCTCTGATGCTGATTTAGGAACAGGCCAGGTCTCGACTGCCGAGATCTTTTCTGGATCAACAGAAATACCATCTCCTATAACAACATGCCCAAAAAATAAAACTCTGTCCAAGATGAACTCATATTTACTGAGTTTTGCATATAACTGCTCTCTTCTCAATGTCTCTAGAATAATCCGCAGGTGCTTCTCGTGCTCCTCGTGGCTCTTCGAATAGACAAGTATGTCATCTATAAAGACGACCACAAACTGGTCCAAATACTGAAGGAAGACTCGATTCATTAAGTCCATAAAGATAGCTGGAGCATTGGTCAATCCAAATGGCATGACCAGAAACTCATAGTGCCCATATCTTATTCTGAATACGGTTTTCGGGATGTCCTGCTTTCGTACCTTTACCTGATGATATCTCGATCTCAAATCTATCTTCGAGAATACCTTAGCTCCACTAAGCTGATCAAATAGGTCATCAATACGTGGCAATGGGTATTTATTCTTCACGGTCACTGCATTTAAGGCTCTGTAGTCAATGCACATATGCACTGACCCATCCTTCTTTGGTACAAACAACACTGGTGCTCTCCAGGGTGATGCACTTAGTCGGATGAAACATTTCTCCTCTAATTCTTTCAACTATGCCTTCAGCTCGTCCATCTCCTCCTTTGCCAGTCTGTAAACATGCGATGCTATAGGTGCTGCTCCTGGTGCTAATTCAATTGAAAACTCTACGTCTCTGTCTGGGGGTAGAGCTGGCAATTCTTCTGGAAAGACGTCTTAAAATTCTAAAATAATGGGGTGATAAATAACATCGTCCATTGCGGCTGCATACCATCAAAGATTTCTGTGGATCCTCGTGCAAACTCAAGTTCAGGCTGGCCTGGTATGTTAAAAAGAATGATTTCTCCAAAACAATCGAAGAAAGCATGGTACTTGCTTAGCCAGTCCATTCCAAGCACAATATCAAAAGTTGGCATAGGAAGGACTAAGAGTCGGGCGTTCATCTCTCTGCCACTGATTACTACAGGACATGATCTACAAATTTGACTAATTGGTACAACTCCTCCTACGGTAAGAATTCTAACACAACTAGGTAAAGGTATAGAGGCAATATTGTGTTTGGCAATAAAACTAGATGATATGAATGAGTGGGTGGCTCCCGTATCAAATAATGTCACAGCAGAAAAAGTAAAAACAAGAGTAATACCTGCTATGACATCCACCTCCAGATCCAAGTCATCCATTTCCAATGCAAAAGCTTGTCCGTTCCTCTGTGGTTGTCCCTGTCTGGCCCTCGCGAACTGATCCTCATGTGTGGGAAGCGGTGGTCCTTGCTAAAATCCTCCTGCTGTTGAAGGTCGAGGTGCTCCTGGTCTAGTCATATGTTGAGTTGGCTTCGGAGCTGGAAGCGCTAGTCTCTGTACTGGCGGTGGAAGTGTCAATGTCTGCTGTATTGGACAGTCTCTCGCCAGGTGCTGTCCGGAACCACATCGCATATATTATCCCAAGCGAGTTCGACAATCTCTTAAAATGTGGCCGCATCTCCCACAATGACTGTAGTGGGGCTTCTCCGTATTCTGGTACGGTTTTGCTTTGTGTTGGTACTGTTATTGCTGTGCAAAAGGACGTCTGATAGGTCCTCCTTGTTGTGTTCTTACTGGTCCTTGCTGTATCCTTACAGGTCCTTGTTGTGTCCACAGCTGACCTCATTTTCCTATTCTGATGGTCTCTTATAATCTGGCTTCTGTCAGTAACTCGGCATAAGATATCCGGGACTGTGAGCTAGTGTAGTGTTGGAGCTCCTGAGTCAGCCCGAGGTAAAATATCTTAGCCTTGGCCAAGTCATTCGGTATCAGTGCAGCACCATATTTACTGAAACGACTAAACTCAGCATTATATTTGTCAACTGTTCGATTCTCCTTCTCCAAGTGAAGAAACTGATCGTACAATGCATCTCTGACGGTGTCCGGGAAGTACTTCCTTTCAAAGTACTCCAAGAATTGCTCCCAGGTCTGGTATGTACCCAACTGGCGCTCCATTGATTCCTACCAGTGATGGGCATTACCATCTAGTAGCGTCCTTAAGCTTGTCATCCATAGGTCTGCAGGTAGCTGCGATGCCTCTAATAACTTCCGAGTATGAGTAATCTAGTTGGTAGTCTCCTCTGGGCTCTTAGTGCCTTGGTACGACTTCGGACCCATCTGAATAAAGTCCTTTACTGAACCAACTCTAGCTCGAGTACTGGAACTAGTGCTTGAGCTGGTACAGTAGCCTGTGCAGCCATCCTCTCAAGTGCTGCCAGAAATTCTTGCCTATGTTCTGCTGCTTGCTGCCTCTGTTCTGCAGCTAGTGTGGTGGCCTGCTATCTCTGTTCCTGCATTATCATCTGGAAGAATTAGAATAGCTGTGCCTGGCCATCCTGCGGTGTCGATGAGGCTGAAAGGTTCCCATTAGGTGAAGCAGGAAGATCAGATGGGATTGGATTATGAGTTTGTCCATCTGGTCCCGGAAGTCTAGGAATCGTTGAGGTCCCTACTTGAGTCTGACCATTGACTCCTGAAGGTGTGTCGCCATCGGCGGTAGTACATTCATTTTTTGTATCCATCTCTCTGCAGGTGATGTACGAAACGATTAGAAGAAGTACATGAATCGAACAGGATGCAAGCATTAAGTAGGATAGTTGAAAGGAAGGATGAGTTTCAGTCAAGCGTGGATGAGATCCTTATACTCTATTCCTATACGCAGGCTTGTTCAGTACAGTGACGTAACCGAGACAAAATATTCTTGACCTGCATGGGCCACCATAAAAATATGTCATGCGCCAGTCCCAAAATACGTAGGACTAGGAATACGTAACACGCCAGTCGTATGTATACGAACTCTAATATATGGAAACTATATACACACGTACGCTGTACATGAATATCAAATCCACCAGTGGTAATATACTATCTCAACAAGTCACACACAATCTATATCTCATCCACAGCACAAATAATAGATAAACGGAAAATAAATAACTGAATATCAAAGATGAGTATCAAAGTATGATAGTCGGATGGAAATAAATCCACTGCAAATCGACTATAAATAACTACTAAAAGAGAGAAGAGAATCAACTCTAATATAAGATCAATGTCTCTAAAAGAATAGCAACAAAATCTCTAAACAGCGGCAATAAATCACAGATACTCCGAGGGTAAGACCTCCTCAGTCTGATAAGAAGCGTCAGGTCCAGGTCCAAACTCCTGTGGATACTCCTGTCCGTCTATATCTGGAAATGGACCAGGTCCTCAGAGGGACGTAACAAGATATATAATAACATGCCAATAAAGTACTGAAAAGTAACATCCAATGGGGTTGCCTAACCGTCTAAGTGAATGCAGTTTGAGAACAACTTTCCAACACGTGGGCTATTTAGCCAAAATGGGATTGGCATGGTTCTCTTGGAGATCTAGGGGCCTAAAAAGCATGACGTCTTTTGAACCTCAGAGGCTACCTGATAATATATAATATATAGTGGTCATTACCACCAGTCGCTTTGGCGGAGTGTCCGGGCGAACAAAGAAAAGTGCAAAGGAGCCAAAACGTCTTACTTGTTGTTCTCCCCATCCCATGCTCTAAGCATGTCACATCCATGACACGATAAAACCTCTAAATAAGTGCCAGGTCTACTAGCATGCAAAGTTTCTATTGGCAGTTATCCCTATCCGTCACACGACCTATACGTACTAGTGGCCAGCCGAGTACGCAAGTCCGTGTCCTATATGTGACTCACACTCATGTAAGAATAGTGTTATGGCCAATAAAACATAAAATGCCTCATGATAATAGGGTGGTCTCATATAGTAGGTCCCATGCATATACATAAATAAAAATAGAACACGACGACACCGTCGTTGCACCCAAGTTTCCTTGGACGTGCAATTTATATAACAGTTAAAATATATGAACTAAAATAAATAGAAATAAAATATGCATGCATCATATGGAATATAAATAGAGTATAATTTCAAGGTATACTTGCCTGACAAGAAATCTGTAAAGTGTAAGCGTCAAAATATCAAGGACACGGGATCATAAACTAATGGCTCCGAACAAACATCTCTGGATGCTGAAATAGACATCACCAACATTTCCAGAATCAGCAAGATAGCTAGAAATCACTACCCATTTCGTCCAATTTGGACACAGGGGCAAAACGGTAATTTTGGATCAAAGTAGGGTCCACGTGTGGCCCACTTTGCACCAAAAAGCGTGCCAGGGGTAACATTCTCTAAATGGGATAAATTATAAGTCAAACGAACTCTAAAATTTAGTACGAACTCAACGGTATGTCCAAATATGGATTCCGGTGAGCTGAACACAATTTTGCCCAAAAAGTCAACCAAAAGGCCCCAATAGACGACTTGGTCAACTGTCTCAAAATTGCATGAAAATTAGGTCACAGGACCAGCGCGATACCACGAGTCAAGTTGCACAAGTTTTATCGCATTCTGACGAGCGTACACTAAATGGCGCAGAGTTTTACAAAAGTTGTGATACGGGGAATTTCTTCGAATACTGGCTGATTCCGACGCGCACACGCGTCCGAATTAGTTTCTGCGAAAGCCCACACGTCTGGGTATACTGTGCGCACCTTTTGGTACACTTGGTAAATGATGGGACAGTCCCGTTTGGCGGGGTGCGCTCCGTATCGCAATTTCTGGAAATTAGAAAAAGTAGGTTTTTAGGATTTTCTATCTGATTTATTTTAACATACAACAGCTAATAAATTATTGTATTTAATAGAAAATAAACTAGGTTAGGTGGTATTCGCATACCAAAAAGAAAAACCGAATTGGGATCTCTGTGGTGGGAGATACGAATCCGTGAACAAAGGTAGTTACTACAGTTTTCTGTGATCCCAAAAGTTGTCATTTTTTACCAACTTGGTCGTTGTTTTCGCCTAGGGTTACGCGTTGTTCGAATTTAACTAATATACAGGTATGGAAAGGGGTTAAGTCGTGAACGTACCGGTGAAGATGGGGTCGAGTTCGGTCGAGCGAGGAGACGGAAAATAGGGTTGAATAGAGCTTCGCTGTTTCAAAACTCTATCGCGGCGCGCGGTGGTCGCGGGGAACTCCGGCGGGTTGGCGGCGGCGCTCAGGGGCTGGAGGCGGCGGCTCTGGTCTGGGAAGCGGCAGTGTTCAGATGGGGAGATAAAAGTTTTAGGGCTAGGGTTTTTTAAAGGGTGATTATATATAGAGAAAGAGAACGCGTCGGGTTTCTCATATGCGGGTCGCAGGGGGGGGGGTAAGTGAAGCTGCGGCTGTTTATTTTGTTAGAAGTGGGTGCGGGTGGGGCTAACGGGTAGGTTTAGGTTTAGGGTAGGGTAGATCCATTAAGGATTTTTGTTTTTGTTTTTATTTCTCTTTTTCTTATTTTTTTTCTCTTTTTCTTTCTTTTTCTTTTCTAATTCCTTTTAGAATAAACTATATATATATATAAAATTTTAGAAATTACAATAGTGCATACCATTATTCTATCAGCTGTCCACAGGGTCTCCTACATGGAATAAATTAGGAAAAAAATTTATAGTTGCTCCATAATTCCTCTATTTGCACCATCACCTAAAATAAAAATTTAAATAAATTCTATTCCTCTATTTAGCTCATAATTATTATAATTCAATTAAATAATTAATTAAAAAGATTAAAACAGTTTTTAGAATTAGGGATTTTATATTCTACCCAACTTATAAAAATTTCGTCCTCGAAATTAAAACTAAGTCATGATAGAATGTCAAGGATGGCATAAGATATAAATTAACAAAGTAAATTCATACCTTGGTCTACGAATAGGTTCGAAAAACGTTTGCGCATGTCGTCCTCGCGCTCCTAAGTAGATTCTTCTGGCGCACCATGCTTCCATGCCACGCGAACCAAAGGAATATACTGGTTCCTCAACACTTTCTCTCGACGATCAAGAATTCCTACGGGTTGCTCTTGGTATGACAAGCTTGGCCCAATGGTGATCTCCGAATGGTCGAGAATATGACTGCTGTCTGCCATATATCGCCTGAGCTGCGACACATAGAATACGTCATGTACTCCCTCCAGTGAAGGTGGTAGCGCAAGTCGATATGCCACTTCTTCCACTCTCTCTAGCACATCAAATGGTCCAATATACCATGGACTCAACTTGCCACATCCTCTGAATCGATTGGTGCCTCTGGTAGGTGATATCCTCAAGAAGATATGATCGCCCTCTTTAAACTCCAAGGAACGACGATGAAGGTCTGCCCACTGCTTCTGTCTGTCTTGCGCTGCTCGCAAGTGCCCTTGTGTCTTCTTCACTGTCTCAACGGTGTTGACCAACAACTATGGTCCCAGAATCTGACATTCTCCCACGTCACTCCAACACACAGGAGACCTATATTTTCTTCCATACAATATTTCAAATGGAGCCATCTGGATACTCGCTTGATAGCTATTGTTATAAGAAAACTCCACAAGATGTAGGTGGTCCTCCCATGATCCTCCAAGGTCTAACATACAAGCCCTCAACATATCCTCCAATGTCTGAATAGTATGCTCTGATTGCCCATCTGTCTGCGGGTGATAAGATGTACTGAACTTCAGACGAGTTCCAAGACTCTCTTGCATGCTCCTCCAAAAGTGCGATATGAAACGCGAATCCATGTTTGATACAATGCTGACTGGTATGTCGTGCAATCTCACGATCTACCTCATATATAAGTTAGCCAAAGCTTCTGTAGATTTGCCAACTCTAAAAGGTAAGAAATGTGCTGACTTGGTGAGTCTATCTACTATTACCCATACTGCATCTCTCCCACTTGGACTCTTGGGAAAACCCGTAACGAAGTCCATGGTGATTTGCTCCCACTTCCACTCTAGAATTGAAAGTGGTTACAATAATCCTATTTTCCTCTGGTGCTCCGCCTTTACTTGCTGACATACCAGGCATTTAGCTACAAAGCGAGCTATCTCTCTTTTTATTCCATGCCACCAAAAGTGCTATCGTAAGTCACGGTACATCTTGGTGCCTCCAGGATAAATAGAATATATCGAACTATGAGCATCTGTCATCAGCTCCTGTCGAATCTCTCCATTGGGAATATATAGACGATTACCACATCGTATTGTTCCATCATCATGAATGCACAATCCTGTCTGCTCTCCGGCCTCTGTCCTTTCTTTTAATCTCCTGAATCTAGCGTTTGTAGGCAAAGCTGCCTTGATCCTCTCTACTAGTGATGATTGTACTTACAAATTGGCTAATATCCTATTTGCTCCAGTTAATATCACTTCTATGCCAAGCTCTTGCAAGTCCTCTAATAATTTCTTCTGTGTTGTCAAGAAGTAAGTTGCTAGTTTTCGGCTTAACGCGTCTGCTACAACGTTAGCCTTGCCTTGGTGATAATATAGCTCTATCTCAAAATCTTTCATCAATTCAAGCCATCGACGTTGCCTCATATTTAATTGTCACGACCCGCACCCGGTATAGGGGCACGAGGGCGTGGGTACGTCCAGCCTATGCCACAACATCGACGGTAGAACGCTATCTAGGACATGTAATATCTAATCAATCTCACATGAATATCCAACTCCATAAGGAGACACATATATCACCATATAATACGGAATATACTGAATTACCTAAGCTAAAGCACAATGGAATATCGAAGCAAGCAATGAAATACAAAATAAGTCTAAACAATAATAAATAGTCTAACCTGTAATCAATAACATCCAATCTCCAAGTATGCCGGAAACAAGTCCTCTATGTCACAGTCTGGAAAAAATATCCAGTTAGGATTGGAACGAAGTACAAGCACTAACAGCAGTTCCACATATATTGACAACATCTATAGCACAATGTAAAAAAATACAAGACAGATATGAATACTAGCAATAAGAAATACTGGAATAAATGGAATACTGGAATAAAGAAGTACTGGAGCATATGTCATCATCAATGTACATCTAGCAATGAAATAAAAATACAAGTACACGCTAGAACAATGAACTGGTATATATGTGAATGTTAGAATCATGACTAGAACATCTAGAGATGCTAGATCAATATACTAGAGATACATGTCAAGAATATCTAGCTAAGTGTGTAAAATATCAGCATATCATGTGATCGACTTGGGACTGATCAGGCTTGCTATGTATGACTAGCTATGATTCATGTAAGGTCAGGCTAACCATCCGAATAGCTATGATGCGAGCGATAGTCAGGCTAGTCACACATAACAGGCTATGAGGCATGTAATGGTCAGGCTGCACCAACGTGAGGTATGGGTGAGCTATGATTTATGTAGAGTTGGGTATGATCACATAATATACTAATATTTCCCCATCCCCAGCTAGCACGATGGCTTCCAATCATGAATCCTCGTGACAGGTCTCGATGATGCCAACTCGTATAAACGACTGTGTCGGAGTCATGTACGCAATACAACAAGAATCATAGAGATAATCAATATAATGGAAACTGTCAGAGAATGTAACCGCCTGTGGTCCTGCTGCTGACAATACCAATAACCTGATTTCTGAAGTCTTGTCTGAACAATCCAATAATCTTATAGACATATCACATAATACAATATTGCATCAGATATTACACTAACACACAATATAAATACACTGAACTCAGTGCTATGCTAGGTATGACGCTGGTCAACTAGGGTCAAGTGTGCATCTAATTGCACAGGTGTCGCGTCTGCAAATGCTGTGCAAAACAGACAGTCAATGATACGGATCTTGCCAGGATGTCAGTGTACATATGGTAGTCTGCTAATATGTTACGTGGTCACACTTGGGTCATCTTAGCAGATAGACATATAATACATATTATTATCTATTATATACATTAATACTAATTAATTATAATAATAATAGATATATGTATATACATACTTAATAGAATTTATTATGTACATATATATATTAAACATGTACTAGGGATACATGTTCAATACATATACGTAAGTATATATATACTTACTTGAGAATTATATTATATATATACCAAAATACATTTCAATATATACTAATACATGTACCATACATACCAATTTCGTGACTATACTTTATAGATATTCCTACATACATGTATATCAATGTACATATAATAACTATATTCATATACTAAATACTCAATACGGCTAAATACGTATGCCAATACGTACATAACAATTATATACATATACACACAAAATGAAGGAGGAGGGATATGTTCGAACCTGTGCACATGCACATGATCGGCTTGGCGACGATGACGATAATGACGGCGACATTGATGATGATATTGAAGGCGATGATAGTTAAGGTGATGATGCTGATAATGGCGATGGTGTTAATGACGTTGATGATTACGGAGATGGTGATGATGAAGGTGATGATCAGGAGGAGGTCGACGGAGTCGTGATGGAGGCACTGCCGGAGGAGCTTCAGGCATGAGGAATCGTGGCATTCAGGTGAGGTCACGACGGAGGAGTCCGGTCGAGGAGGGTTCGGTCGAGGACGAGGTCGACAGGGAGATGGCCGGATGGGTCGTCATGGGGACTCCAGCGGGGAAGATCGGGCTGTTGTGGGTGTTAATGGTGCTGGTGGGGCATCGTGGTGTCGAGTAGGAGGAGATCGGGTTGAACTCCGGTGGTGGGCGAGTTCGAGGAGGAGGCAGGGAAGGGGATATTCAGTCGATTGAACGAGAGGGGGCGAGGTAGTCGGGGTTCTGTCTTCAGGCGAGCATCGTGGCCGTCGTCGGCTTCAGGCGGCGGGTTCCCGTCGTGGTGTCGTAGGGAAGAGGACTGCGGCCATGTGAAGTCGGAGAGGAGATGGGTGAGTCAGGAAATGGAAGGAGAGGCAGGGGAGATGAGGTAAAAGTTGGTCGAAACATCGTATAGGAGGAGTTGGGTCAGGCGGGGGCATGGCGTCGGAAAGAGGGATCCGACGGTCGGAGGAGGGAAGAGAAGAAGAAGAAGATGGTAAGGTCGGCTGGGGTTTTTTGAGGTGATGGGAAAAAGAAATAAGGAAAAGGAAAAAGTAAAAGTAAAATAATATTTATATGTGTGTAGGTCTTGGTTTGACCTAGAAATTGACTTGGTCAAATCCTCTTGGGATTGGGCTTTGTCATGGAGATATTTCAAGGGTCATGATTCAAATGGGTTCAAAATGAAAGGCTATGATACATTGGTTCAAGGTTTGGAGGACCATAGTTTTAAGGAGGTTGGTGTTGCATTACACACTCCCAAAAATCATGGAAAAATACACATGAAGGAGAATTGTGTTTATTTATGTATCGTGTTCAACGGGATAGACACCCTAATGCACTTTTGCACAAAAGTGCCCAACAGTTAGAAATTTACACAAAGTTAGGATTATGATTTTTAATTAATTAAAAATAAATGCAATTGGTGTTCTAAAATAAATTAGAAGTACAAGGGACTAAAATTAAGTGGGACACAAGTATTATGGACACAGAGGACTCAGAATAGAATATTGTCCTAATTTAGGTTGCTCAAAATAGGTCGAGATTGTGTCTCCAATTTCGATTGAAACGCACAAAGGTACAAAGTTGGATTTATTAAGAATTAAATAATAAACGTTTGCGACGAATATTATGCGACTAAAATAAAGCACAAGGAAGCATAATTATAAGTTACACAAAGGTCAAAAAAGAAGATAGGCATGTCTAGGATAAGGTTGTAAAATTGGTTGGGAGACAAAGGCTAGGGTAGCGCTCCAAATATCGAAGCAACGGTAAGGCGCAACAATAAAATAAAATCATGATATTTAAGTATAATTAATTATCATGCAATCATTTACACATTAAATTATGAAAAGATGAAAATAACACTAATCTGAAATATGGGGGTGACAAGTCTACCCTCCTTAAAAGAATTTCGTCCTTGAAATTTAATATCCTCAATAGTTTTATTTTACTCATTATATTATTTTTTATCAAAATTCAAATTTATCAAACCCCATAATCATGAAGTAATCCCACATTGTTATTTCATAAACTTTCATAACTCTATAGATATCATATTTCTAAAAAATTCTCAAATTTAAAAATTAAATTCCATTCGTATCATAATCTCCTCAAAAATTTGATGTTAATAATTAAATACTCAAAAATTTAATATCCAATCCTCTAATTTTAAATCCAATCAATGCACATTTATAAAATTTAAAATCTCATCCAAAAAGTTTGTATTCAAACACTAACCCATTAATCATCTTACTCCTCAAATTTTGAGTAAATCACTAAATACAAAATTTACTATCCAATCCTTTAATTGAAATCCAGTCAATGCATATTTATAAAATTTAAAAATCTTATCCCAAAATTTGAATTCAACACTAATCCATTAATCATCTTACTCCTCTATTTTAAATCCAATTGATGCATGTTTATAAAATTTAAATCCTCATCCCAAAAATTTAAAATCGAACAGTAACCCATTAGTGATCTTAATCCTCAATTTCTTTTTCCACACAAATTCAAATAATGTAATAGTTATAAAATCTTCAAATACCACATTCAATAAAAGTTCATAACTTGCAGTCCAATGAATATAATGATAATCTCCTTAATTTCCTTAAATGTTAGTGACATTCAATCATACCACAATCTTCATAAAAATTTATGATTTAACAAATCATCAATTATGTCATATTAAATTCTCAACTCTCTTCATTTAAATAATATTTATCCTCAAAATTTAAGGCACATTGTCTCTCTTTGTCAAATCATAACCTCTTCATTAATTCTTCACTACGGTCAAACCTCAACAATCAAAGTCTAAGAGAATCCTACCTATAGTCATACAACACGCAATACAACACGCAATCTAGATAAAATATGCAATCTAGATAAAACATGCATGGTTATGGTCATGGTATTGCAGTCTCTGTCGAGGTGTACTACTAACTACATTCTAGCAAGAGAATCATTGATGCAAGCTATGGTACTAGAAAAATTAACCAATCCAATAGACGAAGAGGAACAGAAGGAAAGAACAGAACATAGCCTTCTAACCCATTACTTGGACGTCTTCAACCTCTATCATACACTTAACTCTGGCACATTCATTCACAAATTCCTATCCCTATACACTGATACCCATATCAACTAATCACTAGTCCACAAGATATCCTTGGATAAATGCACATGACACACACATATCTATTAATACCAAAATATGATACCAAGAACCTCTAGTACAACCATAGATTTAATGATGCATCCAAAGTTTGATACATGTATCCTTTTAGGTACCACTGTTTCTACTACAAGCATACTCACTGCTAACTCTCTTACCTAGTATAATTATTTATACTGGTTATTCTTATCACTCAAGTGCACACCAAGTGCAACACACCATTCTATGTACTACTCATTCTAATACAACTCTGGATGGACACCCAAGTCTGTTCGCAGTGCCATCTCAAGCATGCTCAAGCCAACAGATCCTTACACATGCATATCAACCACTTATATACTAATATATATTTCTTACTCACCATAAAATTTATTCCTCAAAATAAAATAATTAAAATTTAATTTCTTGAACAATTTAAAATAAAAAGTGTATACTTTCCTCAAGCGTCAAATATTCAAACATTGAAATCAAATTTTAATCACTTCCAAAAAATCTTTATAGCTTCGACTATGCTTATTGAATTAAATTTTAATCCTCAAAAATTTTAATAACATAAAATCTTAACTCCTCAAAAATTCTTTAAAAATTAAAATTCATTTCCACTCTTCAAATTATAAATTTAAATCCACAAGTATACATATAAATACTCACAGTCTCTAATACTCAAGGTGCACACAATACACCAATTGTCTACAACTCTCAACTGTGTATTAAAATTTGTACTGCCCGGATTACTTGCAATATCACTCCCAATAATCAAGGTTATCATCACACGTATTTTCTCCAATAATTTTCTATCTATATTAACTGGTACACCAATCTAATTATCATCACACGAAGTACTTACTGTTATTAGCACCATTCTCGACTAATCCTTGATATAGAAATATTAGTACTCTTGGCATGGTAACACTAACTTCATTATCAGATTATCTCATCAAACTTATTAGAACTCACGATTATTCGCACTAGTTATAACACCCATGTTTTACTTCACTCTCATGGGCGACATATGGTTCCATATCTCGATTTATGTATACGTACCTCCCTATTTTTAATCTTTTACAGACTGTTACACTAGTCTGTGATACACTTCATACCTTACATGATCCATCTTGATATTTCTTAACCCATGACACACCATTAGAATTTTCTAATACTCATGCTTCCACTTTCATAAACTTTTGTTTTCTGATACTCATCACCCACTGTGCATCATGCATATTTTTTTTTTACACTCTTTCACCTATTGCTTCCAATACATCACTTGCCTCAATATCAGGTGATACATCCATCATTAGTCATATATCGGTACACTCAGATCAAATAACCTATCAGGGCCCTACATTTATCTATAACACAAGTCTCACTACTTAGTACAATGTATTTTTATTCTCTCACACTCTCTTATACACTTATGGGTATCCTCCTACTATGGCACACTCATAAATTCTCTTTATGCATATGCATTTCTTTACTCTTGATACACCCAAGTATCAACCATCAAATTGAATATCATGATCCATTAATTTTTAACACAAATTCTTGATACTTAATTATTTTCATGGATCGCCCAACTACATAAATTCATGACTATCCAGGACTGGCATGCTGACTCTGATACTTACTCTTGGAACCATCACTGATACTCTTACTTCTTCTTCTACCTATAGTACCAATATTAACTATAATAACACCTATCATAGAACTATTGCTACAAGGTACTATGCTATGGGTATCTCTAGATTAATGCCTACTGCTCACATGTCCAACTAAGAAACACTTACAACTAACAAGTCACACTAAGTCAACACTAATACAAGACACAGACATAATTGCAAGTCACTAATTATCATACTAACAAGGAATCCTCAAAGAAAAGAAGCTCAAAAAGGAACTGGATTAAGGACTGAAGGTATTTTTACTGCTATTAAAAAAAAGAAGCGATGGAACAAGGTCCTGTAATAACGAAATAGATAAGTATTGAGATGAGACTTTAAGAACCATTTTAAGATACAACCTGATAATTATACATATCTGTCAGAAATCATGACACTCAAAATTTTTGCCACGCCAGTAAGCATAGATGCGATAAACGACAGGTTCCATAACTAAGGTATGCAACTCTATAATCATGTCATCTAGAATCTTCGCCACGCCAACCAGTATGGCTGTAAGAAACTCTAAATTCATAACTAAGATATGTACATCCGAAGTCAGGTTCCTACGTTTCCACCATGACAGCTAATATGGCTGCGATAAATTCTAGGTTCCATAACCAAAGTAGACGTTTTACCTTTCTCACTGTCCTTATCAACATATGTCATCAGATGATACCGTAAAGTTCAGTCCATAAAATTTATCTCGATATGAAATGAAAACTCAACAACGATACCAAGAATTAAATTGATAACTGATCAACAAGAATCAAACTCAATATCAACAAGTGAGAATGGACAAAAACAAGGGGGAAGGATTTAAATTAGAATTTATAATAAAATTTTTAAGGGTCGTCCCAGGAATCTCTCAAATAATTTATGATTGAGTATCCTCTCTCATCCTAGTATCATATGTCCTATATCCTATTGCAGGCACGCAGTAGTACAACTAAGACGTCGCACTACTACGATAGCGTACAACTTGCAAAGTCTGACCTGCATGGGCCACCACTAAAAATGTGTCACGACTCGCACCCGGTATAGGGGCACGAGGGCGTGGGTACGTCCAGCCTACGCCGCAGCATCGGCGGTAGAACCCTATCTAGGTCATGTAACTATCTAATCAATCTCACATGAATATCCAACTCCATAAGGAGACACAAATATCACCATATAATATGAAATATACTCAATCATATAAGCTAAAGCACGATGGGATATCGAAGCAAGCAATAAAATACAAGACAAGTCTAAACAACAATAAATAGTCTAACCTGCAATCAATAACATCCAATCTCCAAGTATGCCAGAAACAAGTCCTCTTTGTCACAGTCTGGAAAAAATATCCAGTCAGGATTAGAATGAAGTACAAGCACTAACAGCAGTTCCACATATATTGACAACATCTATAGCACAGTGTAAAGAAATATAAGACATATATGAATACTGGCAATTAGAAATACTAGAATAAATGGAATACTGGAATAAAGAAGTACTGGAGCATATGTCATCATCAATGTACATCTAGCAATGAAATAGAAATACAAGTACATGCTAGAACAATAAATTGGTATATATGTGAATGCTAGAATCATGACTAGAACATGTAGAGATGCTAGATCAATATACTAGAGATACATGTCAAGAACATCTAGCTAAGTGTGTGAAATATCAGCATATCATGTGATCGGCTTGGGACTGATCAGGCTTGCTATGTATGACTAGCTATGATTCATGTAAGGTCAGGCTAACCATCCGGATAGCTATGATGCGAGCAATAGTCAGGCTAGTCACACATAACAGGCTATGAGGCATGTAATGGTCAGACTGCACCGACGTGAGGTGTGGATGAGCTATAATTCATGTAGAGTTGGGTATGATCACATAATATACTAATATTTCTCCATCCCCAGCTAGCACGATGGATTCCAATCACGACTCCTCATGACAGGTCTATATGATACCAACTCATGTAAACAACAGCGTCGGAGTCATATACGCTATACAACAAGAATTATAGAGATAATCAACAAAATGGAAACTGTCAAAGAATGTACTCGCCTGTGGTCCTGCTGTTGGCAATACCAATAACATGATTTCCGAAGTCTTGTCTGAATAATCCAACAATCCTATAGACATATCACATTACAATATTGCATCAGATATTACACTAACACACAATAAAAATACACTGAACTCAGGGCTACACTAGGTATGACGCTGGTCAACTAGGGTCAAGTGTGCGTCTAATTGCACAGGTATCGCGTCTGCAAATGCTTTGCAAAATAGACAGTTAATAATACGGGTCTTGCCAGTATGTCAGTGTACATATGGAAGTCTGCTAACATGCTACGTGGTCACACTTGGGTCATCTTAGTAGATATATATATAATACATATTATTATCTATCATATACATTAATACTAATTAATTACAATTATAATAGATATATGTATATACATACTTAATAGAATTTATTATGTACATATATATATTAAACATGTACTAGGGATACAAGTTCAATACATATACGTATGTATATATATATATATACTTACTTGAGAATTATATTATATATATATATATATATATATATATATATATATATATATATATATATATATATATATATATATATATATATATATATACCAAAATATATTTCAATATATACTAATACATGTACCATACATACATACCAATTTTGTGACTATACTTTATAGATATATCTACGTACATGTATATCAATATACAAATAATAACTATATTCATATACTAAATACTCAACAAGGCTAAATACGTATGCCAATACGTACATAACAATTATATACATATACACACAAAATAAAGGAGGAGGGATATGTTCAAACCTATGCACGTGCACGAGATCGGCTTGGCGACAACGACGATGATGACGACGATATTGATGACGATGATGAAGGCGATGATAGTTAAGGTGATGATGCTGATAATGGTGATGGTGTTGATGACGTTGATGATTACGGAGATGATGATGATGAGGGTGATGATCAGGAGGAGGTCGACGGAGTCATGATGGAGGTACTGCCGGAGGAGCTTCAGGCAGGAGGAATCGTGGCATTCAGGCGAGGTCATGGAGGAGGAGTCCGGTCGAGGAGGGTTTGGTCGAGGACGAGGTCGACAGGGAGATGGCCGGATAGGTCGTCGTAGGGACTTCAGCGGGGAGGATCGGGCTGTTGTGGGTTTTAATGGTGCTGGTGGGGCATCGTGGTGTCGAGTAGGAGGAGATCGGGTTGATCTCCGGTGGTGGGCGAGTTCGAGGAGGAGACAGGCAAGGGGACGTTTAGTCGATTGAATGAGAGGGGGCGAGGCGTTCGGGGTTCTGTCTTCAGGCGAGCGTCGTGGCCGTCGTTGGCTTCAGGCGGCGGGTTCCCGTCGTGGTATCGTGGGGAAGAGGACTGGGGCCGTGTGAAGTTGGAGAGGAGATGGGTGAGTCGGTAAATGGAAGGAGAGGCGGGGGAGATGAGGTGAACGCTGGTTGGAATATCGTGGAGTAGGAGTTGGGTCAGGCGGGGGCACGGCGTCGGAAAGAGGGATCCGACGGTCGGATGAGGGAAAAGAAGAAGGAGAAGAAGATGGTAAGGTCGGCTGGGGTTTTTGAGGTGATGGAAAAAAAATAAGGAAAAGGAAAGGAAAAGGAAAAAGTAAAAGTAAAAGAATATTTATATGTGTGTAGGTCTTGGTTTGACCTAAAAATTGACTTGGTAAAATCCTCTTGGGATTGGGCCTTATCATGAAGATATTTCAAGGGTTATGATTCAAATGGGTTCAAAATAAAAGGCTATGATGCATTGGTTCAAGGTTTGGAGGACCATGGTTTTAAGGAGGTTGGTATTGCATTACATACTCCCAAAAATTATGGAAAAATACACATGAAGAAGAATTGGGTTTATTTATGTGTCGTGTCCAATGGGGTAGACACCCAATGCACTTTTGCACAAAAGTGCCCAACAATTAGAAATTTACACAAAGTTAGGATTATGATTTTTAATTAATTAAAAATAAATGCAATTGGTGTTCTAAAATAAATTAGAAGTACAAGGGACTAAAATTAAGTGGGACACAAGTATTATGGACACAGAGGACTTAGAATAGAATATTACCCTAATTTGGGTTGCTCAAAATAGGTCGAGATTGTGTCTCCAATTTTGATTGGAATGCACAGAGGTACAAAGTTAGATTTATTAAGAATTAAATAATAAATGTTTGCGACGAATATTGTGCGACTAAAATGAAGCACAAGGAAGCATAATTATAAGTTACATAAAGGACAAAAAAGAAGACAGGCATGTCCAGGACAAGGTTGTAAAATTGGTTGGGAGACAAAGGCTAGGGTAGCGCTCTAAATATCGAAGCAACGGTAAGGCGCAACAATGAAATAAAATCACGATATTTAAATATAATTAATTATCATACAATCATTTACATATTAAATTATGAAAAGACAAAAATAACCCTAATCTGAAATATGGGGGTGACATTAACTCCTTCTGCGTGAAGACATACTTTAGGCTTTTGTGGTCTGTATAGATCTCCACTCGTTCCCCATATAAGTAATGTCTCCATAGCTTTAGAGCAAATATAACGGCTGCAAGTTCTAAGTCATCAGTTGGATAATTCTTCTCATGCACTCGTAACTGTCTAGATGCATATGCAATTACCTTGCCATGGGGCATCAATACGCATCCGAAGCCTTTTCCTGATGCGTCACTGTAGATCACATAACCTCCTGATCCTGATGGAATAGTCAATACTGGTGCTGTAGTCAGTCGCTTCTTCAACTCTTTAAAAGTGGCTTGACACTCGTCGGTCCATATAAATTCTTGATCCTTACAAGTTAACCGAGTCATAGGTGCTGCTATCCTTGAGAAGTTCTCCACGAACCGTCGGTAATATTCCGCAAGTCCAAGGAAACTTCTCACCAAGGATGCTGATTTAGGAACAGGCCATGTCTCGACTGCCTAGATCTTTTCTGGATCAACAGAAATACCATCTCCTGTAACAACATGCCCAAGAAATAAAACTCTGTCCAAGAAGAACTCATATTTATTGAGTTTTGCATATAACAACTCTCTCCACAATGTCTCTAGAATAATCCGCAGGTGCTTCTCGTGCTCCTCGTGGCTATTCGAATAGACAAGTATGTCATCTATGAAGATGACCATGAACTGGTCCAAATACTGATGGAAGACTTGATTCATTAAGTCCATAAAGTTAGCTGAAACATTGGTCAATCCAAATGGCATGACCAGAAACTCGTAGTGCCCATATCTTGTTCTGAATGCGGTCTTCGGGATGTCCTGCTTTCGTACCTTCACCTGATGATATCTCAATCTCAAATCTATCTTCGAGAATACCTTAGCTACACTAAGGTGATCAAATAGGTCATCAATACGTGGCAATGAATATTTATTCTTCACAGTCATTGCATTTAAGGCTCTGTAGTCAATGCACATATGCACTGACCCATCCTTCTTTGGTACAAACAACACTGGTGCTCTCCAGGGTGATACACTTGGTCGGATAAAATCTTTCTCCTCTAATTCTTTCAACTATGCCTTCAGCTCGTCCATCTTCTTCTTCGCTAGTCTGTAAATATGCGATGCTATAGGTGCTGCTCCTGGTGCTAATTCAATTAAAAACTCTACGTCTCTGTCTGGGGGTAGTATTGGCAATTCCTCTGGAAAGACGTCTTGAAATTCTAAAATAATGGGGTGATAAACAACATCGTCTATTGCGAGCTGCATACCATTAAAGATTTTTATGGATCCTCGTACAAACTCAAGTTCAGGCTGGCCTGGCACCCTAAAAAGAATGCTTTCTCCAAAACAATCGAAGAAAGTATGGTACTTGCTTAGCCAATCCAATCCAAGCACAATATCAAAAGTTGGCATAGGAAGGACTAAGAGTCGGGCATTCATCTCTCAGCCACGGACTACTACAGGACACGATCTACAAATTCGACTAACAGGTACAACTCCTCCTCCGGTAAGAATTCTAACACAACTAGGTAAATGTGTAGAGGAAAAATTGTGTTTGACAATAAAACTAGATGATATGAATGAGTGGGTGGCTCCCGTATCAAATAATATCACAGCAAAATAAATAAAAGCAAGAGTAATACCTGCTATGACATCCACCTCCTGATCCAAGTTATCCATTTCTAATGCAAAAGCTTGTCCGTTTATCTATGGTTGTCCCTGTCTGGCCCTCGCGAACAGATCCCCCTGTGTGGGTAGCGGTGGTCCTTGCTGAAATCCTCCTGCTGGTGGAGGTCGAGGTACTCCTGGTCTAGTCATATGTTGAGCTGGCTTCGGTGCTGGAAGCGCTAGTCTCTGTACTGACGGTGAAAGTGTCAATGTCTGCTGCATTGGACAGTCTTTCGCCAGGTGCTGTCCGAAACCACATCGCATACATTGTCCCAAGCGAGTCCGATAATCTCTCAAAATGTGTCCGCGTCTCCCACAATAACTGCAGTGGGGCTTCTCCGTATTCTGGTACGGTCCTGCTCTGTGTTGGTACTATTGTTGCTGTACAAAAGGACGTCTAATAGGTCATCCTTGTTGTGTCCTTGTTGGTCCTTGCTGTATGCTTGCGGGTCCTTGTTGTGTCCTCAGCTGACCTCCTATTCCTCTACTGATGGTCTCTTGCAATCTAGCTTCTGTCAGTAACTCGGCATAAGATATCCGGGATTGTGAGCTAGTGTAGTGTTGGAGCTCCTGAGTCAGCCCGCGGTAAAATCTCTTAGCCTTGGCCAAGTCATTCGGTATCAGGGCAGGGCCATATTTACTGAGATGACTAAAATCGTCATCATATTCATCGACTATTTGGTTCCCCTGCTCCAAGTGAAGAAACTGATCGTACAATACATCTCTGACGGTGTCCGGGAAGTACTTCCTTTTAAAGCACTCCAAGAATTGCTTCCAAGTCTGGTATGTACCCAACTGGCGCTTCATTGATTCCCACCAGTAATGGCCATTACCATCTAGTAGCATCCTTACGCCTGTCACCCATAGGTTTTTAGGTAGCTGTGATGCCTCTAATAACTTCGGAGTATGAGTAATCCAGTTGGTAGTCTCCTCTGGGCTCTCTGTGCCTTGGTACGGCTTCGGACCCATCTAAATAAAGTCCTTTACTGAACTAACTCTAGCTCAAGGTACTGGAACTAGTGCTTGAGCTGGTACAGTAGCCTGTACAGCCATCCTCTCAAGTGCGGCCAGAAATTCTTGCCTCTATTCTGCTGCTTGCTGCCTCTGCTCTGTAGCTAGTGTGGATGCCTGTTGTCTCTGTTTCTGCATTATCATCTGGAAGAATTGGAACAGCTGTGCCTGGCTATCCTGCGGTATCGATGAGGCTGGAAGGTTCCCATTAGGTGAAGCAGGAAGATCAGATGGGACTGGATTGTTAATCTGTCCATCTGGTCCCGGAAGGCTAGGAATCGTTGAGGTCCCTCCTTGAGTCTGACCATTGACTCCTGAAGGTGTGTCACCATCGGCGGCAGTACATCCATTTTGCGTATCAATCTCTCTGCAGGTGATGTATGAAACGATTAGAAGAAGTACATGAATCAAACAGGATGCAAGCATTAAATAGGATAGTTAAAAGGAAGGATGAGTTTCAGTTAAGCGTGGATGAGATCCTTATACTCTATTCCTATACGCAGGCTTGTTCGGTATAGTAACATAACCGAGACAATACATTCTTGACCTGCATGGGCCACCACAAAAACATGTCATGCCCTAGTCCCAAATTACGTAGGACTAGGAATACGTAACATGCTAGCCGTATGTATACGAACTCCAATATATAAAAACCATATACACACATATGTTGTACATGAATATACAATCTACCAGTGGTAATATACTATCTCAACAAGTCACACGCAATCTATATCTCATCCACAGCACAAATAATAGATAAACAGGAAATAAATAACTGAATATCAAAGATGGGTATCAAAGTATGATAGTCGGATGAAAATAAATCCACTGCAAATCGACTATAAATAACTACTAAAAGAGAGAAGAGATCAACTCTAATATAAGATAAATGTCTCTAAAAGAATAGCAACAAAATCTCTAAACAACGGCAATAAATCACAGATACTTTGAGGGTAAGACCTCCTCAGTCTGATAAGAAGCGTCAGGTCCAGGTCCATACTCCTGTGGATACTCCTGTCCGTCTATATCTGAAAAGGGACCAGGTCCTCAGGGAGATGTAACAAGATACATAATAATATGCCAATAAAGTACTGAAAAGTAAACATCCAATGGGGTTGCCTAACCGTCTAAGTGAATGCAGTTTGAGAACAACTTTCCAACACGTGGGCTATCTGGCCAAAATTGGATTGGCATGGTTCTCTTGGAGATCCAGGGACCTAAAAAGCATGACGTCTTTTGAACCTCAGAGGCCGCCTGATAATATACAGTTCAAATTTCTCTGTCTGTTAGGATGCCATAGTGGTCATCACCACCCGTTGCTCCGGTGGAGCGTCCGGGCGAACAAAGGAAAGTGCAAAGGAGCCCAAACGCCTTACTTGTTATTCTTCCTACCCCATGCTCTAAGCATGTCACATCCATGATACGATAAAATATCTAAATAACTGCCAGGTCTACTAGCATGCAAAGTTTCTATTGGCAGTTATCCCTATCCGTCGTACGACCTATACGTACCAGTGGCCGGCCGAGTACGCAAGTCAGTGTCCTACATGGGACTCACACTTATGTAAGAATAGTTTTATTGCCAATGAAACATAAAATATCTCATGATAATGGGGTGGTCTCATAAAGTAGGTCCAATGCATATACATAAATAACGACAGAACACGACGACACCGTCGTTGCACCCAAGTTTTCTTGGACGCGCAATTTATATAACAGTTAAAATATATGAACTAAAATAAATAAAAATAAAATATGCATGCATCATATCGAATATAAATACAGTACAATGGCAAGGTATACTTGCCGGGCAAGAAATCTGTAACTGTAAGCATCCAAATGTCAAGGACACGGGATCAGAAACTAATGGCTCTGAACAAACATCTACGGATGCTGAAATAGACATCATCAATATTTCTAGAATCAGCAAGATAGTTAGAAATTACAACCCTTTCGTCCAAGTTGGACACAGGAGCAAAACAGTAATTTTGGGTCAAAGTGGGGTCCACGTGTGGCCCATTTTGTACCAAAAACTATGCCAGGGGTAACGATCTCTAAATAGGACAAATTATAGGTCAAACAAACTCTAAACGTCAGTACAAACTCAACGGTATATCCAAATATGGATTCCAGTGAGCCGAACACAAATTTGGTCCAAAAAGTCAACTGTGGAGCCCGCCAATAGGCGACTTGGTCAAGTATATCAGAATTGGGTGCAAATTAGGTCACAGGACCAGCGCGATACCACAAGTCCAGTGGCGTAAGTTTCATCGCATTCTGACGAGCGTGCACTAAATGGCGCAGGATTTTACAAAAGTTGCGATACGGGGAATTTCCGCGGATACGGGCTGATTCCGACGCTCATACGCATCCGAATTTGTTTCCGTGAAAGCCCACACATCTGAGTATACTGTACGCACCTTTTGGTACACTTGGTATACGACGGGACGGTCCCGTTTAGCGGGACGCGCTTCGTATCATAATTTTTTGAAATTAAAAAAAGTAGATTTTCGGGATTTTCTATCTGATTTAATTTAACATACAGCAGCTAATATATTATTGTATTTGACAGGAAATAAACTAGGTTAGGTGGTTTTCATATACCAAAAAGAAAAATCGAATTCGGATCTCTGTGGTGGGAGATACGAATCCGTGAACATAGGTAGTTACCGCAGTTTTCTGCGATCCCAAAAGTTATCGTTTTTCGTCAACTTGGTCGCTATTTTTGCCTAGGGTTACGTGCTGTTCGAATTCAACTAATATAAAGGTATGGGAGGGGCTTAATTCATGAACGTACCGGTGAAGACGGGGTCGAGTTTGGTCGAGCGAGGAGACAGGAAACATGGCTTGAACAGAGCTTCGCTGTTGTAAAATGCTGTCGCGGCGCACGGTGGTCGCGGGAAACTCCGGCGGGTTGGCGGCGGTGCTCAGGGGCTGGAGGCGGCGGCTCTGGTATGGGAAGTGGCGGTGTTCAGATGGGGAGATAAAAGTTTTAGGGTTAGGGTTTTGTAAAGGGTGATTATATAGAGAGAAAGAGAACGCGGGGGGTTCTCATATGCGGGTCGCAGGGGGGGGGTATAAGTGCAGCCGCGACTGCTGCTGTTTGTTTTGTTAGAAGCGGGTGCGGGTGGGGCTAACGGGTAGGTTTAGGTTTAGGGTAGGGTAGATCCATTAAGGAATTTTGTTTTTATTTCTCTTTTTCTTATTTCTTTTCTCTTTTTCTTTCTTTTTCTTTTCTCATTCCTTTTAGAATAAACTATATATATATATATATATATATATATATATATATATACATAAAAAAATTTGAGAAATTATAATAGTGCATACCATCATTCTATCAGCTGTCCACAGGGTCTCCTACATGGAATAAATTAGGAAAAAAAAATTATATTTGCTCCATAATTCCTCTATTTGCACCATCACCTAAAATAAAAATTTAAATAAATTCTATTTCCTTTATTTAGCTCATAATTACTATAATTAAATTAAATAATTAATTAAAAAGATTAATACAGTTTTTAGAATTAGGGATTTTACATTCTACCTAACTTATAAAATTTTTGCCCTTGAAATTAAAACTAAGCCACGATAGAATGTCAAGGATGGCATAAGATATAAATTAGCAAAGTAAATTCATACCTTGGTCTACGAATAGGTTCGAAAAACGTTTTCGCATGTCGTCTTCGCGCTCCCAAGTAGATTCTCCTGGCGCGCCATGCTTCCATGCCACGTAAACTAAGGGAATAGACTGGTTTCTCAACACTTTCTCTCGACGATCAAGGTTTCCCACGGGTTGCTCTTGGTATGACAAGCTTGGCCCAATGGTGATCTCCGAATGGTCGAGAATATGACTGTTGTCTGCCACATATCGGCTGAGCTGCGACACATAGAATACGTCATGTACTCCCTCCAGTGAAGGTGGTAGCGCAAGTCGATATGCCACTTCTCCCACTCTCTCTAACACGTCAAATGGTCCAATATAACTTGGACTCAACTTACCACGTCCTCTGAATCGAATGGTGCCTCTGGTAGGTGATATCCTCAAGAAGACATGATCGCCCTCTTTAAACTCCAAGGGACGACGATGAAGGTCTGCCCACTGCTTCTGCCTGTCTTGCGCTGCTCGCAAGTGCCTATGTATCTTATTTACTGTCTCAACGGTATTGACCACTAACTCTGGTTCCAGAATCTGACGTTCTCCCACGTCACTCTAACACACAGGAGACCTATATTTTCTTCCATACAATGCTTCAAACAGAGCCATCTAGATACTCACTTGATAGCTATTATTATAAGAAAACTCCACAAGATGTAGGTGGTCCCCCCATGATCCTCTAAAGTCTAACATACAAGCCCTTAACATATCCTCCAATGTCTAAATAGTACGCTCTGACTGCCCATCTGTCTGCGGGTGATAAGATATACAGAACTTCAGGTGAGTTCCAAGACTCTCTTGCATGCTCCTCCAAAAGTACGATATGAAATACGAATTCTTGTATGATACAATGCTGACTGGTATGCCGTGCAATCTCATGATCTGCCTCATATATAAGTCAGCCAAAGCTTCTGTAGTCTGGCCAACTCTAAAAGGTAAGAAATGTGTTGACTTGGTGAGTCTATCTACTATTACCCATACTGTATCTCTCCCACTTGGACTCTTGGGAAAACCTGTGACGAAGTCCATGGTGATGTGCTCCCACTTCCACTCTGGAATCAAAAGTTGTTGCAATAATCCTGCTGTCCTCTGGTGCTCTGCCTTTACTTGCTGACATACTAGGCATTTAGCTACAAAGCGAGCTATCTCTCTTTTCATTCTATGCCACCAAAAGTGCTATCATAAGTCACGATATATCTTGGTGCCTCCAGGATGAATAGAATATATCGAACTATGAGCTACTGTCATCAGCTCATGTCGAATCTCTCCATTGGGAACATATAGACGATTACCACATCGTAATGTCCCATCATCATGAATGCAAAATCCTATCTACTCTTCGTCCTCTGTCCTTTCTTTCAATCTCCTGAATATGGTGTCTGTAGGCAAAGTTGTCTTGATCCTCTCTACTAGTGATGATTATACTTGTAAATTGGCTAATATCCCATCTGCTCCGGATAATATTACTTCTATGCCAAGCTCTTACAAGTCCTCCAATAATTTCTTCTGTGTTGTCAAGAAGTAAGCTGTTAGTTTCCGGCTTAACGCGTCTGCTACAACGTTAGCCTTGCCATGGTGATAATGTAGCTCTATCTCGAAATCTTTTATCAATTCAAGCCATCGACGTTGCCTCATATTTAACTCCTTCTACGTGAAGACGTACTTGAGGCTTTTGTGGTCTGTATAGATCTTCACTCGTTCCCCATATAAGGAATGTCTCCATAGCTTCAGAGCAAATACAACGGCTGTAAGTTTCAAGTCATGAGTTGGATAATTCCTCTCATGCACTCATAACTGTCTAGATGCATATGCAATTACCTTGCCATGCTATATCAATACGTATCCCAAGCCTTTCCCTGATGCGTGACTGTAGATCACATAACCTCCTGATCCTGATGGAATAGTTAATACTGGTGCTGTAGTTAGTCGCTTCTTCAACTCTTCAAAAGCGGCTTGACACTCGTTGGTCCATATAAATTTTTGATCCTTACAAGTCAACCGAGTCATAGGTGTTGCTATCCTTGAGAAGTTCTCCATGAACCGTCGATAATATCCCGCAAGTCCAAGGAAACTTCTCACCTCTGATGCTAATTTAGGAACATGCCATGTCTCGACTGCCGAGATCTTTTCTGGATTAATAGAAATACCATCTCCTGTAACAACATGCCCAAAAAATGAAACTCTGTCCCAGAGGAACTCACATTTACTGAGTTTTTTATATAACTTCTCTCTTCTCAATGTCTCTAGAATAATCCGCAGGTGCTTCTCGTGCTCCTCGTGGCTCTTCGAATAGACCAGTATGTCATCTATGAAGACGACCACGAACTGGTCTAAATACTGATGGAAGAATCGATTCTTTAAGTCCATAAAGATAGCTGGAGCATTGGTTAATCCAAATGGTATGACCAGAAGCTCGTAGTGCCCATATCTTGTTATGAATGCGGTCTACGGGATGTCCTACTTCCGTACCTTCACCTGATGATATCCCGATCTCAAATCTATCTTCGAGAATACCTTAGATCCACTAATTTGATCAAATAGGTCATCAATACGTGGTAATGGGTATTTATTCTTTACAGTTATTGCATTTAAGGCTCTGTAGTCAATGCACATATGCACTGAGCCATCCTTCTTTGGTACAAACAACACTGGTGCTTCCCAGGGTGATGCACTTGGTCGGATAAAACCTTTCTCCTCTAATTCTTTTAACTGTGCCTTCAGCTCGTCTATCTCCTTCTTTGCCAGTCTGTAAACATGTGATGCTATGGGTGCTGCTCCTGGCAACAATTCAATCGAAAACTCTACGTCTCTGTCTGGGGGTAGGCCTGGCAATTCCTCTGGAAAGACGTCTTAAAATTCTAAAATAATGGGGTGATAAACAATATCGTCCATTGTGAGCTGCACACCATCAAGGATTTCTGTGGATCCTCATGCAAACTCAAGTTTAGTCTGGCCTGATACCTTAAAAAGAATGCTTCCTCTAAAATAATCGAAGAAAGCGTGGTACTTGCTTAGCTAGTCCATTCCAAGCACAATATCAAAAGTTGGCATAAGAAGGACTAAGAATCGGGTGTTCATCTCTCTGCAAAGGATTACTACAGGACACGATCTATAAATTTGACTAACAGGTACAACTCCTTCTCAGGTAAGAATTCTAACACAAATAGGTAAAGGTGTAGAGGAAATATTATGTTTGGCAATAAAACTAGATAATATGAATGAGTGGGTGGCTCCCGTATCAAATAATGTCACAGCAGAAAAAGTAAAAGCAAGAGTAATACCTGCTGTGACATCTACCTTCTGATCCAAGTTATCCATTTCCAATTCAAAAGCTTGTCCGTTCCTCTATAGTTGTCCTTGTCTAGCCCTCACGAATTGATCCTCCTGTGTGGGTAGCGATGGTCCTTGCTGAAATCCTCATGTTGCTGGAGGTCGAGGTGCTCCTGGTCTAATCATATATTAAGCTGGCTTCGGTGCTAGAAGCACTAGTCTCTGTACTGGCGATGGAAGTGTCAATGTCTGCTGCATTGGACAGTCTCTCGCCAGGTGCTGTCCGGAACCACATCACATATATTATCCTAAGCGAGTCCGACAATCTCTCAAAATATGTCCGTGTCTCCAACAATAACTGCAGTGGGGCTTCTCCGTATTCTGGTACGATCCTGCTCTGTGTTGGTACTGTTATTGCTGTGCAAAATGACGTCTGATAGGTCCTCCTTGTTGTGTCGTTGTTGGTCCTTGCTGTATCCTTGTGGGTCCTTGTTGTATTCTCAGATGACCTCCTTTTCCTCTGTTGATGGTCTCTTGCAATCTGGCTTCTGTCAGTAACTCGGCATAAGATATCCGGGACTGTGAACTAGTATAGTGTTGGAGCTCTTGAGTCAGCCCACGGTGAAATCTCTTAGCCTTAGCCAAGTCATTCGGTATCAGGGCAATGCCATATTTACTGAGACGACTAAACTCGGCATCATATTCATCAACTGTTCGGTTCCCCTGCTCCAAGTGCAGAAACTGATCGTACAATGCATCTCTGACGGTGTCCGAAAAGTACTTCCTTTCAAAGCACTCCAAGAATTGCTCCCAAGTCTGGTATGTACCCAACTAGTGATCCATTGATTCCCACCAGTAATGGGCATTACCATCTAGTAGCGTCCTTACGCCTGTTATCCATAGGTCTGCAGGTAGCTGCGATGCCTCTAATAACTTCCGAGTATGAGTAATCCAGTTGGTAGTATCCTGTGGGCTCTCAGTGCCTTGGTACGGCTTTGGACCCATCTGAATAAAGTCCTTTACTGAACCAACTCTAGCTCGAGGTACTGGAACTAGTGCTTGAGCTGGTACAGTAGCCTGTGCAGCCATCCTCTCAAGTGCTGCTAGAAATTCTTGCCTTTATTCTGCTGCTTGCTGCCTCTGCTCTGTAGCTAGTGTGGAGGCCTGCTGTCTCTGTTCCTACATTATCATCTGGAAGAATTGGAACAGCTGTTCCTGGCCATCCTGCGGTATCGATGAGGCTGGAAGGTTCCCATTAGGTAAAGCGGAAAGATCAGATGGGATTGGATTATGAGTCTGTCCATCTGGTCCCGAAAGTCTAGGAATCGTTAAGGTCCCTCCTTGAGTCTGACCATTGACTCCTGAAGGTGTGTCGCCATCGGCGGCAGTACATCCATTTTGCATATCCATCTCTATGCAGGTGATGTACAAAACGATTAGAAGAAGTACATGAATCAAACAGGATACAAGCATTAAATAGGATAGTTGAAAGGAAGGATGAGTTTCAGTCAAGCGTGGATGAGATCCTTATACTCTATTCCTATACGCAGGCTTGTTCGGTACAGTGACGTAACCGAGACAATATATTCTTGACCTGCATGGGCCACAACAAAAACATGTTACGCCCCAGTCCCAAAATACGTAGGACTAGGAATACGTAACATGCCAGCCGTATGTATACGAACTCTAATATATGGAAACCATATACACACATACGTTGTACATGAATATCCAATCCACCAGTGGTAATATACTATCTCAACAAGTCACACGCAATCTATATCTCATCCACAGCATAAATAATAGATAAACGGGAAATAAATAATCGAATATCAAAGATAAGTATCAAAGTATGATAGTCGGATGGAAACAAATCTACTGCAAATCGACTATAAATAACTACTAAAAGAGAGAAGAGAATCAACTCTAATATAAGATAAATGTCTCTAAAAGAAAAGCAACAAAATCTCTAAACAGCGGAATAAATCACAGATACTCCGAGGGTAAGACCTCCTCAGTCTGATAAGAAGCGTCAGGTCCAGGTCTATACTCCTATGGATACTCCTGTCCGTCTATATCTGGAAAGGGACCAGGTCCTCAGAGGGACGTAACAAGATACATAATAATATGCCAATAAAGTACTGAAAAGTAAACATCCAATGGGGTTGTCTAACCGTCTAAGTGAATGCAGTTTGAGAACAACTTTCCAACACGTGGGCTATCTGGCCAAAATTGGATTGGCATGGTTCTCTTGGAGATCCAAGGGCCTAAAAAGCATGACATCTTTTGAACCTGAGAGGCCGCCTGATAATATATAATATATAGTGGTCATCACCACCTGTCGCTCCGGCAGTGATCTTTGGTTTGAAGAACTATCCCACTCACGACTTGGAGATTGCATCAGTGATTTTTGCTTTGAAGCTTTGGAGACATTACCTATATGGAGAAAGAGTAGAGATATTCACTGATCATAAAAGCCTAAAGTACGTCTACACCCAGAAGGACCTTAACCAGAGGCAGAGACGTTGGCTCAAGGTGATGACAGACTTCGAGATTGAGCTACAGTAGCATCCGGGAAAGGCCAACGTAGTAGCTGACGTGTTGAGCAGAAGACCCATGGCATTCTTCCTGACTACCCAATAACATCTGTTGAGAGATCTAGAGCAGATGGGTATAGAGGTTGTTATGCCCGGATTAGACAGACAGTTATCGAGTTTTCAGTTACAATCGACACTAGTAGAGAGGATCAAGGCAGCTTTGCCAACAGATCCCAGATTTCAGAGGCTTTGACAGAGGACAAAGGCTGGAATACAGACAGGATTGCGTATACATGAAGACGGAACCTTGAGATGTGGAGATCATCTCTATTCATCCAGGAGGCACGAAGATGTACAGAGACTTAAGGCAGTACTACTGGTGGCATAAAATGAAGAGAAAGATAGCTCGCTTTATGGCGAAGTACCTGGTGTGTCAGCAAGTCAAGGCTGAGCATCAGAGATCTGCAAGATTACTTCAAACACTCCCTATACCGGAGTGGAAATGGGATCACATCACTATGGACTTTGTTATGGGCTTTCCGAAGAGTCCTAGTGGTCACAATGCAGTATGGGTAATCATAGATAGACTCACCAAGTTCGCACACTTTTTACCCTTCAGAGTTGGACTATCTATAGAGGTCTTAGCAGATATATACATGAGAAAGATTGTGCGACTGCATGGAGTGTCAGTTAGCATAGTGTTTGACAGGGATATGAGATTTACATTTTACTTTTGGCGGAGTATGCAAGAGAGTCTCGGTACCCGCCTGAAGTTTAGCATATCGTATCACCCGCAGACAGATGGCCAGTTCGAGCGCATCATTCAGATATTGGAAGACATGTTAAGAGTGTGTATGCTTGATTTCGGAGGATCATGGGAGGACCTTTTGCATTTGGTTGAATTTTTCTACAATAACAACTATCAAACGAGCATCCAGATGGCTCCCTATGAAGCATTATATGGAAGAAAATATTGTTCCCCAGTGTGTTGGAGCGATATAGGCGAGAGACAGATTCTAGGGCCAGAGTTGGTTGTTCATACAGTGGAGAAGGTGAAGAAGATCCAAGGGCACCTGCGAGCAGCACAGGACAGACAAAAGCAGGGCGAATGCGCATCGATGACCCTTAGAGTTCCAGGTTGGAGATTACGTGTTTCTAAAGATCTCACCTACTCGAGGAAATATTAGATTTTGAGGCAAAGGAAAGCTGAGTCCAAGGTACATCGGACCATTCGATATGCTAGAACGCATCAGAGAGGTTGCTTACAGATTAGCCTTGCCACAGACCTTGGAGGGAGTTTATGACGTCTTTCATGTATCTCAGCTAAGGAGGTACATGCCAGATCCGAGTCATGTGCTTGATTATTCAGAAATTACAGTCGGCCCAAGCTTATCATACCAAGAGGAGCCTGTTGAGATTCTGGACAGAAGTGAGAAGGTATTGCAACGTCAGACTATCCCCCTAGTTCATGTCGTATGGAGGCATCATGCACCAGGCGAGTCGACCTGGGAACGTGATGAGGATATTCGACAGCGTTACCCCTATCTCTTCGAAGGCAAAGGTATGTAGTGGTTTATTTTTTATTTTAGTCAGTTCTTACCATACGTATGTTTTAATTTCGAGGAAGAAATGCTCTAAGGAGGGTAGATTGTAAACCCCCTCGACCAATTTAGGATTTAATTAATTTAGATTGAGGGACTAGGATTAAATTGGATGCAATTAATATTAACGTACAATAATTATGTGACTTGTTACACCTCACCATTGCTTCGATGTTTGGAGTGCTACACTAGTAGTTACCTTCAAACCAATTTCATATACATCTCCTAGACATGCCAGGCTACCCATCTGACCCTTGTATAACTTTTAAAAACTAAATATTATGCTTCCTTTTAGCTGTGCAGTATTCGTTGCAAACGTCCACGAATAATTTCAATAAATCCAATTTCCCTTCATTGTCCATTCATACTTGAATTTGAGGCACAACCACAACCCAATTCCCTATAACCCAAATTAGGGTATTAGCCTACTCTGAGTCTGCTACGCCCATGATTCTTGTGTTTTACCCAAAGTTAATCCCTTATGTTTCCAATTGACAAAAAGAACAACCGGTGTATTATTTTAATTAAATTTAATTAAAGGCAAATTTTATCCAAAGCAAGACCTAACCAAGCCCATGTACACCCTTTCATGTGGACCAGCCCCATCCCAAGGAGTCCAGATCGGCCCAAACCTCGAGGGTATCCCATATATTCCCTCCTATATAAATATATATTTTCTATATTAAAACCCTAGAAACATAAACCCTAGCCAAAACCTAGATTCACCTTCACTCGAGCACCCCTTTCCCCTACCCCGACCGGATGACTCCACCGCCACCTCAGGCCGCCACCTCCACAGCACCTCACCCGCCTGTACTACCCCCTCAACGGCGGACCACCACCACAGCCCGCCTGTACCTGCCGGACCGCTTCCATCATCACCATCCCCTTCACCATCATCAAACCGACTACCCAACCCGACGACCCCCTTTCCCGACCCCCCTCAACCACCAAACCGAACCGACACCGTCCTCACCTGACCCCCGACCTTCCCCAAGTTCTGACCTACCGATCAGCACTGACCCAGGCCACCTACCGCCGCCGCCAGACCTCTGTTGCCGCTGCTGCGACTACTACAGTTGATGTTGTTGCCGCTGCCGTTCCGCTGCTGCCTTGCTCGTCGGCCGACGTCGGAGCCACACCACTCACCGGAGTACGTGCCATCGATGAGGCAGACCCCCATCCAACCTCGATTAGGTAAACGCTGTTTAACCCCCTTTCCTTCAGGTTTAGTCTTGACACTGTGTCGTTGTGTCGATTGTGTCCTGTGTCATTGCATGTACACGGGTAGTAATGTTTAAACTTATATGTGTGTATGGTTGTTTAAATTACAAGATCAGATAGAACTTAATAGATAATAATTACCCTAATAATATGACTTGTTATAAGAACTTGTACCTCACCTTAAAACGTAGACATAAACCTAGTACACTTAACATGGAAAATAAGCACAAGTTTTATATAAGACATAATAGTTTCATAACCCTATAACTTTAGTAAATTATTGTCTCAAGGCACACGATAACCGAGGACAGCACGTGTACACCCTAGCTACGTGCACACGCGACTCTGTAGTCGACCAGCAGTGACTCTTGCGTCAGTACCTAAGAGCAGCGTCGTAAGTTGTGTGTATGAGTTGCTTAGTGTCTAATGACATTATTTGCTATATTATATTATGTGTTTAGGGTCATTGGACCAGCCAGGAGATACTGCAGGAGCAGGCTATTGGCATTCACAGCTTGAGGACTCACGCAAGATACCTTGCCATATTTACTGTCAAATTTAAATTATGCATATGTTGTATGATATATTGTTGCTTTATTTCATATGACTGTGTGCGTCCAAGATTTACTCGGGTGCATTCGACGGATGCGTCGATGAGTAGTGTACTTGACCTAGCCACTAGTAGACTCACTCTAGTGGGAGAATACTCTGATATCTTCCGAGACCTGACACTCTTACACGTTTCACTGTGACAAATTTATATTGGGATACGGGTTCGCGTACTCGACTAGCTATCGTTGCGTATGACATACATCACGATTAGTACGTAATTTAGAATTTTATATTAGTAGAGACTTGGCTTATAGATACGTGGTATGTACGTCGAGTATTCGACTTGTGTATCTACATTGGGAGGGGAGGACGCTAGTAGGCGTATGGGATACACACATTGGAATCTGTAGTATCCAGAGCAGCCACGGATCCAATGATTCCCTTTATACTGCTGCCATATTCTTCGGAGCGATATGGACGATATACTATACTGCTACCACGTTCTTTGGAGCGATATGGACGATATACTGCACTGCTGCCACGCTCTTCGGGGTGTTGGACGTTATGCCTACGCCTACCCATACGTACCAAAGTTGTCCTCATATTGCATTCACTTAGATGGTTAGCACACCCTTTATTGTATTTATTTTATTCAGTATCTATATATGGCATGCTTCTATGTATATTATTACGTCCCTCTGAGGACCTAGTACCTTTCTAGATTTGGAGGAGGCATATTATCCCATAGTGTACGGCCCAGGACAGGAGACGAGGTACGCTACCGAGGAGGAGCTAGAGTTGCTACCGTCAGAGTTTCCGTGATCAGTTGGTAGGCCTTCTGCCTAGGATTGGGTGCATCATTATCCAGTCAGCCGATGCCCTAGTCATTACTCTTTTTATCTGTCATTCAGTACTTTTATTTCTTTATAGCAGTGGGTTTGTCCCCAACAAACATTCTTGGTTGTACTATGATATTTTGAGACTGGCATTTATCTTTCAGCATTTATTATTAGTACATTCTTGTTGTTTATATTGTGGATAAGATTAGATTACATGCTATTGATTGGTATGGGATATGTTAGTATTTGGGGCAGCGTAGCACTCTTCGTTAGGATCCATTAAATTGGGATATCCTCTGAGACGTGATAGCTGGCTATTGTCACGTGGCCTGGTCCCGTATATTTTTGGGACTGGGACATGACATGGTTTTAGTGGTGGCCCATGCAGGTCGACTTTATCGCTTGTGGTATGGTAACATGCCCAGCGAGCTTGCAATAGGATAGAAATTACTAGGTCTCATCCACTTTGATTACGTCTTTAAACTTCCTTCATATTACTTTTAAATATCTGCATCCTGTTTGCTTGATTCTGTACTCTTTTTAATGAAGTCCTATCTCTTGCAGCAAGATGAACTTGCATAGTAGATGAGGAGCACCCAGTACCGTGGTGCCAGATGACACCACCCAAAGAGAGGAAGTACCCCAGGGGCTACCTAGTGGGCAACCACCATTACAGGCCCCGTTGATACATTAGCGCCAGACTACTCAGGGCAATAATACACAGCAGCACGAGGGACAGACTTCCCAGACGATCCCCATACAGCATTTTAAGTGCCAGACTTCAGGGGCTACGCCGATGCCACAGACCGAGAGGTCGACATCTGAGGAGACACCTACTGCACAACCAGAGGTTCCATTACCACCACCTCTATCCTATCCACCACAGATGCCACAATCAGATTGACAGCCATAGATGCTATAGTTCTTTCAAGCTTTGATGCAGGCACAGTGGAATCAGACCGAGACATTGAGACAGAGTTTGATGGCAGTACTAGAGAGGACACATGTCACAGCACTAGTACCAGCACCTCTACCATTGAGACAGAGTTTGATGGCAGTACTAGAGAGGACATTGAGACGATTGTTCTGACAGATGGGACCAGATACTTTTTTGGGCAATGAGACTGTAGAGCAGATCTCCAATTGGGTCGCCAACACGGAGATGCTACTAAAGGCTTCACAACTGCATCAAGACCTCTGGATGACCGTAGTGAGGGCCCAACTGAAAGACAACGGCTATCACTGGTAGAATTTTATTAAGCACAATGTAGGCAAGAACTAGACATGGGAACAGTTCTTAGAGTACTTTAATGCAAAGTATTTCCCGGCTACAGTCAGAAATGCCCCGTACTCCCAGTTCCTACATCTAGAACAAGGGAATATGACTGTAGATGCATATGACGCGAGTTTAGCCGCCTTAGCAGATTTGGTGCTGTCCTGATACTCAATGACCAAGAGAAGGCCCAAAGATTTCATCATGGCCTCACTTTCGAGCTGCAGAGGTATACCACCACACAGGCGATGATTTCTCATGAGGAGGTTCTTTCAGAGGCAAGGATCTAGGAGGCCATCGGCAGAGGAGCTAGACATTCTAGCACGACCACACCAGCCAGAGCCCAGCCCAGAACAGGAGGACCGATCTGTCGTCCCAGAACGCAGACACAGCAGAGAACCACACCATACCAGCAAAATAAGCTTCCGACTTGCTACCACTGTGGTAAGAGAGGACATTTTAAGAAGGACTGCCGGAAGAGACTGAGGACATGCCTGATTTGGGGATTGAGCCAGCACCAAGTTCGAGACTCCCACAGTACAAAAAGGTGGCACCGCAGACCGGACAGAGGCCAGCAGCACCAGTTCCGAGGATACTACCCCCGTCGGGAGGCCAGCGTCCACCAGCACCCGGAGGATTTTAGAGGGGACCACCTTTGGCCCCACAGGAGGCATATTTTGATCGAGCCCGACAGCAGACCGGAGGGCAGAGGCATGGACAGGCCTTTGCACTAGCAGCTACTGAGGAGAAAACAGAAGGGGAAGCTATCATAGGTACCATTTTAGTTGCATCATTACCTGCAACTGTATTATTTGATTCTGGAGCTACATTATCGTTCATATCTAGTAGATTTATAGTAATGCATAGAGTAGCTACTTCTCCCTTACCTAAGAGTTGGAAGATTCTTACCGGAGGAGGTATCGTGCCGGTTACCAGCACTATCAGAACGTGCTCGGTAGTCGTATATGGTAGAGAGATAAGAGCGCGATTCTTGGTATTGCCCATGCTGTACTTTGATGTTGTGCTAGGCATGGACTGGTTAAACCAGTATAATGCCGTACTGGACTGCCAGAAGGGTAGTATTACTTTTAGAACGCCAGATAAACTGGAGTTCGAGTACATATAAGGGACCGTCGAACAAGGAGTAGGACAGATAGCTGGAGCTTACATGGCTATGGAGATGGTACCCCCACCAATAGTTGCAGAATTCGAGGATATTTTTCCTGAAGAATTGCCAGGCTTACCACCAGATAGAGACGTAGAGTTTACTATTGAGCTAGTACCCGGAGCAGCACCGGTATCTTCTAATGTATACCGATTGGCAAAGAAGGAACTAGATGAGCTGAAGTTAAAATTAGAGGAGTTGCAGAGCAAGAGATTTATCCGTCCTAGTGTATCACCCTGGGGAACACCAGTGTTGTTTGTACCTAAGAAGGATGTGACAGTATGTATGTGCATTGATTACAGAGCCCTTAATATTTTGACTATCAAGAACAAGTACCCCCTGCATCGGATTGATGATTTGTTCGACCAGATGACAGGAGTAGTGGTGTTCACAAAGATTAACTTGAGATCGGGTTATCATCAAGTAAAGGTGCGAAGAGAAGACATTCAAAAGATAGCATTCAGGACTCGTTATGGTCACTACGAGTTCTTAGTGATGCCTTTTGGACTAACGAATACACCTGTTGTATTTATGAACTTGATGAACAGAGTCTTCCAACAATACTTAGACCAGTTCATGGTAGTCTTTATCGACGATATCTTGGTATATTCGAAGAGCCACGAGGAGCACGAGAAGCACTTGAGACTAGTGTTAGAGACGCTGAGGAGAGAGAGGCTTTATGCCAAGCTGAGCAAGTGTGAGTTTCTCCTAGATTGTGTTACTTTTCTTGGACACATTATCTTAGGAGATGGTATTTTAGTAGATCCAGCGAAGATTTCATCAGTAGAGACATGGCCAACCCCTACTAATGTGTCGGAGGTGAGAAGTTTCCTAGGACTTGCTGGATATTATCGGAGGTTCATAGAGAACTTTACGAAGATTGCAGAGCCGATGAACCATTTGACCCGTAAGGAGCAGGAGTTTACTTGGACAAAGGAGTGTCAGAAGGCATTCGATGAGCTAAAGAAGCGTCTGACTACATCACCTATCTTGACCATACCTTCTGGACCCGGAGGATTTGTGATCTATAGCGATGCATCTGGGAAAGGATTAGGATGTGTCTTGATGCAGCATGGAAAGGTTGTAGCCTATGCCTCTAGGCAATTGAGGACCCATGAGAAGAACTATCCCACTCACGACTTGGAGCTTGCAGCAGTGATCTTTGCTTTAAAGATTTGGAGACAATACCAATATGGAGAAAGAGTAGAGATATTCACTGATCACAAAAGCCTAAAGTACGTCTACACCCAGAAGGACCTTAACCAGAGGCAGAGACGTTGGCTCGAGGTGATGACAGACTTCGAGATTGAGCTACAATACCATCCGGAAAAGGCCAACGTAGTAGCTGACGCGTTGAGCAGAAGACCCATGGCATTCTTCCTGACTACCCAACAACATCTGTTGAGAGATCTATAGCAGATGGGTATAAATGTTGTTTTTCCCGGATTAGACAGACAATTATCGAGTTTTCAGTTACAATCGACACTAGTGGAGAGGATCAAGGCAGCTTTTCCAACAAATGCCAGATTTCAGAGGCTTCGACAGAGGACAGAGGCTGGAATACAGACAAGATTGCGTATACATAAAGACGGAACCTCGAGATGTGGAGATCGTATCTATGTTCCAAATAGAAAACTTTGACAGGAGTTGATGTCAGAAGCACACAGTTCAACATACTCTATTCATCTAGGAGGCACGAAGATATACAGAGACTTAAGACAGTACTACTGGTGGCATGGAATAAAGAGAGAGATAGCTCATTTTATGGCAAAGTGCCTGGTGTGTCAGCAAGTCAAGGCTGAGCATCAGAGATCTACAGGATTACTTCAACCGCTCCCTATACCAGAGTGGAAATGGGAGCACATCACTATGAACTTTGTTAAGGGCTTTCCGAGGAGTCCTAGTGATTGCAATGCAGTATGGGTAATCGTAGATAGACTCACCAAGTCTGCACACTTTTTACCCTTCAGAGTTGGGCAATCTACAGAGGTCTTAGCGGATATATACATAAGGGAGATTGTGCGACTGCATGGAGTGCCAGTTAGAATAGTGTCTGACAGGGATACGAGATTTATATCTTACTTTTGGCGGAGTATGCAAGAGAGTCTCGGTACCCGCCTGAAGTTTAGCACATCGTATCACCCGCAGACAGATGGCCAGTCCGAGCGCACCATTCAGACATTGGAAGACATGTTAAGAGTGTGCATGCTTGATTTCGGAGGATCATGGGAGGACCATTTGTATTTGGTTGAATTTTCCTACAACAACAGCTATCAAGCGAGCATCCAGATGGCTCCCTATGAAGCATTATACGGAAGGAAATATCGTTCCCCAGTGTGTTGGAGCGATATAGGCGAGAAACATATTCTAGGGCCAGAGTTGGTTGTTCGTACAGTGGAGAAGGTAAAGAAGATCCAAGGCACCTGCAAGCAGCATAGGACAGACAGAAGCATTGGGCGAATGCGCATCGATGACCCTTAGAGTTCTAGGTTGGAGATCACGTATTTTTAAAGATCTCACCTACTCGAGGGACTATCAGATTTGTAGGCAGAGGAAAGCTGAGTCCAAGGTACATCGGACCATTCGATGTGCTAGAACGCATCAGAGAGGTTGCTTACAGATTAGCCTTGCCACAGACCTTGGAGGAAGTGCATGATATCTTTCATGTATCTCAGCTAAGGAGGTACATGCCAGATTCGAGTCATGTGCTTGATCATTCAGAAATCACAGTCGACCCGAGCTTATCATACCAATAGGAGCCTATTGAGATTCTGGACAGAAGTGAGAAGGTATTGCAAGGTCAGACTATCCCCCTAGTTCGTGTCACATGGAGGCATCATGCACCAGGCGAGTCGACCTGGGAACGTGAGGAGGATATTCGACAGCGTTACCCTCATCTCTTCGAAGGCATAGGTATGTAGTGATTTATTTTTATTTCAGTCAGTTCTTACCATACGTATGTTTTAATTTCGAGGACGAAATACTCTAAGGAGGGTAGATTGTAAACCCCCTCGACCAATTTAGTATTTAATTAATTTAGATTGAGGGACTAGGATTAATTTGGGTATAATTAATATTAACGTACAATAATTATTTGACTTATTATACCTCACCGTTGCTTCGATGTTTGGAGTGCTACACTAGTAGTTACCTTCAAACCAATTTTATATACATCTCCTAGACATGCCAGGCTACCAATCTGACCCTTGTGTAACTTTTAAAAACTAAATATTGTTCTTCCTTTTAGCTGTGCAGTATTCGATGCAAACGTCCACGAATAATTTCAATAAATCCAATTTCCCTTAATTGTCCATTCCTACTTGAATTTGAGGCACAACCACAACCCAATTCCCTATAACCCAAATTAAGGTATTAGCCTACTCTGAGCCTGCTATGCCCATGACTCTTGTGTTTTACCCAAAGTTAATCCCTTGTGTTTCCAATTGACAAAAGAACAACTGGTGCATTGTTTAAATTAAATTAAATTAAAGGCAAATTTCCCCCAAAGCAAGACCTAACCAAGCCCATGTACACCCTTTCATGTGGACCAGCCCTATCCCAAGGAGTCCAGACCGGCCCAAACCCCGAGGTTAGCCCATATATTCCCTCCTATATAAATATATATTTTCTATATTAAAACCCTAGAAACATAAACCCTAGCCAAAACCTAAATTCACCTTCACCCGAGCACCCCTTCCCCCTATCCCGACCGGACGACTCAACCGCCACCTCAGGCCGCCACCTCCGCAGCACCTCACCCACCTGCACTACCCCCTCAACAAAGAACCACCACCACAGCCAGCCTGCACCCGCCGGACCTCCTCCATCATCACCATCTCCTTCAATATCATCAAACCTACAACCCAACCCGACGACCACCTTTCCTGACATCCCTCAACTATCAAATCGTACCGACACCATCCTCACCCGACCACCGACCTTCCCCACATTCTGACCTACCGATCAGCACCGACCCAGGCCGCCTACCGCCACCGCCAGACCTCTGCTGCTGCTGCTACGACTACTGTAGTTGTTGTTACTGCCGCTGCCACTGCTGCCTTGCTCGTCGACGGACGTCGGAGCCCCACCACTCGCCGAAGTACGTGCCATCGATGAGGCAGACCCCCGTCCAACCTCGATTAGGTAAACACTGTTTAACCCCCTTTCCTTCAGATTTAGTATTGACACTGTGTCGTTCTGTCGATTGTGTCCTGTGTCATTGCATGGACACGGGTAGTAATATTTAAACTTAGATGTGTGTATGATTGTTTAAATTACTAGATCAGTTAGAAATTAATAGATAATAATTACCCTAATAATATGACTTGTTATAAGAACTTGTACCTCACCTAAAAATGTAGACATAGATCTAGTACACTTAACATGGAAAATAAGGACAGGTATTGTACAAGACAATAGTTTTATAACCCCATAACTTTAGTAAATTATTGTCTCGAGGCACACGGTAACCGAGGACAGAGCACGTGTACACCCTAGCTACGTGCACACGCGACTCTGTAGTCGACCAACCGTGACTCTTGCGTCAGTACCTAAGAGCAGCGTCGTAAGTTGTGTGTATGAGTTGCTTAGTGTCTAATGACAGTATTTGCTATATTATATTATGTGTTTAGGGTTATTGGACAAGCCAGGAGATACTGCAGGAGCAGGCTATTGGCATTCACAGCTTGAGGACTCAGGCAAGATACCTTGCCATATTTACTGTCTAATTTAAATTATGCATATATTGTATGATATCTTGTTGCTTTATTTTATATGACTGTGCGCGTCCAAGATTTACTCGGGTGCAGTCGACGGATGCGTCGATGAGTAGTATACTTGACCTAGCCACTAGTAGACTCACCCCAGTGGGAGGATACTCTGATATCTTCCGAGACCTGACACTCTTACACGTTTCACTGTGACAAATTCATATTGGGATGTGGGTTCACGTACTCGACTAGTTATTATTGCGTGTGACATGCATCACGATTAGTAGGTAATTCAGGATTTTATATTAGTAGAGACTTGGCATATAGATACGTGGTATGCACGTCGAGTATTCGACTTGTGTATCTACATTGGGAGGGGAGGACGCTAGTAGGCATATGGGATACACAAATTGGAATCTGTAGTATCCAGAGGAGCCACGGATCCAATGACTCCCTTTACACTACTGCCACGTTCTTCAGAGCGATATGGACGATATACTATACTGCTGTCATGTTCATCGGAGCGATATGGATAATATACTGCACTGCTGCCATGCTCTTCGGGGTGTTGGACGTTATGCCTACGCCTACCCATACGTACCAAAGTTGTCCTCATATTGCATTCACTTAGATGGTTAACACACCCTTTATTGTATTTTTTTTATTCAGTATCTATATATGGCATGCTTCTATATATCTTGTTACGTCCCTCTGAGGACCTGGTACCTTTCTAGATTTGGACGAGGCATATTATCCCACAGTTTATGGCCCATGACAGGAGACGAGGTACGCTACCGAGGAGGAGCTAGATGTGCTACCGTCAGAGTTTCCGTGATCAGTTGGTAGGCCTTCTGCCTAGGATTGGGTGCATCATTATCCAGTCAGCCGATGCCCTAGTCATTACTCTTTTTATCTGTCATTCAGTAATTTTATTTTGTCATAGTAGTAGGTTTGTCCCCACTAGACATTCTTGGTTGTACTATGATATTTTGAGACTGGAGTTTATCTTCCAGCATTTATTATTAGTATATTCTTGCTGTTTATATTATGGATGAGATTAGATTATATGTTATTGATTGATATGGGACATGTTAGTATTTGGGACAGCGTAGCACTCTTCGTTAGGATCCATTAAATTAGGATATCCTCGGAGACGTGATAGCTGGCTATTGTCATGTGGTCTGGTTTCGTGTATTTTTGGGACTGGGCATGATATGGTTTTAGTGGTGGCCCATGCAGGTCGACTTTATCACTTATGGTATGGTAACATGCCCAGCGAGCCTGCAATAGGATAAAAATTACTAGGTCTCATCCACTTTGATTACGTCTTTGAACTTCCTTCGTATTACTTCTAAATATCTACATTCTATTTGCTTGATTCCGTACTCTTTTTAATGAAGTCCTATCTCTTGCAGCAAGATAAACTTGCACAGTGGACGAGGAGCACCTAGTACCGTGGTGCCAGACGACACCACCCAAAGAGAGGAACTATCCCAGGGGCTACCTGGTGGGCAACCACCATTACAGGCCCCGCTGATACATTGGCGCAAGACTTCTCAGGGCGATCCAACACAGCAGCACGAGGGATAGACTTCCCAGACGATCCCTACACAGCATTTTGAGGGCCAGACTTCAGGGGCTACGCCGATGCCACAGACCGAAAGGTCGACATATGAGGAGACACCTACTGTACAACCAGAGGTTCCATTACCACCACCTCCACCATATCCACCTCAGATGCCATAATTAGATGGACAGCCACAGATGCTATAGTTCTTTCAGGCTATGATGCAGGCGCAGTGGCATCAGACTGAGACATTTAGACAGAGTTAAATGGCAGTACTAAAGGGGACACCTATCACAGCACCAGTACCAGCACCTCCACCAGCTCAGACAGGTGGCACTGTACGATGGTTTCGACAGATGGGACCAGATACTTTTTTGGGCAATGAGACTATAGAGCAGATCTCCGATTGGGTCGCCAACACGGAGATGCTAATAGGGGCTTTACAACTTCATCCAGACCTCTGGATGACCGCAGTGAGGGCCCAACTAAAAGGCAATGCCCATCACTGGTGGGATTCTATTGAGCGCAGTGTAGGCAAGAACCAGACATGGGAACAGTTCTTAGAGTACTTCAATACGAAGTATTTTTCAGCTACAGTCAGAAATGTCCTGTACTCCCTGTTCCTACATCTAGAACAAGGAAATATGACTGTAGATGCATATGACGCAAAATTTAGCCGCCTTAGCAGATTTGGTACTGTCCTGATACCCAATGACCTAGAGAAGGCCCAGAGATTCATTACGGCCTCACTTTCGAGCTGCAGAGGTATACCACCACACATGCGAGGATTTCTTATGAGGAGGTTCTTTCAGAGGCGAGGATCCAGGAGGCCATCGGCTGAGGAGCTAGATGTTCCAGCACGACCACACTAGCCAGAGCCTAGCCCAGAACATGTCACGACCCGCACCCGGTATAGGGGCACGAGAGCGTGGGTACGTCCAGCCTACGCTGCAGCATCGGCGGTAGAATGCTATCTAGGTTATGTAACTATCTAATCAATCTTACATGAATATCCAACTCCATAAGGAGATACAGATATCACAATATGATATGGAATATACTCAATCACATAAGCTAGAGCACGATGAGATATCGAAGCAAGCAATTAAAATACAAGACAAGTCTAAATAACAATAAATAATCTAACCTGCAATCAATACATCCAAGTCTCCAAGTATGTCGGAACAAGTCCTCTATTTCACAGTTTGGAAAAAATATCCAGTCAGGATTGGAACGAAATACACCTCTAATAGCAGTTCCACATATATTGACAAAAACTATAACACAGTGTAAAAAAATACATGACAGATAGAAAATACCGACAATAAAAAATACTGACGAGCATGGATGTACTGGAAATAGAAATACTAGAATAAATGGAATACTGGAGCATGTCATTATCAACGTAAATCTAGCAATGAAATAGAAATCCAAGTACACGCAAGAACAATGAAATGGTATATAAATGTGTACAAGAACAACAACTAGAATATGTAGAGATGCTAGATCAATATACTAGAGATGCATGTCAATGATCCTCTAACCTAGTGTGTGAAACATTAGTATATCATGTGATCAGCTTGGGACTGATCAGTCTTGTTACATATGATTAGCTATGATTCATGTAGGGTCAGGCTAACCATCCAGATAGCTTTGATGCGAGCAATAGTCAGGCTAATCACATGTAACAGGCTATGAGGCATGTAATGGTCAGGCTGCACCAACGTGAGGTGTGGGTGAGCTATGATGCATGTAAGTTTGGGTATGATCACATAAGCTACTAACATTTCTCCATTTTCTCTAGCTAGCACGATGGATTCCAATCACAACTCCTCGTGACAGATCTCGATGATGCCAACTCGTGTAAAGAACAGTGTCAGAGTCATATACGTCATACAACAAGAGTTATAGAGATAATCAACATAATGGAAACTGCCAGAGAATGTACTCGCCTGTGGTCCTTAGCTAGTATGAATCAGAGTCCAAGTCACAGTCCAAATAGCCTATGTATTACAAATCTACCATGTCAAAAGATAATTTATTTTAATTTATTTAATTCTGGAATAATTACTTTAAAATCCTATTTTAATCTTATTATTCTGATTTTAGGTTAATTCCAAAATTTTGTCCAAAGGAACTAAATTTTATCAACTCGAGACTCATGGCACGCAAATCGAGACGATCTGTTGACTAAAAAGTCAACCGACACAAACTCGAATTTCATGCATAATTTCCTTTAGATTTCAGTGTCAAAAACATGCTAGAATTTATGGCTCGTCCAAATTCAAATTCGTTTGGGAATTATGGCACATACAAGTTTCGTATTATGCACCGATGGTTAAATTCTAACCTAGAAGTTCTACAGAATTAACAGTATGTGAATACTTCGAATTAAATTCTAGAAAAAATATATATCAATTATTCTGAAACTTCAAACGGTTCATGATTCTGATTCCTGGTTCTCCCAAAATCACGAAAACATCGAGACGCATCTATTTTCGGACATGCTGTGCTCTACGAATTTTCCAAAATTTAATACTCATAATTTCGTGAAAAAAATTATATAATCAGAAATCTAACCTCAATATCGTTCTAACACAAAAAACTAGGCCTCGTTTGGAGTCCGGAGCTATGCGCAATGGCTTCTGGAAGGTGAAGGAACCCTAGATGGCAATTCTCCAAAAATCGGCTCAAGAAAAATCCTAGAAAATAACTTAAACTATTACATATTAGAGGAGAGAGAGAGCAGTCGCGGCTCAGATCTTGACACGTAGCAGCCATCCGCGCAGCCCCGCCCAGATCGAACGGTCGCAGATCCACGCGGCTCGGCTCAGCTGAGTCCGAGTCAAACTCTGACTTGGCTCGGCTCGAGGTCGGCTCGGCTCGGCTCGCAGCCACCCCGCAGTCACTGACAGGCGGGCCCGGCACTGTTCGCTGCGGGAGGCTGACTGGTGGGCATCCTGTTTGCTGACAGGGCAGAATAAATTACTTTTTGGGTTTTATTTTCAGAAATTAGTTTTTAATTCAGTTTTCCCTAATTAACTAAAAATAAATGCTAAAAATAATCAGAAAATTTTCAAAAAATTCTAGAAAATATATTTTATTATTTAGAACCTAAAATAAAAGTTTGAGATATTTTTACTTATATTTGACTCTAAAATAAATTCTTAAAATTCCTAGAAAATTAAGGTTACTAGTTTTTAATTAACTAAAAATTGTGAAAAAAATTCAATAGCCCCAAATTAACCTAATAAAAATATTTAAGTAAGAATTTTAGGATACGGAGGTTACAAGTCTACCCACCTAAAAAAAAATTTGTCCTCAAAATTTAAAATCCTTAATTGTTTTATTTATTTATTTACTACCATTAAAATTAAATTCATCAAATCATATAATCATGAACTAATCCATATTGTTACTTCACAATATTTCTTAAAATTATATAAATATCATATCCCTAAAAATCTTCAAATTTAAATTCAAAATTCATTCTTATCACAATCTCCTCTAAAATTTTATGCTAATCACTAAATACAAAACTTAATATTCAATCCTCTAATTTTAAATCCACTTAATGTATATTTATAAAATTTAAAAATCTCGTCCAAAAAGTTTGTATTCAAATACTAACCCATTAATCATCTTACTCCTCAAATTTTGAGTAAATCACTAAATACAAAATTTACTATCCAATCCTTTAATTAAAATTCCGTCAATGCATATTTATAAAATTTAAATTCTCATCCCAAAAATTTGAATTCAAACACTAATCCATTAATGATCTTACTCCTCGATTATTTTTCCACATAATACTCAAATAATATAATACTCGCAAAAATCTTCAATTGCAATATTCAAAATAAATCTATATCTTGCAGTCAAATAAATACAATGATAATCTTCTTAATTTTCTTAAAATTTAATGACAAATTCAATTATTTCATAATCTTCGTAAAATCAACGTTTTAACAAGATCGCCAATCCTGTCATATTAAGCTCTCAACTATTTGTTTAAATTAATGTTTATCCTCGAAATTTAAGGCACATTGTCTCTCTTTGTCAAATCATAACCACTTCATAAATCTTTACTACGGTCAAACCCCAATAATTACGGTCTAAGAAAATTCTACCTATAGTACCAATACTAACTATAATGGCACCTATTATAAAACTATTGCTACAAGGTACTACGCTACGGGTTAACTCTAGATTGATGCCTACTGCTCACATGTCCAACTAAGAAATACTTACAAACTCACAAGTCATACTTAGTCAACACTAATACAAGACACAGATATAATTGCAAGTCACCCATTATCACACTAACAAGGAATCCTAATGGAAAGAAACTCTAGGAGGAATTGGACTGAGGAACTAAAGGTATTCCTACTGCTAGTAAAGAAAAGAAGCGATGGAACAAAGTCCTGTAATAAAGAAATAGATAAGTATTGAGATGAGACTTTAAGAACCATTTTAAGATATAACCTGATAATCATACAGATTTATCTGAAATCATGACACTCAGAATCCTCACCACGCCAGTAAGCATAGATGCGATAAACGACAGGTTCCGTAACTAAGGTATGCAACTCTATAATCATGTCATCTAGAATCTTCGCCACACCAACCGGTATGGCTGCGAGAGACTCTAAGTTTTATAACTACAGTATGTACATCCAAGTCAGGTTCCTACGTTCTCGTCACGATAGCTAATATGGCTGCGATAAACTCTAGGTTCCATAACCAAAGTAGACGTTTTACCTTTCTCACTGTCCTCATCAACATATGTCATCAAATAATACCGTAAAGTTCAGTCCGTAAAATTTATCTCGATATGAAATCAAAACTCAACAACGATACCAAGAATTAAATTTATAACTGGTCAACAATAATCAAACTCAATATCAACAAGTGAGAACGGACGAAAACAAGGGGGAAGGATTTAAATTAGAATTTATAATAAGATTCTTAAGGGGTCGTCCCAGGAATCTCTCAAGAATTTTTTTGTGATTGAGTATCCTCTCTCATCCTAGTATCCTATGTCATATATTCTATCGCAGGCATGCAGTAGTACAACTAAGACGTCGTACTACCACGACATCGCACAACTTACAAAGTCTGACCTGCATGGGCCACCACTAAAAATGTGTCACGACCCGCACCCGATATAGGGGTACGAGAGCGTGGGTACGTCCAGCCTACGCCGCAACATCGACGGTAGAACGCTGTCTAGGTTATGTAACTATCTAATCAATCTTACATGAATATCCTGTAAGCCCCCTGATTTCCAGTAATTATTAATTTGGATTTTTCACAATTTTTTGGAATTTTTTAGTATTTTTTTGTAATTAAAACCTAGTCTCTTGGTAATTAAATAATTTTTAATTGCTGTTAAATAATATTAAAATATTAAGAAAATAATATTTTATGGTGTAAAATGGAAAACCGGACATAGGATAATTTTCTGTAAATTTATTGGACTCCGGAAACATTTTTAAGGCCCTAAAAACTAATGAATAATTAGACCAAATTAAACCCCTAAAATAAATCGGGTTTATTTGAAATAAACCAAACCCACCCAGTCCCGGTTCACTGAACCAAGCCCAGCCTTAACGGGTCGGGACGGATCCGAATCAAACCCGACCCGGACCCGAAACCCGTTAACCGCCGCAACCCTAATCTGATCGGGATTACTCTAGCAGCCCTATTTAATGCCCTCGGCTTTCGTGCCCCGCCGCCGCCGCAACCCTACCTCACCTCTCTCCGCCGCCCGCAGCAGCCCTGGTCACCCTAAGCCCTAGCCGGAACCCTAATCTCCTCCCCGCTGTATCTCTCCTCTTCTCCTTCCTTTCCCTCGTCGACTCCCCGATCTCCGGCACCACCGTGAACTCATCCGCCTCTTCCCTCTCCTTCACCCAAGTCTACCCGCAGCGCCGTCCCCTGACCAGTCGGTCGACCATCACCATCTCCCTCTTCCTATACACCAGACCACCCGCCGACAGAACCCGACCACCCCTTCGTCCTCACCCCGACTCTACCCGCTGAGCCCCTCGACAGACGACGATCCTCTCTTCCTCCTCCCTCCATTCTCCCCTAATTCCCTCGGCCTGAACCCTAACTTCCACCGCCCTAGTCGGACTCCCCAGCCCCCTCGTCTCCCATCACTGACATGCCACCGTCTTAAATGTAGTAATTTCTTGTGTCTTATATGCTTCTCTTGTGTTTAATCTCTGGTCTATCTTGCATGTTCATTTACTGTATTTTGGCTCGTATTCTTTTGTATCTTTTTATGTCCCACTGAGGACCTGGTTTTGTTCTCCAGATTTAGCAGACGAGGAGTACCCGCAGTTTTACGGATCGACACCAGACGAGGGTACGACACCAGTTGATGGCCCTGCTTATACTTAGTTACTTTCTAGCATGTTTTAGTTATATTTCTTGTCTCTATTTTTCCATTTATCGGTAGTGAATTTGTCTCCACCCGACATAGTATTATTCTTGCTGGATATTCGACAGTATCTTTACTTTCAGCATTTATTCCAGTTTGCTATTTAGTTCATATACTGTTCTGTTGTGGATGAGATTAGTATAGACTGTGACTGGTATCATTGGACCTACTTATTGTTATATTACAGCTTAAGCATGCCCCGATGGATCCATTAAATTGGGTTTGTCCATCGGTGTATGCTGCTGGCCATTGCCACGTGTCTAGTCCCTCGGTATTTTGGGACTGGGGTATGACATAGTTTTTGTGGTGGCCCATGCAGGTCAACGACTAAATTGTTCAGTTTTAACTTAGGGACCGAGCAAGCCTGCAGTAAGAATAGGATAAGTTTTTAGGATCTCATCCACTTGCTTGAAACGTTCTTGATATCTATATCAGATTCAAAATTAATTCTTAACTTGCATCTTGCCTTGATTCCTGTGCGTCTCTTATAGTTTATTTTGATGCAGAGCAATGGATTCACATGCACGCGATGAGACTCCCACGGGAACACCACAAGTTGCAGATGTCACCTATGACGATAAAGTGACACCAGTTGGTGGAGGTCAACCAGAACAACAAAACAGTCAAGATACCTCAAGAGATCGGCAAGACGATATTCCACCTCCGTCGCAGTTCACACCACCAATGGCCATATTCCCACAAGGGCAAGCAATGGACGGGCAACAGATGTTTCAAATAATCTACGCAATAATACAAGATCAACAGCAGATTCAACAAGAGACTTTGAGTCGCACCCTAGCACTTGTACTGGAGCAGGCGAATCTACCAACTCGACGGCAACCGACGGGCTCTATTACCGATTTCCTCCAGCTGAAGCCCCGTACCTTCTCAGGCAAGGAGGAGCCCACAGAAGTTCATGAGTGGATCACCAACACACAACACCAGTTGGAAGCAGCTGAGCTTCCCAGGGAACTTTGGATGACTGCCGTTAGAATGCAGTTGACGGATAATGCGCATCACTGGTGGCTATCTAAAGAGACACGGCTCGGACCAGACCGAGTCACTTGGGAAGAGTTTTCTAGACTCTTCCAGGAGATGTACATTTCGGCTATCGCTCGATCAGAACTTTGGGACAAGTTTAATCGTCTCACTCAAGACAGTATGACAGTAGAAGAGTATAACGCAAAATTCATTCGTCTAAGTCGCTTCGCCCAACCTTGATTCTGACAGAAGAAAAGAAGGCTGAGAAGTTCTTCGACGGACTAAACATTGAGCTACAGAAACTAATTTGATCCGTTGCACCTACCTCTTACCCGGACGTCCTTGCTGCAGCCCGACGCATGGAGCGCATCACCAGAAGAGAGACCAGTCTGAAGCGATCGTCCACATCAGCACCAGCCGGAGCACCACAGAAAGAAGTTACAAAGAGACCTCACATGCACCAGCCACCAGAAGCATCTCTACAGGCACTACCTATCTGTCCATATTGTCGCAGGCGAGGCCATATTGAGGACGATTGCAGACACAAAAGGAGATTATGTTTAGCTTACGGATCCAGTCAGCATTTATTGAGGGAATGCCCCAAGCGTCGAGAAAGAGCACCAACAGTTAACCAACAAGCTTTACCAGCACCAAGAGGATATCAACCAAGGCCACCCTTGGCACCTCGAGCAGCACTCTTCCAGTAGGCCCAGCCATAATAGAGGGCACCACCTCAAGGACGCGGACAAGCTTTCGCGATGACTTTAGAAGACGCGCAGACTCATGGAGTAGCTAATGCGCGTAAGTTTTTATAGTTTTCTATTTCTAATATTGCTTTAGTTCGTGCCTGTTGGTTCATGACCTTAGCCTTGACCTAGTAGTTTTTAACTTGCTAATAACCTAGAATGTTTTATAATTGATAACTGTAGAAATTGTAGAGTCTTTTATTATTGTGCTTATTTTGTGTTATTTTGTGAACTCGAATTAAGTTGTACCTCCTTTCATCATCATCTAGCATACTTATATTTGTTGTACTACCTTGACTTATGCTGCTAATATATTCTAGTTTTGCAAGCTTATCCTTTTATCGAGCTTGTTCATGACATATGTATTATTGGGTCGACACACTAATACAATTGTCTATTCAGAATCAGTGTATTACGGTCTGATCAACCTTAGTGCATTTTGGTTCCCTCTTCATACGACTACTTCACGTGGATTAAGATATATAGTTGACTAGTATACTTGCCCTCTAGATATGTCTGAGCATATCGTATCAGTTACATAACTGTACTAATACGAGCATGCGAACAAAGGATTACCAGAATAGGATTCCAATCCACAATTGTCTTGACAAATCCTATTTGAATTCGTTAAACGCCTTGATCCTGATACTTCTATTCTATTACCTCACCCTTGAACTCTTTATTATTGATCTTCATCTTCCCTTATTTCGGAAAGACGAAACCTCGTGCTTGGTATAAGTTTGATATATAGACAGTACTAGATATACCCCACAGGCCGGTCGCATTGTTGATGACCCTTTTATATATGATTAAGGGAATATCATAGGTGATATGTTTGGTGTTAAAGACTTGAGGATTCAATAACATGATTAAATAAGTTGGGCATAGCTTTATTAAATGTATAGCCTTAGATGATATATGGGTAAATTCTAAGTTGGGTAGAGACCGCAATGTTCACTTGAGAGGAATCCTTTAGACTGTAATCAAGTGAGATTGGATAGAGAGAACCCTACCATATTTTTAATTTTGAGGACAAAATTTTTATAAGTTGGGTAGATTGTAAGCCCCCTGATTTCCAGTAATTATTAATTTGGATTTTTTACAATTTTCTGGAATTTTTTGGGATTTTTTGTAATTAAAACCTAGGCTCTTGGTACTTAAATGATTTTTAATTACTGTTAAATAATACTAAAATATTATGAAAATAATATTTTATTGTGTAAAATGGAAAATCGGACATAGGGTAATTTTCTGTAAATTTATTGGACTACGGAAACATTTTTAAGGCCCTAAAAACCAATGAATAATTAGACCCAATTAAACTCCTAAAATAAACCGGGTTTATTTGAAATAAACCAAACCCACCCAGACCCGGTTCACTGAACCAAGCCCAGCCTTAACGGGTCGGGTCGGATCCGAATCGAACCCGACCCGGACCCGGACCCGAAACCCGTTAATCACCGTAACCCTAATCTGATCGAGATTGCTGTAGCAGCCCCATTTAATGCCCTCGGCTTCCGTGCCCCGCCGCCGTCGCAACCCTACCTCACCTCTCTCCGTTGCCCGCAGCAGCCCCGGTCACCCTAAGCCCTAGCCGAAACCCTAATCTCCTCCTCGCTGCATCTCCACTCTTCTCATTCCTTTCCCTCGTCGACTCCCCCATCTCCGACACCACCGTGAACTCATCCGCCTCCTCCCTCTCCTTCACCCAAGTCTACCCGCAGCGCCGTCCCTCGACCAGTCGGCCGACCATCACCATCTTTCTCTCCCTATACACCAGACCACCCGCCGACAGAACCCGACCACCCCCTCGTCCTCACCCCGACTCCACCCGCTGAGCCCCTCGACAGCCGACGATCCTCTCTTCCTCCTCCCTCCGTTCTCCCCTAATTTCCTCTGCTTGAACCCTAACTACCACCGCCCTAGTCGGACTCCCCAGGCCCCTCGTCTCCCATCTCCTCCGCTTAGCCACGCACCGCCCCGCTCATCTCCTCCCCTCTCTCGCCGACGACTCGGCTCGAGATCCTCCGCCTCCGTCGAAGTACCCGGACACAGCTGCCCTAAACTGCAGTACAGTACAGGACACGGACGCAGGACACGAAGCAGGACACGAAGAATCAGCCTTCACGGAGCCCTGTTCAGGTAGCGTTTCCTCTCTCCTCGTTGATCCGATTTCTGTTTCGTCAGTTGCGTTGCGTAGACTGTATAACCCTCTCGGTGCCCATACAACTCTCTCGGTGCGTCTCGTCCTGTGGCGATCGCAAACTGCAATCCAAAAACAGGAAAATCAATACCCCGTTTTACCTCGAAACTGAGTGTGCCCCGCCAAACGGGACGACTTGGTCGCACGCGGTCTTTCCTGATACGTGCGCGTCGCTGATACAGACGTGTGGGATTTTGCAGAAGTCGATTCGGATGTACGTGCACACCGGAATCAATGCGTATCCGCCGACACCGTCCCATATCCGTCTGTTTTGGAACATATCGTAACTTCGTGTACACACGTCGGACCGAAATGAAACTTGTGCCATCGAACTCATAGGAATACGCTGGTCCTGTGACCCAAGTTTGGTTCGATTATGAGAACATTGACAAAATTGCGTATCGTGGGCTCCACAGGCTCCACTTGACGGATGATTTTGTGATTGGCTCATCGGAATCCAATTCTGGAAGTTCTGTTGGGTTCGTATCATCGTTCCTGACTTGTAGAACCTGAGTTTGAGGAATTTGGAGACCTTTGACCTTGACACACTTTTCGATGCAAAGTGGCCCACATGTGGACCCCGCTTTGACCCAAAAATATTATTTTTGCCCCCCTGTGTCCAAATTGGACTTAAGGACAGGAGTTTCTAGCTATTTGATATTTTCTGTGACTGTTGGTGATGTTTATTACAGCTTTTGGAGGAGTACCTGCAGGATCCACTGACACAGGGATAATTGTTGGTATTCGAACCCCAAGCAAGTATACCTTGCCAAACCCTGCAGTTTTGCTACCTATTTCCTTGACTTATTTATACATTGTCGTGCAAGATACTTTGCCAACTCTTGCACATTATTTGCATGCTTTTCCTTTTCAGTTGTTACTTTCTTGTCGTATATAGTTTCTTGATGCATTTTTCATATTGATTTATTCCTGCTGCTCTAGTCTTATTTTCTCGTTTTACGTGCATGTACATTATTTGCTCTTTTCCCTGGATCACTATTTGTTCCATAGATATATTGTGATGGTATATGTTTACTCTAAGCTTCCTTGAGTTGACTCGACTGATTTCTTTAGTTCCTAGATGCTCGTTATTAGGCATTGACTATACTAGAGCATTCTCGATTGTGAGTACCCATTGTGCTGTGATAGAGACTTGTTTGTTTGACTACCTCATTCGTGAGCTCCCATTGGGCTGCGAAAGAGCTATACTATAGATTGGGATTCCCCATTGGCCTACTTTCTATAGGACCGTGATCTCCCATTGAGTTGTGGTTATCCCGATTGTTTGTAGTCATGTTTGATAGCATCACTGACATGCCACCATCTTAAATGTAGTAATTTCTTGTGTCTTATATACTTCTTTTGTGTTTAATCTCTGGTCTATCTTGTATGTTGATTTACTGTATTTTGGCTCGTATTCTTTTGTATCTTGTTACGTCTCGCTGAGGACCTGGTTTTGTTCTCCAGATTTAGCAGACGAGGAGTACCCGCAGTTTTACGGATCGACACCAGATGAGGGTACGATACCAGTTGATGGCCTTGCTTATACTTAGTTACTTTCTAGCATGTTTTAGTTATATTTCTTGTCTCTATTTTTCTATTTATCGGTAGTGGATTTGTCTCCACCCGACATGGTATTATTCTTGCTGGATATTCGACAGTATCTTTACTTTCAGCATTTATTCCAGTTTACTATTTAGTTCATATACTGTTTTGTTATGGATGAGATTAGTATAGACTGTGACTGGTATCATTAGACCTACTTATTGTTATATTATAGCTTAAGCATGCCCCGATGGATCCATTAAATTGGGTTTGTCCATCGGTGTGTGCTGCTGGCCATTGCCACGTGTCTAGTCCCTCGGTATTTTGGGACTGGGGCGTGACATATCCAACTCCATAAGGAGACATAGATATCACAATATGATATGGAATATACTCAATCACATAAGCTAGAGCACGATGAGATATCGAAGCAAGCAATTAAAATATAAGACAAGTCTAAACAACAATAAATAATCTAACCTGCAATCAATACATCCAAGTCTCCAAGTATGTCGGAACAAGTCCTCTATGTCACAGTCTGGAAAAAATATTCAGTCAGGATTGGAACGAAATACACCTCAAACAGTAGTTCCACATATATTGCCAAAAACTATAACACAGTGTAAAAAAATACAGGACAGATAGAAAATACTGGCAATAAGAAATACTGACGAGCATGGATGTACTGGAAGTAGAAATACTAGAATAAATGGAATACTGAAGCATGTCATCATCAATGTACATCTAGCAATGAAATAGAAATCCAAGTACACGCAAGAACAATGAACTGGTATATAAATGTATACAAGAACAACAACTAGAACATGTAGAGATACTAGATCAATATACTAGAGATGTATGTCAATGATCCTCTAACCAAGTGTGTGAAACATTAGTATATCATGTGATCTGCTTGGGACTGATTAGGCTTGTTATATATGATTAGCTATGATTCATGTAGGGTCAGGCTAACCATCCGGATAGCTATGATGCAAGCAATAGTCAGGCTAATCACATGTAAAAGGCTATGAGGCATGTAATGGTCAGGCTGCACCAACGTGAGGTGTGGGTGAGCTATAATGCATGTAAGCTTGGGTATGATCACATAAGCTACTAACATTTCCCCATTTTCCCCAGCTAGCACGATGGATTCCAATCACGACTCCTCGTGACATGTCTCGATGATGCCAACTCGTGTAAAGAACAGTACCAAAGTCATGTACGCCATACAACAAGAGTTATAGAGATAATCAACATAATAGAAACTGTCAGAGAATGTACTCGCCTGTGGTCCTTAGCTGGTATGAATCAGAGTCCAAGTCACAGTCCAAATAGCCTATGTATTACAAATCTACCATGTCAAAAGATAATTTATTTTAATTTATTTAATTCTGGAATAATTACTACAAAATCCTATTTTAATCTTATTATTCTGATTTTTAGGTTAATTCCTAAATTTTGTCCAAAGGAACTAAATTTTATCAACTCGAGACTCATGGCACGCAAATCGAGGCAATCTATTGACTGAAAAGTCAACCAACATAAACTCGAATTTCATGTATGATTTCCTGTAGATTTCAGTGTCAAAAATATGCTGGAATTTATGGCTCGTCTAAATTCAAATTCATTTCGGAATTATGGCACATACAAGTTTCGTATTATGCACTGATGGTTAAATTCTAACCTAGAAGTTATACACAATTAACAGTATATAAATAATTCGAATTAAATTCTGGAAAAAATATATGTCAATTATCTCGACATTAGCTTTTCGAAACTTCAAACGGTTCAAGATTCTGATTCCTGGTTCTCCCAAAATCACAAAAATATCGAGATACATCTATTTTCGGACATGCTGTGCTCTACGAATTTTCCAGAATTTAATACTACTAATTTCGTGAAAAAATTACATTATCATAAATCTAACCTAAATATCATTCTAACACAAAAAACTAGGCCTCGTTTGGAGTCCGGAGCTATGCGCAATGGCTTCTGGAAGGTGAAGGAACCGTAGATGGCAATTCTCCAAAAATCGGCTTAAGAAAAACCCTAGAAAATAAATTAAACTATTATATATATAGAGGAGAGAGAGAGAGAGAGAGCAGCTGCGGCTCAGATCTTGACACGTGGAAGCCATCCGCGCAGCCCCGCCCAGATCGAACGGTCGCAGATCCACGCGGCTCGGCTCAGCTGAGTCCGAGTCGAACTCTGACTCGGCTCGGGTCGCAGCCACCCCGCGGTCACTGACAGGCAGGCCCGGCACTGTTCGCTGCGGGAGGCTGACAGGTGGGCCCCCTGTTTGCTGACTGGGCAGAATCAATTACTTTTTGGGTTTTCTTTTTCAGAAATTAGTTTTTAATTCAGTTTTCCCTAATTAACTCATAATAAATGCTAAAAATAATCAGAAAAATCCCAAAACATTCTAGGAAATATATTTTATTATTTAGAACCTAAAATAAAAGTTTGGGATATTTTTACTTATATTTGACTCTAAAATAAATTCTTAAAATTCCTAGGAAATTAGGGTTACTAGTTTTTAATTAATTAAAAATTGTGAAAAAATCCAATAGCCCCAAATTAACCTAATAAAAATATTTAAGCAAGAATTTTAGGATACGGACGTTACAGAACAGGAGGACCGATCCGTCATCCCGGAACGCAGACACAGCAGAGAATAATACCATACCAGCAAAATAAGCTTCCGACTTGCTACCACTGTGGTAAGAGAGGATATTTCGAGAAGGACTGCCGGAAGAGACTGAGGACATGCCTGATTTGTGGATCGAGCCAGCACCAGGTCCGAGACTGCCCACAGCGCAGAGAGACAACAACGCAGACTGGACAGAGGCCAGCAGCACCAGTTCTGAGGATACTACCCCCGCCGGGAGGCCAGTGTCCACCAGCACCCGGAGGATTTCAGAGGGGACCACCTTTGGCCCCGCAGGAGGCGCAGTTTGATCGAGCCCGACAGCAGACCGGAGGGCAGAGGCATGGACAGGCCTTTGCACTAGCAGCTACTGAGGAGGAAACAGAAGGGAAAGCTATCACAGGTACCATATTAGTTGCATCATTATCTGCAACTGCATTATTTGATTATGGAGCTACACTATTGTTTATATCTAGTAGATTTATAGCAATGCATAGAGTAGCTACTTCTCCCTTACCTAACAGTTGGAAGATTCTTACCGGAGGAGGTATCGTGCCGGTTACCGGAGGAGGTATGTGGTAGAGAGATGAGGGCGCGATTCTTGGTATTACCCATGCCGTAATTTGATGGTGTGCTAGGCATGGACTGGTTAAGCCAGTATAATGCCCGTACTGGACTGCCGGAAGGATAGTGTCACTTTTAGACCGCCAATCAACCAAAGTTTGAGTACATGCCAGGGACCGTTGAACAAGGAGTAGGACAGATAGCTGGAGCTTACATGGCTATGGAGATGTTACCCCTACCAATAGTTGCATAATTCGAACGCGTGTGCGCGTCGGAATCAGCCCGTGCCGTAACTTTTGTAAAACCCCGCGCCATTTAGTGTATGCTCGTCAGAATACGACGAAATTTGTGCCACTGGACTCGTGGTATCGCGCTGGTCCTGTGATCCAATTTTTACGCAATTATGAGACAGTTGACCAAGTCACCTATTGGCGGGCCCCACGGTTGACTTTTTAGGCAAAATTGTGTTCGGCTCACCGAAATCCATATTTGGACATACCGTTGAGTTCGTACTGACTTTTAGAGTTCGTTTGACCTATAATTTATCGTATTTAGAGACCGTTTCTCCTGGCACACTTTTCGGTGCAAAGTGGGCCACACATGGACCCCACTTTGACCTAAAATTATCGTTTTGCCCCTGTGTCCAAATTGGACGAAAGGGTAGTGATTTCTAGATATCTTGCTGATTTTGGAAACGTTGGTGATGTCTATTTCAGCATCCGGAGACGTTTGTTCAGAGCCATTTGTTTCTGATCCCGTGTCCTTGACATTTGGATGCTTACACTTTACAGATTTCTTGCCAGACAAGTATACCTTGCCATTGTACTGTATTTATATTCCATATGATGCATGCATATTTTATTTATGTTTATTTTAGTTCATATATTTTAACTGTTATATAAATTGTGCGTCCAAGGAAACTTGGGTGCAACGACGGTATCGTCGTGTTCTGTTTTTATTTATGTATATGCATTGGACCTACATTATGAGACCATCCCATTATCATGAGGCATTTTATGTTTCATTGGCCATGACACTATTCTTATACGAGTGTGAGTCACATGTAGGATACGAACTTGCGTACTCGGCTGGCCACTGGTACGTATAGGTCGTGCAACGGATAGGGATAACTGCCAATAGAAACTTTGCATGCTAGTAGACCTGTTAGTTATTTAGAGGTTTTATCATGTCATGGATGTGACATGCTTAGAGCATGGGGTGGAGAGAACAACAAGTAAGGCGTTTGGGCTTCTTTGCACTTTCCTTTGTTCGCCCGGACGCTCCGCCGGAGCGACGGGTGGTGATGACCACTATATATTATATATTATCAGGCGGCCTCTGGCGTTCAAAAGATGTCATACTTTTTAGGCCCCTGGATCTCCAAGAGAACCATGCCAATCCCATTTTGGCCAGATAGCCCATGTGTTGGAAGGTTGTTCTTAAACTGCATTCACTTAGACGGTTAGGCAACCCATTGGATGTTTACTTTTCAGTACTTTATTGGCATGTTATTATGTATCTTGTTACGTTGCACTGAGGACCTGGTCCCTTTCCAGATATATACGGACAGGAGTATCCACAGGTGTCACGACCCGCACCCAGAATTTGGGGCACGAGTACGTGGGTACGTCCAGCCTACGCCGCAGCATCGACGGTAGAACGCTGTCTAGGTCAATACACTATCTAAATAATCTCATACGAATATCCAACTCCATAAGGAGACACAGATATCACAACATAATATGAAATCCTCAATCACATAACTAAAGAACGATGAGATATCGAAGAAAATATATGAAATACAAGACAAGTCTAACAACAATAAATAGTATAACTTGTAATCAATAACATCCAATCTCCAAGTATGCCGGAATAAGCCCTCTATGTCACAGTCTGGAAAAATATTTTCAGTCAGGATGGAGCAAAATACATCTCAAATAACAGTTCCAGTTAATTGATAAGGACTATAAAATAATAAATAGATGATGCTATATACTGAGAGAAGGTAATAAATAAATGCAATGGCGAAATAAAGAGAACAGGCAATATAGACAATATGATACAGTTAGTGCATATATGAAATGAAGAGAATGAGGTACAATATCATATACGGGTGATGTAGTATATGAACTAAAATAGAGAACTGTAACTATCTAAGTGTTTGAAATCGTAGTTTCAAAATGTGATCGACTTGGGAACTTGTTCGATGGTTACATGGCCTGGCTAATCATACGTGAGGTCTATGATTAACACCGTTTAATGTCTACACTTGTACAATAGGTATTTTGATCACATCTCTCACTAGCAATTTCCCCGCCCCCAACTAGTACTGTGGATCCAATCATGACACATCATGATACACGATCAATGTCCAATATATCATGTACAATGTCTAATATCAATGTCTAATGTCAATGTCGTGTACAATATCAATACGATAACCAATGTAACATCTCATGACTAAAGATCCAATCTATATACTAGTCCGTGTAGCACCGTGTCAAGAGTCAGATGTAATATTTCTAAATACTAGAATTATAGAAATTATCAAATAATGGAAATTATCAGAGAATGTACTCGCCTTGGTCCTTAGCTGGTATGAATCGGAGTCCAAGTCACAGTCCAAATAGCCTATGTATTACAATTTTACCATGTCAAAATATAATTTATTTTAATTTATTTAATTCTGGAATAATTACTCTAAAATCCTATTTTAATCTTATTATTCTGATTTTTAGGTTAATTTCTAAATTTTGTCCAAAGGAACTAAATTTTATCAACTCAAGACTCATGGCACGCAAATCGAGACAATCTGTTGACCAAAAAATCAACTGACACAAACTCGACTTTCATGCATGATTTCTTGTAGATCTTAGCATCAAAAACATGCTGGAATTCATGGCTCATCCGAATTCAAATTCTTTTAGAAATTATGGCACATATAAATTTCGTATTGTGCACCGATGGTTAAATTCTAACCTATAATTTCTACAGAATTAACAGTGTATAAATACTTCGAATTAAATTCTGGAAAAATTATATTTCAATGATCTCGACATTATATTTCCGAAACTTTAAACGGTTCATGATTCTGATTTCTGGTTCTCCCGGAATCGCGAAAACATTGAAACAAGTCTATTTTTAGACATGCTGTGCTCTACGAATTTTTTAGAATTTAATACTCATAATTTCATAAAACAATTTATATAATCAGAAATCTAACCTCAATATCATTCTAACAAAAGAAACTAGGCCTTGTTTGGAGTCCGAAGCTATGCGCAATGGCTTCTGGAAGATGAAGGAACCCTAGATGGCAATTCTCTAAAATTCGGCTCAAAGAAAACCCTAGAAATAAATAACTAAACTATTATATATATATAGAGGACAGAGAGAGAGCAGCAGCGGTTCGGAGAGCGCCACGTGGCATCCATCCGCGGCTGTCCGCTCAGATCGAACGGTCAGGCACTGATGCGGCTCGGCTCAGCTGAGTCTGAGTCGAACTCTGACTCGGCTCGGCTCGAGGTCGGCTCGGCTTCAACCACACCCAACCCGCGGTCCCTGACAGGCGGGCCTGGCCCAGTTCGCTGCAGGAGACTGACATGTGGGTCCCTGTTGGCTGACTGGACATAAATAATTACTTTTTTGGGTTTTTATTTTCAGAAAATAGTTTTTAATTCAGTTTTTCATAATTAACTCAAAATAAATGCTAAAAGTAATCAAAAAATTTCCAAAAAATTCTAGAAAATATATTTGACTATTTAAAATCTAAAATAAAGTTTGGAATATTTGTAATTAAGTTTTAACCTAAAATAAATTCTTGAAAGTCCTAGGAAATTAGGGTTACTAGTTTTTAATTAACTAAAAATTATGGAAAAATCCCAATAGTCCCAAATTAACCTAATAACAACATTTAAGCATAAATTTTCAGGATACGGAGTTTACAACAGGAGTATGGACCTAGACCTGATGCTTCTTATCAGACTGAGGAGGTCGTACCCTCGGAGTATCTGTGATTTATTGTCGCTGTTTAGAGATTTTGTTGTTATTCTTTTATAGACATTTATCTTATATTAGAGTTGATTCTCTTCTCTCTTTTAGTAGTTATTTATAGTCGATTTGCAGTGGATTTGTTTTCATCTGACTATCATACTTTGATACTCATCGTTGATATTCAGTTATTTATTTTTTGTTTATCTATTGTTTGTGTTGTGGATGAGATATAGATTACGTGTGACTTGTTGAGATAGTATATTACTACTGGTGGATTGGATATTCATGTACAACATACGTGTATATATGGTTTTTATATATTGGAGTTCGTATACATATGACTGGCGTGTTACGTATTCCTAGTCCTACGTATTTTGGGACTCGGGCATGACATGTTTTTGTGGTGGCCCATGCAGGTCAAGAATATATTGTCTCGGTTACGTCACTGTACCGAATAAGCCTGCGTATAGGAATAGAGTATAAGGATCTCATCCACGCTTGACTGAAACTCATCCTTCCTTTCAACTATCCTATTTAATGCTTATATCCTGTTTGATTCATGTACTTCTTATAATCGTTTCGTACATCACCTGCAGAGAGATGGATATGCAAAATGGATGTACTGCCGCCGATGGCGACACACCTTCAGGAGTCAATGGTCAGACTCAAGGAGGGACCTTATCGATTCCTAGACTTCCGGGACCAGATGGACAGACTCACAATCTAGTCCCATCTGATCTTCCTGCTTCACCTAATGGGAACCTTCCAGCCTCATCGACACAGCAGGATGGCCAGGCACAGCTGTTCCAATTCTTCCAGATAATAATACAAGAACAGAGACAGCAAGCCGCCACACTAGCTGCAGAGGAGAGGCAGCAAGCAGCAGAACAAAGGCAAGAATTTTTGGCAGCACTTGAGAGGATGGCTGCACAGGCTACTTTACCAGCTCAAGCACTAGTTCCAGTACCTCGAGCTAGAGTTGGTTCAGTAAAGGAATTTATTCAGATGGATCCGAAGCCGTACCAAGGCAATGAGAGCCCAGATGAGACTACCAACTGGATTACTCATACTCGAAAGTTATTCGAGGCATCACAGTTACCTGCAGACCTATGAATGACAGTCGTAAGGACGCTACTAGATGATAATGCCCATCAATGGTGGGAATCAATAGAGCACCATTTGGGTACGACCAGAATTGGGAGCAATTCTTGGAGTGCTTTGAAAGGAAGTACTTTTCGGACATCGTCAGAGATGCATTGTACGATCATTTTCTTCACTTGGACCAAGGGAACCGAACAGTTGATGAATATGATATCGAGTTTAGTTATCTCAGTAAATATGGTACCGAATGACTTGGCCAAGGCTAAGAGATTTCACCGCGGGCTGACTTAAGAGCTCCAACACTACACTAGCTCACAGTCCCGGATATCTTATATCGAGTTATTGACAGAAGCCAGATTGCAAGAGACCATCAGCAGAGGAAAATAAGGTCAGTTAAGGAAACAACAAGGACCCGCAAGGATACAGCAAGAACCAGCAAGAACACAACAAGGAGGACCTATCAGACGTCCTTTTGCACAGCAACAAAAGTACCAACACAGAGCAGGATCGTACCAGAATATGGTGAATCCCCACTGCAGTTATTGTGGGAGACGCGGATACATTTTGAGAGATTGTCGGACTCACTTGGGACAATATATGCGATATAGTTTCGGATAGCACCTGGCGAGAGACTGTCCAATACAGCAGACATTGACACTTCCACCGCCAGTACAGAAACTAGGGAATCCAGCACCGAAGCCAGCTCAACATATGACTATACCAGGAGTACCTCGACCTCCAACAGCAGGCGAATTTTAGCTTGGACCACCGCTACCTACACAGGAGGATCAGTTCGCGAGGGCCAGACAGGGACAACCATAGAGGAACGAACAAGCTTTTGCATTAAAAATGGATGACATAGATCAGGAGATTAATGTCATAGCAGGTATTACTCTTGTTTTTACTTTTCCTGCTGTGACATTGTTTGATACGGGAGCCACCCACTCATTCATATCATCTAGTTTTATTTTCAAACACAATATTGCATCTACACCTTTACCTAGTTGTGTTAGAATTCTTATCGGAGGAGGAAATGTACCTGTTAGTCGAATTTGTAGACCGTGTCCTGTAGTAATCCGTGGTAGAGAGATGAATGCCCGACTCTTAGTCCTTCTTATGCCAACTTTTGATATTATGCTTGGAATGGACTGGCTAAGCAAGTACCATGCTTTCTTTGATTGTTTTGGAGAAAGTATTCTTTTTAAGGTACCAGGCCAGCCTAAACTTGAGTTTGCACGAGGATCCAAAGAAATCCTTGATGGTATGCAGCTCGCAATGGACGATATTGTTTATCACCCCATTATTTCAGAATTTCAAGACGTCTTTTCAAAAGAATTGTCAGGACTACACCTAGACAGAGACGTAGAGTATTCAATTGAATTAGCACTAGGAGTAGCCCCTATAGCATTGCATATTTTCAGACTGGCGAAGATGGAGATGGACGAGCAGAAGGCACAGTTGAAAGAATTAGAGGAGAAAAGTTTCATCCGACCAAGTGCATCACCCTGGGGAGCACCAGTGTTATTTGTACCAAAGAAGGATGGGTCAGTGCGTATGTGCATTGACTACAGAGCCTTAAATGCAGTGACCATAAAGAATAAATATCCATTGCCACGTATTGATGACCTATTTGATCAGCTTAGTGGAGCTAAGGTATTCTCGAAGATAGATTTGAGATCTGGATATCATCAGGTGAAGGTACGGAAGTAGGACATCCCAAAGACCACATTCAGAACAAGATATGGGCACTACAAGTTTCTGGTCATGCCATTTGGATTGACCAATGCTCCAGCTATCTTTATGGACTTAATGAATCGAGTCTTCCATCAGTATTTGGACCAGTTCGTGGTCGTCTTCATAGATGACATACTTGTCTATTCGAAGAGCCACGAGGAGCACGAGAAGCACCTGTGGATTATTCTAGAGACATTGAGGAGAGAGCAGTTATATGCAAAACTCAGTAAATATGAGTTCTTCTTGGACAAGGTTTTATTTCTTGGGCATGTTGTTACCGGAGATGGTATTTCTGTTGATCCAGAAAAGATCTCGGCAGTCGAGACATGGCATGTTGCTAAATCAGCATCTGAGGTAAGAAGTTTCCTTGGACTTGCGGGATATTACCGACGGTCCGTGGAGAACTTCTCAAGGATAACAACACCTATGACTCGGTTGACTTGTAAGGATCAAGAATTTATATGGACCGACGAGTGTCAAGCTGTTTTTGAAGAGTTGAAGAAGCAACTGACTACATCACCAGTATTGACTATTCCATCAGGATTATGAGGTTATGTAATCTACAGTGACGCATCAGGGAAAGGCTTGGGATGCTTATTGATGCAACATAGCAAGGTGATTGCATATGCATCTAGACAGTTACAAGTGCATGAGAAGAATTATCCAACTCATGACTTGGAACTTGCAGCCGTTAAATTTGCTCTGAAGCTATGTAGACATTACTTATATGGGGAACAAGTGGAGATCTATACAGACAATAAAAGCCTCAAGTACGTCTTCACGCAGAAGGAGTTAAATATAAGGCAACGTCGATGGCTTGAATTGATGAAAGATTTTGAGATAGAGCTACATTATCACCCAGGCAAGGCTAACGTTGTAACAGATGCGTTAAGCCGGAAACCAGCATCTTACTTCTTGACAACACAGAAGAAATTATTGGAGGACTTGCAAGAGCTTGGCATAAAAGTGATATTATCCGGAGCAGATGGGATATTAGCCAATTTGCAAGTACAATCATCACTAGTAGAGAGGATCAAGACAGCTTTGCCTACAGATGCCAGATTCAGGAGATTGAAAGAAAGGACAGAGACCGAAGAGCAGACATGATTGTGCATTCATGATGATGGGACATTACGATATGGTAATCGTCTATATGTTCCTAATGGAGAGATTCGACAGGAGATGAACACAGAAGCTCATAGTTCGATATATTCTATTCATCCTGGAGGCACCAAGATGTATTGTGACTTACGACAGCACTTTTAGTGGCATGGAATGAAAAGAGAGATAGCTCGCTTTATAGCTAAATGCCTGATATGTCAGCAAGTAAAGGTGGAGCACCAGAGGACAGCAGGATTATTGCAACCACTTCCGATTCTAGAGTGGAAGTGGGAGCACAACACCATGGACTTCGTCACGGGTTTTTCCAAGAGTCCAAGTGGTAGAGATGCAGTATGGGTAATAGTAGATAGACTCACCAAGTCAGCACATTTCTTACCTTTTAGAGTTGGCCAGTGTACAGAAGCTTTGGCTGACTTATATATGAGGCAGATCGTGAGATTGCACGGCATACCAGTCAGCATTATATCAGATAGGGATTCGCGTTTTACATCACATTTTGGAGGAGCATGCAAGAGAGTCTTGGAACTCGTCTGAAGTTCAGTACATCTTATCACCCGCAGACAGAAGGGCAGTCAGAGCGTACTATTCAGACATTGGAGGATATATTGAGGGCTTGTATGTTAGACCTTGGAGGATCATGGGAGGACCACCTACATCTTGTGGAGTATATATTGAAGCATTGTATAGAAGAAAATATAGGTCTCCTGTGTGTTGGAGTGACGTGGGTGAACATCAGATTTTAGGTAGAATGTAAAACCCCTAATTCTAAAAATCGTATTAATCTTTTTAATTAATTATTTAATTGAATTATAGTTATTATAAGCTAAATAGAGGACTTATTTAAATTTTTATTTTAGGTGATGGTGCAAACAGAGGAATTATGGAGCAACTATAAGTTTTTTCCTAATTTATTCCATGTAGGAGACCCTGTGGACAGTTGATAGAATAATGCTATACACTATTATAATTTCTAGAACTTTTTTTATGTATATATATATATCTATCGTTTATTCTAAAAGGAATTAGAAAAGAAAAAGAAAGAAAAAGAGAAAAGAAATAAGAAAAAGAGAAATAAAAACAAAAATCCTTAATGGATCTACCCTACCCTAAACCTAAACCTACCCGTTAGTCCCACCCGCACCCGCTTCTAACAAAACAAACAGCAGCAGCTGTGTTTGATGATAAACAAAAGAAATAAAAAGTAGGTTTATAAGAAACCCTTTCTTTGTTTACAAACAAGAACAAGAAGTACAATTAATCCTATACGAGGATGTTAAGTACAAAAAAATTAATTCTGGGGAAAAATTGCTATAGGAGTTTGATCTGTGGTCGATCACTTTGTCCCTTGGACCACACGATGACGAAGAAGTGCTGTAGAAGGAGAAGAAGCTTTAAAGATTGCAGAGAGGGATTGAATTCTCGTTGCCAAAGTTGTCAATCAACACTCTGTCTGTGCTCGTTGCCAAATATTGCAGGAGGGATTGAACTATCTTTTTCGATCTTGCCTAACCTTTCCTTGACCTGACCTCCTTGCCCGAGATCGGAGGTCTCTATTTATAGAGCTCAGTCATAGTAACTGTCCAGTCGGCGTAGAAACCAGACTGTAAAGCGAGTTACACTCTTTACGTGGCGGTTATAATAACTGCTATCCACGTTTGAATGATCCTCTGAGTCTGCGTGTGACGCGTGTCCCACTATTTGGTAATGCATATAACTGCTTCTCGAAGATTACGACATACAAGCCACGTAGGTAACTGTCCCTCGCTTAAAGATAGTTGGCATAAAAGCCAAATAACTGTCTTGTTGGCGTAGAAAGCCAAATAGCTGTTTTATTGGCGTAGAAGCCAAATAGCTGTCTTATTGGCGTAAAAACTAAATAGCTGTCTTGTTGGCGTAAAAGACAAAATAGCTGTCTTATTGGCATAAAAGCCAAATAGCTGTCTTGTTGGCGTAAAAGCCCAAATAGTTGTATGATAGGTAACCAGCGTAAAGATAGCCAATTATCCTTCCTGACTGAGGTCTTGAGCGTATTCTGGGCCAAGTAGCCTTATCACGTACCTTTGCAAATATAGCCTGAGTTGGCGTATTTCGAGGAGATAGCATACGGCGTGCTCCTATAGTTGAAAATAGCCTGGTTGGCGTATTTCGAGGAGATAGCGTACGGCGTGCTCCTATAATTGAAAATAGCATGGTTGGGATAAAAATGCCAGTATGGTGATGTAGGCGTATTAGCCCTAGTTTTAGCTCTCCCAGTCATAAAAATAAAACAAAATCTCGTGCATTAAATGCAGAGATCTGCCCCCATCTCGCACATTAACTGCAGAGATATGCCTCGAGTTCTGTACGAAGAACAGCTTTTGACGTGGCGTCTGATTTTGTCTTATCTTGAGCGTAAAAACTCATCTCTGCCTGTGTAAAGTAGGCAGCGTATTCCTTGAATGCGTAAAAACGACTTGTATCAAGGATACGTCACTAAATGATAGACTGGGCTTCTGTGCAAAATCATCATTACAGCCGTCCTTTTGATCGTCGTGCGGTACTCTTTGTCAGGAGTCAGGTTCACTGTTTTGTCTGACAAGTTCATTCGAGGAATACGAAAAGTTTCTCGTACAACTTCACACAGCATTAAAAGCAGACATATTTTACGCCGGAGGGAGGTGTAGCAACCTTTTTACGCCAAAACGGCCTTTGAGTGCTGCTTTACGCAGACTGTTCTGAAGCCATATTTTATGCCACACAGTGCTGAAGCTCTATTTTACACGTATAGCTCTAAAGTCATATATTTATGCCACATAGCGCTGAAGCTCTATTTTATGCGGGCTTCATGCATATTGGGGGTTTTACGTGTATAACTCCCCAGCGTATTTTTATGCTTCTACAAGACCCCCTTCAAAGTTTTCAAATTCCTCGTAATTTGAAATACTTTGAATGAAGCATGAAATGGTCAAATTTGACTCGTTCTGCGTGGCTGATTTTTCGAAGATATTTAGGAAGTTGTTGGGATTGGGTATGTTCTCTTCTGCATATATAAAGAAAAGCGAGTGAACCTGTTTTTCCCCACTTTCTTCACCAAAAAGATGGTTGCCGATATTCATCGGGCTGACCTGAGGAGGAAGAAGATTATTCTCTTCCAGCTTGTAAGGAGCCATAAAAGGAGACATCTTCGAGCAAATGTCCTCTGCAATGATGGATCATGGAAGGATATCATAGCTTTCTTTGCTCGGGATAATCAGCAATTTCATATGGCGATTCGTCCAGGAGAGAGGAAGGGTCTCATCGGACCACACAGCTTGCTAGTTGTATTTTCTCCCGTTATGAAGCTGGACGTAGGTAGGCAGTTTGGCCCTGTCTTCGAGTATTATGTTGGGTCTGAATCCCTAACACAATTCTAGGGCGTGGCTGCCATGGCGTATGAAGGGTGGACTTGAATAATGCAGGCCCAGTTTTGTATCCTCCCCCCATTAATTATTTTCTTGTTTATCGGCCGCAGAAGCCGATAAAGTGCCGTAGAAAAAGAAAAAGATCTCCACCAATATGAGAACCTGGCACAACAGATTCCCAGTATGATCTTTAATGAGAAATCCTTTATAAAAGGATTTCCATCATATGTAATCATGAAAATAAAAAATCCTTTGTAAACTGGATTTCCATCATATATAATCATGATTAATAGACTTGTCTTCTTTTACGCATAGCTGATTTTCCATGTTTGCTAATAATGTGCAGCTTCGACATGTCTGAGTAATTTTATGCTGACTCTGATAAACGCTTATCCGAACACGTCTCGACTTTTATGCATAATGGAAGATGCGTAAAAAGCTCTTTAGAATTAAGTTGCCTTGAAGATCCAACTGTCATGCTATTTTTGGACGAGGAGTCGCATAGATTTTTGAACTGTCACTTCTCTGATATGAAGAATTTCTGTTCAGAACATCATCTCCAAGAATGGCTTCCCAAAAATTCCTCGACATAGGGCAAGAAATGTCTGCCGAACGGGCCATACTTGAACTTAGATGTAAAGAATTCTGGCTAGACTTCGAATAAACTCCCAATGGCCCAAGAAGAAGAGTCATCTTCAATGCTGACATCTGTGTGTTTTAGGCACTTGGAATATTTTGTAGCAAAAAAGGAGCATTTTTTGCGTAAACCCTTGTAATTGGCTTTTTGTAGCTTTTGAGCGTAGAATCATAGATCTGTAGCTTCTGAGCGTAAAACCGTAGATTTGTGGCCTCTGAGCGTAAAACCGTAGATTTGTAGCTTCTGAGCGTAAAACCGTAGATTTGTAGCTTCTGAGCGTAAAAGCTCCGGAGCGTAAAATCATAGATTTGTAGCCTCTGAGCGTAAAATCATAGATTTGGAGTCTCTGAGCGTAAAATCGTAGATTTGTAGCCTTTGAGCGTAAAATCATAGATTTGTTATGCAGTATGACTGTCCGTCTTCTTTTTCAAATGATAGGCTGACGTGGTCCTCAATCATAACTGACTATTAAATATCGGATTTGGTTAAGGATTCAAAGAGTCATCTGAAATCTATAAATAGCCTTAGGTCATGAGAGAGAAAACCCTTCATCTGTCTTTTGTGAAATCTTGAGAACTCTTCGTCTTCGTCTCTACAAAACCCTGAGAACTCTTCATCTCTTTCCGAAAACTCATTTTTGCCATGGCACCAAAACAGGCTTCCACTGCTAAGGGAAAGAAAGTTTTCTCTTCTTCATCTCGCTCTTTTGCTCAAGCACGAGCAACCCCCATTAGGCTGAGCGAGTCCCAATCTGAATAGCTGCCATGTTTCACCTTCCACTGCAGAATTGCATTCTGCAACTTCATCGGGAATGTCCTCATATAATTTGGAGGTTTTCGAAATTTGATGGGCAGCTAAGAAATCAGCTAAGGTTTGACCTTTCATGGACTTCTGAGGAACGTACACCATATCATACGGTGTTAATAATATCGCCCAAGTCACGAGTCGAGAATTAAGAACACTTGGCTTATTCATCAATACCCGAAGAGGATTGATTCTAGAGATGACATGAATAGTTTGGCCTGTCACGTAATATCGCGTCTTCTGAATGGCAAACATTAGAGCCAAGCATTCTTTTTCCACTGGATTGTACCGGTGTTCAGCTCCGACCATCATCCTGCTTAGATGGTAGATAGCCTGTTCATGACCCTCATTGTTCTTCTATGTGAGGAGAGCCCCTAAAGAATGATCCATTGCTCGAACATATAGCAAAAATGGTCTTCCTATGACGGGAGGCACCAGAACTGGAGGATTAGTAAGATAGCGTTTGATGTCATTAGATGCTTGCTGACAGGCTTCGTCCCATACGAATGACACACCTTTCTTTATCAGGCGAGAAAAGGCTGACATCTTCCAGAGAGGTTAGATATGAATCTCCTGATGTAAGCTAGACGACCTTGAAATCCCCTAAGTTCTCTCAAATTACAGGACGGTCATATTTCCAGGATAGCTTTTCATTTATCAGGGTTAACTTGAATGCCTTTAGCAGTGATGACAAATCCCAAAAATTTGCCACTGGATACACCAAGAAAGGACTTTGTAGGATTCATTTTGAGTTGATGTTGGCGCATCAACTCGAATACTGTCTTCAAGTCTTGGATGTGATTATCCTTGAGGCGACTTTTGACAGCAATATCGTCTACGTATCATTCTACCATTTTGCGTAGATGCTCATAGAATATGTTACTCATAGCTCGCTGATACGTATCCCCGGAATTCTTTAATCCGAAAGGCATGACTGTATAGCAATATACCCCCAATGGTGTACGAAAGACAGTATGTTTCTCATCTTCAGGATTCATCTTAATTTGATTATATCCTAAAAATCCGTCCATGAAGGACATGCACTCAAACCCGCATGTATTATCGATCATGATGTCTGTGATGGGAAGAGGAAACTCATCCTTAGGGCAAGCCGCATTTAGATCTTGAAAGTCGATACAAATACGGACTTTCCTATTTTTTTTCATAACCGGGACAATATTAGCGACCCAATCAGGATGTTGTTCTTCCCGGATGAACTCGCAGGCTATCAGTTTCTTGATTTCAGCTTCAATGGCATCCATCATATCCGGGCAGAACCGGCGTTGGTGTTGCTTTACTGGCTTTGATTTGGCAATATGTTGAGTTTATGGGTAGCCACTTTAGGATCAAGCCCTGGCATATCCTCATAATTCCACACAAAGACGTCGATATATTCTTTTATCAGCTGGATCATTTCTTTATTTTCTTCTTCGGAGAGATGGTTGCTGATAAATATCGGCTTTGGTGAAAATTCATCCCCAACATTGACTTGGATAACCTGATCTTCCGTGGGTGGTTCTTTTAGTTCAAACCGGAGTTCCCATTGTGTATCCGTCTGTTGTGCCCAGGATTCATTCTCAAATGGTTCAGATTCTTCTTCTTCTATTTCGAAGGAATCTGTCAATACCATATTTACTGATAATGCTCGTTCGAGTTCATCATCTGAATCGGAGGACGACAAATCACCTTGAGAAGAGGAAATGGTCTCCTCATTTGACTCAGAATTGTTCGAAGTTACAAGAGATGCAGTATACCCTAACCCAAAATGAGTTCGTTGACAGTAGGGATCACCACGCAACGGCATTCATCTGCCTTTTCTATAGTTGAGGCCAGGATCCAACTTCAAGTCATAACTATGCTTTGCATAATCTTCAAAGCCTGTGGACTATATCTGTGGACTTGTATTTTTCTAGCATCAGACTCGTGAGAATCTTCTTGTATAATTGGTCTATTCCGCATGCGACCGAAGAATATCGGATGCTGATCGTTGTGAGTAGGTGTAAACCCTCTGATTTTTAAGAATTTTAAAATTTGGATTTTTTACAATTTTCTGGAATTTTCTGGGATTTTTCTATAATTAAATTCAGGTGTTTTAACTATTAAATGATTCTTAAATGATAATAAATAATATTAAAATATTATGAAAATAATATTTTATGGTATAAAATGAAAAACTAGATATAGAGTAATTTTTCGAGAATTTATTGGACCCCGAAAGCATTTTAAAAGCCCTAAAAACTAATTATTAAATTAAACCAAAATAAACCGGGTTTATTTTAAATAAACCAAACCAATTTCTGAACCGGACCGGGTTCATTGAACCAAACCCAATCCTTAGCGGGTCGGATCCGGGTCTAACCCAGACCCGACCCACTAGCTCGACCCGACCTGCATTTGTTTTGGATCGGGCCGGATCCGAAGACCCGACCCGACCCGTCCGCCCGAACCCGTTAGCCCTATCTCTCCCAAACGCTCAGCCGCCCGACTCCTCACCTCCCCGCCGCCGGAACATCCGCCGCCCGCTCGCGTCCCCGACCCTCCGCCTCTTCTCCCCGCAACGGCCACCGCCCGTCTCCCTCTTCTCCGGCCTATAAAAGCTTCTGCTTCCCTTCTTCCCCTCACCAGCCGAACCCTAGCACCCTCTCCGCCTTGCCGCAGCACCGCCCCGACACTCACCTCCCCTCTCCGCCTCCCTCCTCCGGCTGTTCCCTCCTCTCTGCCGTCGTCTCCCTCGGTGAACCCTCCGCCTCCCGCCTCAGCCCCTCGTCGCTGCCCAGAACCCGCAGCCGCCTCCCCTGGAGCAGAACCCACTCGAACTCCGGTCGACCCGAGCCCATCTCCGCCTCCGGACCTCGGCGCCCGGCCGCCCTGGACCTCTCCGAGCTCTCGCCGACCTCCGCCGACCTGAACCCCCACTCCCAGTGGCCGTACACTGTGCCCTAGCTCGGACACGGCTTGGACACAGTGTCCAGGACACGGTAGACGCGACGTGGACACAAAGAATCTCGGTTTTTGAGCCCTGTACAGGTACTCATATCTCTCTTCTCGTAGCTCTATTTTCGATTCTGTCAGTTGCATCGCGTAGCCTGCATGACCCCCTCGGTGCCCGTGCAACCCGCTCGGTGCATCGCGTCCTGTGGTGATCGCGAACCGCGATCCAAAAACAGGAAAACCAATGTCCTGTTTTACCCCGGAACCGAGTATGCCCCGCCAAATGGGATGACTTGGTCGCGTGCGGTCTTCACCGATACGGAAGTGCGGGATTTTGCAGAAGTTGATTCGGATGTGCGTGCACACCGGAATCAATGCGTATCCATGGACACCGTCCCGTATTCGTCCTTTTTGATTCTCGCTGTAACTTAGTGTACACACGTCGGATCAAGACAAAACTTGCGCCATCGGACTCGTAGCAATACGCTGGTCCTGTGAGCCAAGTTTGGTTCGATTCTGAGAACGTTGACAAAATCGCGTGTCGTGGGCCCCATAGGCTCCACTTGACGGGCAATTTTGTGATCGGCTTATCGGAATCCAATTCTGGAAGTTCCGTTGGGTTCGTATCATCGTTCCTAACTTGTTGACACTAAGTTGGACAGATTTGGAGACCTTTGACCCTGACGCATTTTTTGGTGCAAAGCGGCCCATATATGGACCCCGCCTTGACCCGAAATATCATTTTTGCCTCTGTGTCCAAATTGGAATCAAGAAAAGGCATTTCTAGCTGATTAATATTTTCTGGATCTGATGGTGATGTCTATTTCAGCGACCGGAGTACTGCCTACAATCCCCGCTGAAGCCAGAGCTACAATTGGAGCCAGAAATCCAGGCAAGTGTACCTTGCCATAATTGCAGTATAACGATTCAATTTGTTCTCTTGATTTATTTTCTGTGACTGTTATACATGCTCAACCCTAAGGCCGTGTGACTTACTTAGCATCCGATTAATAGTCAGGTGCCAACACCGTACGCGGGGTTGTGTAACGTCACTTATAAATGGATATCGTGACATTTACATTCTCGTACTTGCCATATCAAGTACATTATACCCAGGACACCTGACACGAATCATGAGACAGAATCTTCCTGAATATTCAAGGTGATTCTGTATAGGATACAGGTTTATGACATATATATTTTACATGCTTAGATTTTATCCTGACTTATTGTATTAGTTTGATCTTGCGTGACATGAACATGAGATATTATGAAACTGTGACGTGAGATTACATTGGGTGGGGAGAGATTTACCATACAAAAGGCTGATTATATATATATTACTTTACTGGAAGTTCCTGAGACTCTGACACAGAGCTTTGGTACCGTACTGGCCCTTCGAGAGAATACTGCTATGTGTTTCTCCGACACTGATCCTGTAGTAGTCTCAGTCCGAGTATGACTAAAACTCTCACTTGCATATCACTTAGCTAGTTATTTATTTACCCTATTATTTCCTTTATTTCTGTACTGCATTATTTTTGGCTTGTTTTATCTGTACCTTGCTATGTCACCTGAGGACCTGGAATGGATTATGTCCCCAGATTTAGAAGACGAGATTTACCCTGAGGTGTACGAAACATGAGCACTTCTCGGAGCAGCACCGGAACTTGAGGATGAGGTGATCGCTGAGGACTTCTCCTGAACATCTGCTTCTTCCATGCTCAGTTTTTATGGCCAATAAACTCTTTATTTCCTGTTTAAATGAACTTTTGTAAACAGACTTAATATTGGGTTGTTCTCCGATTTTTAATTACTTGTGACTGGATGTTGTTTATTTCTTTTGCTGATATTGCTATCTTTATTTCTGTGGATGAGATTAGTAAACCCTGACTATTAAAATACAGCTTAAGTATGCCCCGATGGATCCATTAAATTGGGTTTATCTATCGGTGCGTGCTGCTGGCCATTGCCACGTGTCTAGTCCCTCGATATTTTGGGACTGGGACGTGAGAGTAGGCGGAACAATAACGATAGAATCTTCATGCGTCCTATATGCCATGACGACATTGGATGTTGACGCTACTTCCCACACATACGGATGCTAGTAATCTATAGCTTCCAAGAATTTTTGTGCTATAGGTTCCATATCGTTATGAGGGGAGGATTCCTGATTAGGAAATTGGACGTCAGTATGCTGAAAAAGAGAATCTTTATTGTCATCAGAAACCACGTTCCCGGTTGTATTTACATCAGTCGACTGCTTGTTGCGCCTAAGGTTGATGACCAAAGGTGGATGTTTCTGGTTCAGAGTGATCTCTAGGGGATCATTTCCTCCTCCCGATTTGGTTTTGCCCAAGTGGATAGCCATGGGTTCCATAACTTTCGGACAGGTAGTCCGCCCTTTTACCTGGATTGACAAAGGTTGCTCAGTATATGGTTCTCCTGGCTCCCGGTGGGATTCCTCCTCTGTCCTTCCTGGCACCTCCTTAATGTAGTCTTGGGTGTATAACATGGCATCAGAATAGTAGGACTCAACTCCTTTGAACGGGTTGAGATCAGCGAATTTTGTCTTCACTGTCCCTTGCGCGTCTACATATTTGAAGCATTGATGTAGAGTGGAAGGAACAATATTGTGATCATGGATCCATGGTCTGCCCAACAGAATATTGTAAGACAGCTCTGAATCAATGTTGTATCATGTAGCCACTGATCTAAGGTCACCAATCTGGATCCTCAGACGAATCTTCCCCAACGGCTTGCTTTTCCTGACATTGAAGCCCACGATTGTGGTGGTAGTGTAAGCCAGTTCACTTGTAGGAATCCTCAACGGTCTTAGCAGACTGTGAGGGATAATGCTGATCGACGATCCCGGATCTATGTGAATCTGGTGTACCTACATGGAGCCAATGTATCCGGTGTAATAAAGCGGCCTGTCATATCTGTTATATTTCAGCAACATATCCTCATGAGTGAAAGTGATGTTAGGGACCACTTCCATCATACTATGGAATTGAGGACATGCCACAGGCTTTTTATCAGGGGACTTGAGCTGAGTTAAGCATACATCTGCCTGCATCAATGCTTCACTCAAGGCTTGACGGGTGTCTTTGGATAGCCTGAGTAGCTCAAAGATAGACAATCTGGCCGAATTATTAGCCAACTGAGCCAAGATGTTGAAGTTATATGGTTTCTCTAAACCTTTGTTTTGAATATTCTTCAAAGGTTTATCGAAACAAACTTCTCTTTGCTTGCCCTTGTCCACCAAAGTTGGTTTGGAAGGACCTGCTTCTAGCATAACAGGTTCAGGTTCTGGATGTTTGGCAGCTGAAGTGTCTGTCGTTGCTTCCTCCTGGTTCCCTCCATAGTCTTTGAGGTAGACTTTCCCTGACCGGGTTCCGGTTGCCAAAGCTTTTCTTTCTATGTCGGGGATATTGCAACCATATGACATGGTTTACATCTTGAGTTCTTTTTAGACTTAGTTTAGCAGCTTGAGTCTCTTCCTCAATTTCTGACACCAGATTAGGGTGAACCCACATGATCTCCCCTCGCTGAGTAGTTAGGGGCACTAGGTCATAATTTTGACCCCTGGTTGGAGGAAGATTAATAATATTCATCATTGCCCGTGGAATAGGTACCACACCATCCGGGACTTCTTGAGGGGGCAGATTATCAAACTGGAGTGAGATCATGTTGGCAGTGACCGTCTTCTCGCTATTACGCAGAGTGATGGCCTTGGCGTCGATCAACTCCTGGATTTTCCTCTTCAGTACATAACATACCTTTGTGGGGTGATGTATGTACCTGTGGAAAATGCAGTACTTAGGGTTATTGGTACTGCCGACTTCATTTGGGCGCTTTACCTCGGGGAGAGTAAGCTTGCCACTTTTGACTAGACAATCGAATATGCTCGGAATGTCATCGTCATCAAAAGAATATTCTTCGTTAGGCTTGGAAGTCCCAGGATTCCCTGCGTAGTTACTGGAGTATATTGCCTGGATGTATTGATTGCCAGAGCTTCCTTTCCTTTGGAATTACGAGTATGGTCGTTATTGGAGGATGACCACTTTCCTCTATCAGAGGTAGAGATCATGATTCCATTGTCCCGAGCCTTCCGACTGTTATCTTCAGCAGCTACCGTCGATATGATAAACGAGGGCCAATCATGGAACTGATATGGTCCTGTGAACACTGAGATTAGTGGAAGGAGGTTCTTCCTGCAAATGTCCACCAAAGCTGAATCCGGAACTCCAGGAGGCATCTGCAAAGTAGCTTGACGAAAACGTTCAACAAAAGTACGAACATTTTCTTTCTCCTTCTGCTTTACTTCGATGAGTGATGACATAGACATGTCCATCCCTCCCTCATAGAATCGAGCGAAGAACAAAGTCTTAAAATCTTTAAATGAAGTAATGCAATTGTCCGCAAGACTACGGTACTATTGGTAGGCTACCCCAGACAGACTGCCCCTAAACACTCAAGTGAGAAGAGCGTCATTCCCTTGCAACAACACCGTCATCATGCTGAAGTAGTTCATGTACTGGCTTGGTGACGTCTTGTAAACCCCCTCACCCAAAATAGGTATTTTATGTGTATTTTATATTATTATATTTATTATAGATGTTAAATTTCTTTAGATTATTCTCTTAGTTAATTAAAAAATAAATTTTTAAATATATTTAATTATATAAATATTTATTTAGAATTATTTTTAGGCTATTTTAGATTTTTGGAGATTTTTCTAGAATTTTTCGGTAATTAAAACATAGGGGACCTAAATTTCTAGGACTTTCATGATTTGCTATGAGACCATACTTGCATATTATTCCTACCAAATATTTATTTTAGGTTAAAATATTTAATTATATTTTTCTGTAATTTATTTAGAATTTTAAGAAATTTATTTAGATTTTTGAAATTATTTAGGATTTATTTGGATATATATAGTATTAATAATAGATAGATGCTAATTTAGTGTTAATAGATATTCATAAAATTATATATAAATTATTTGCATTATCTTTAATTCTATTTAAGATTATAAATTTTTGAGATAACCTCAAACTCTATTTTTTAAATTAATTCAAATCCTAAGCCTACTAGGAAAGCAACTACATGCATATCCGATCCTAATTTAAACTGATCCTAATCATATCCAAATTAGCCAATCTTAGTCATATTCATTTAAGTAGTCTCCACCATTATAAATACCTACCTCTTTCATATTTTCTTACCCAAACTCCTCTCTTTTTGGTCCAAAAATAGTCAAATTCGTCATAAATTCAGCCTTATTTTCTAGGAGTTATGACGACTTAAAAAGATGATATCTCCTAGCTCCGGACTCCAAAAGTGCTTCAATTTTTTTTGTTAGAATCATATCAAGGTTAGTTTTCTGAATATATAAATTATTTCAGAAATTTCAGAACCTATTTTTCCAGAATATTCCGAAAGTGCCAGTTGTCCGAAATCAGATGCGTTTTCGTATTTTCAAGATTTTGAGAGACCCCGAACTCGGAATTATGAGCTGTTTGAAGTTTTAAAAATCTGACATGATGAACTTACATAAAATTATTTTTTTCGAATTTAATATGCAATTTTAATCTACTATAAAATTTGTGCAACGTAGACGTAAATAGGAAACCACCAAAAACTGTCATCTGTGCGCCCTTGTGGCCATAACTCTTTACCGACTTATGAATTTATGAAACTGTTGATTCCAGCATTCATGTAGCGTTGAAATCTATAGGATTCCATACACAAATCTAGGATTCGAGTTGGTTGACTTTTTGGTCAACGGATTGCCTCGATTTGCGTGCCACAGATCACAAATCCGTAAAGTTGACTTTCTTTGGACCAAAATTAGAGTTTAGCAATAAAATTAGATTATAATAAGATTAAAATACTATTTTAGGTTATTTTATTCAGAATTAAAATAGATTAAAATGGAGGAACCTATTCACGCACTTTTGTAATCTAACTTATTTAATTTATGTGACGGGTAGATCGGACGATGCCTTGAGTTGGGACTTCATTTCTTTTCAGACCAGACAAGATACCTTGCCAAATTACTTATAGTATTTTACATGCTTAGTATATTTCTGTATATTTATTGCATTTCTGTTTATTTATTGCATGTGTAGTTCCTTTCAGTCATTACTATATATTAGATATGTTGACACACACATGACACCTAGTATCATGAGAGGACAATCATTAGGCGTATGGGCTTTAACCACTCAGGTAAACCGTAGTAACTAGCATGCACTATGGTGGTCGTGTCCGATGGTCGCTACCCCCGAGGTATGTCGATTGATGGAGTCCGAGGGTCGCTACCCCAGAGGTATGTCGGCTGATGATGTCCACTGACGAGCGCATGAGTTATGAGGATTAGATCGAGTAGCCTACCCTTGCCCATACGTCGAAAAGTTATCCTCATTTGCATTCATATAGATTGTCTTGTATAGCATACTTATCTATTTTCAAACATTATGCATGTTTTCTGTATTCAAATTGGCTCAATTTTCTGTATCTTGTTACGTCCCTCTGAGGACCTGGTCCTCTGCCAGGTGTATCTGTTCTTGAGTAATTGTAAGAGTACAGATTTGGATGGTTACATATGTTTCAATGATGTCTTCTCTTCGAGCTCCGTGGTCGTTAGCTGGTATTCTTATATTGTGTTTATTGTGTTGTACTTTTCCATTCGAGTTGGTAGTGGATTTTTTTCCATCCAACTATCATCCTTAAATACTTATATTGAGATCTAGGTTCATAGATACTGGTTATTTATTTATATTGATCTTCTGTGGATGAGATTTAGATTATATCTTGTGACTTGTGATACATTTTATACCACTTGTGGATTTAATATTCATATTATAGCGTACGTATGGGTTATGGTTTCCATATATTGAAGTTGCCATATCCATGCAGCTGGTATGCTTAGGTGTCCTAGTCCTATGTATTTTGGGACTGGGGCGTGACATGTTTTTGTGGTGGCCCATGCAGGTCGAGAGCATATTGTCTCGGTTACGTTACTGTACCGAACAAGCCTGCACCTAGGAATAGAGTATAGGATCTCATCCATAATTGACTATGATTCGCTCTCCTTCTAATCCATTCTATCTGAATAATTGCATCATGCTTGATTCCTGTACTTCCCTAATAGTCCTGGAGTATAGCCTTCTCCTAGAACATAAGAACCTTTGTTGTTAGAATGATAATTAAGGTAACACACCTACTGAAAATACAACTAGAGTATTGACACATCACTAAGTTAGAATATCTAGTGAGCCCTAGCATTCATTATCTATAGATTGGTTCACCATTATCCCTTGATATAATTAGGGAGGACTTAAGAGTGGTGTAGACACTACTAGAGTTAATTAGAAATTTAACCATAATTGTTTGACCCTAGTATTGAGGGACCACTAGAAATCCAAGGTCGAATATTAGGACCAACCCTAACTTTTATAGTGAGATAGTATTATAGAACTATACATTTAGATTCTTGTCTTGATATTAGCAGACAGTACTCTAGGAAGCCAAGATGAATAAAATAACATTTTCCTAGATCATACTCCGAACACAGAGGTTAGTAAACTCCTTTACCCTTAGAAAATCATGATATTATCTAGAGTCTTTATATTTAAATTCAATCTTGTTCCTCTGAAAATTTAGCGCTCGCTATTTGTGCGGCGACTGATTTTGCTTTTCCTTCTTTTCTCTCAACTCGTGCCACCTAACCCTTCCATTCTTAATGTTAACACTTGTTCTATAAGCACTATGATTAAGACATAAGATGACCATTACGTATGAAGTTTTATAATAGGATAATCTAATAAGTACCAAGACCCTTGCTCGTAGACCTTAACAGGAGTTCTATTGTATCCTTGAGATGGTACAGTATTAGTTAATTCTTTTAAGTTGGTTAGTATACCTCATAACATAGTATCACCTAGTCCTATTGACCCATTGAAGTAGTGTAATAGAATGACACAAACTATAGACTTGCATAAAAAGATAGTATTTATTCAGACAGTTGAACTTAGAGGTCCATATCCCTATTTGGTCGACTAACAACTTAGACAAGGAGTTAGTATGACAACTGTAGAGTCTGTAAAGTCTTATTATTATTATTATTTTTGTGAACTTGAATTATTTTGTAACTTCTCTCATCATAATCTAGCTTACTTATATTTTATGGACTACCTCGACTCATGCTGCTATTATAGCCTAGTTTTACAAGCTTATTCTTTTATCGAGCTTGATCAGGATATATGTATTATTGGGGACGCCTACTAATACATTGTCTAACCAGAATCAGTGTATTAAGGTCTAGCTAACCTTAGTACATTTGGTTCGCCCTTCGTAATAACTATTTTACGTGGATTGAGATATATAGTTGACTAGTAGACGAATATACTTGCCCTTAGACATGTCAGAGCATATCATATCAAGTACATAACTGTACTGATGTGAGCATGTGAATAGGAAATTTACCAAAATTAGATTTTAATCCACAACTGCCTTGACAATTCCCATTGAGTTCTTTAAACGCCTTGATCCCCATACTTGTATTCTATTACCTCTCCATTGAACTCTTCATTATTGTTTTTCATCTTCCCTTATTTGGGACAGACGAAACCTCGTGCTTGGTATAAGTTTAATATACAGATAGTACTAGATATACCCCATAGGCCAATCACATTACTTGATGATTATTTTCCGTAATTAAAGGCATATCATATATGATATAATTTATGTGTTAAAACTTTGAGGATTGAATAATATGATTAAATAATTTGAGGAATATTTTTATTAAATGTATAGCCTTATGTGATAGATGGATAAATTCTAAGTTGGGTAGAAGTCGCGTTGTCAACTTGAGGAGATTTTTTTTAGATTGTGACCAAGTAGGATTAGATTGAGAGATATAAGTCATTTTAAATTTTGAAAATTATTTAGAGGAATGATTAAGATAATGAGGATTTAATGAATTATAAAATCTTGATATTGTGGACCAAATATATATACTTTGAGCACATGATTAAATTTTAAATATTGAAGGTTGAATCATCGATTTAAATTTTGAGGATAAATATAGAATTTTAGACTTGAACAATTGGTGAATTAAATTCAAAATTTTATAATTTGATGATTTGAATTAAAAGTTAAATTTGATTGTTGGATCACCTATTTGAAATATTGATGATGGAAATTGAATTTAAAAATTTGAAGAGTACAAAATTCATAATTTGAAAATAGGAATAATGTTTGATTATAATTATTTTCTAGAGGAGATTATGATAGTTGGAGATCGTGATATAAAATTTGATATGGAATTATTTAAATCTTGAAGATGTTATATGGATTTAATTTAAATTTGGATATTGATGATTTGGAAAAGTGAGAAGAGATTACAATAGGTTGAATTTTGATTTGAACAGTGATTATCTTAATTTTGAAGTGATCGCGATAGATTTGAATATATTTTATTATTTAAATTTTTGGAAGAGATTGTGATTGACGTGCCTTATATACGAATGTGAAGGATTTAACAATATGCCTTATTTTAATTTTGAGGACAAAATTGTTTTAAGTTGGGTAGATTGTAAACCCCCTCACCCAAAATAGGTATTTTATGTGTATTTTATATTATTATATTTATTATAGATGTTAAATTTCTTTAGGATATTCTCTTAGTTAATTAGAAAATAAAATTTTTAATATATTTAATTATATAAATATTTATTTAGAATTATTTTTAGGCTATTTTAGATTTTTGGAGATTTTTCTAGAATTTTTCGATAATTAAAACATAGGGGACCTAAATTTCTAGGACTTCCATGATTTACTATGAGACTAGACTTGCATATTATTCCTACCAAATATTTATTTTATGTTAAAATATTTAATTATATTTTTCTGTAATTTATTTAGAATTTTAAGAAATTTATTTAGATTTTTGAAATTATTTAGGATTTATTTGGATATATATAGTATTAATATTGGATAGATGCTAATTTAGTGTTAATAGATATTAATAAGATTATATATAAATTATTTGCATTATCTTTAATTCTATTTAAGATTATAAATTATTAAGATAAACTCAAACTCTATTTTTTAAATTAATTCAAATCCTGAGCCTACTAGGAAAGCAACTACATGCATATCCTATCCTTATTTAAACTGATCCTAATCATATCCAAATTAGCCAATCCTAGTCGTATTCAATTAAATAGTCTCCACCATTATAAATATCTACCTTTTTCATATTTTCTTACCCAAACTCCTCTCTTTTTGTCCAAAAATAGTCAAATTCGTCATAAATTCAGCCTCATTTTCTAGGAGTTATGAAGACTTAAAAAGATGATATCTCCTAGCTCCGGACTCCAAACGCGCTTTAAATTTTTTTGTTAGAATCATATCAATGTTAGTTTTCTGAATATATAAATTATTTTAGAAATTTCAAAACCTATTTTTCCAGAATATTTCAAAAGTACTAGTTGTCCGAAATCAGATACGTTTTCGTATTTTCGAGATTTCGGGAGATCCCAAACTCGGAATTATGAGCCGTTTAAAGTTTCGAAAATCTGACATAATGAACTTACATAAAATTATTTTTTTAGAATTTAATATACAAGTTTAATCTACTGTAAAATTCGTGCATCGTAGACGTAAATAGGAAACCACCGAAAACTGTCATCTGTGCGTCCTTGTGGTCATAACTCTTTACAGACTTGTAGTTTTATGAAACTGTTGATTCTAGCGTTCATGTAGCATTGAAATCTATAGGATTCCATACACAAATCTAGGATGAGTTGGTTGACTTTTTGGTCAACGGATTACCTAGATTTGCGTGCCACGGATCACAAATACGTAAATTTGACTTTCTTTGGACCAAAATTAGAGTTTAACAATAAAATTAGATTATAATAAGATTAAAATACTATTTTAGGTTATTTTATTCAGAATTAAAATAGATTAAAATGGAGGAACCTATTCACCCACTTTTGTAATCTAACTTATTTAATTTATGTGACGGGTAGATCGGACGACGCCTTGAGTTGGGACTTCATTCCTTTTCAGACCAGGCAAGATACCTTGCCAAATTTCTTACAGTATTTTACATGCTTAGTATATTTCTGTATATTTATTGCATTTCTATTTATTTATTGTATGTGTAGTTCCTTTCAGTCATTACTATATATTAGATATGTTGACACACACTTGACACCTAGTATCATGAGAGGACAATCATTAGGCGTTTGGGCTTTAACCACTCTGGTAAACCGTAGTAACTAGCATGCACTATGGTGGTCATGTCCGATGATCGCTACCCCCGAGGTATGTCGATTGATGGAGTCCGAGGGTCGCTACCCCAGAGGTATGTCGGCTGATGATATCCACTGACGAGCGCATGAGTTATGAGGATTAGATCGAGTAGCCTACCCTTGCCCATACGTCGAAAAGTTGTCCTCATTTGCATTCATATAGATTGTCTTGTATAGCGTACTTATCTATTTTCAAACATTATGCATGTTTACTGTATTCAAATTGGCTCGCTTTTCTGTATCTTGTTACGTCCCTCTAAGGACCTGGTCCTCTGCCAGGTGTATCTGTTCTTGAGTAATTGCAGGAGCGTAGATTTGGATGGTTACATATGTTTCGATGATGTCTTCTCTTCGAGCTCTGTGGTCGTCAGCTGGTATTCTTATATTGTGTTTATTGTGTTGTACTTTTTTATTCGAGTTGGTAGTGGATTTGTTTTCATCCAACTATCATCCTTAGATACTTATATTGAGATCTAGGTTCATAGATACTGGTTATTTATTTATATTGATCTTCTGTGGATGAGATTTAGATTATACCCTGTGACTTATGATACATTTTATACCACTTATGGATTTGATATTCATATTACAGCGTACGTATGGGTTATGGTTTCCATATATTGGAGTTACTATATCCATGCGGCTAGCATGCTTACGTGTCCTAGTCCTATGTATTTTGGGACTGGGGTGTGACATGTCTTTTCCTCAAACAAAACTATGGCCTGTGGTTTATATTTTGGTGGGAAAGGGATCTTGTCCCAGACAGCTGGGTATGGCTGGTTGATTTCCAACTTCTTGAGCTGATCCTTATACTTTAGGGCATCAAATTGGGCCTTTAATTCCTGAACTGCTTGTATCGGATCTTCAGTTGGGAAAGGGACCGCAGAGAGGTGAGAGACCGGTTGTATTGTAACTCCAACAGGAGGTAGGGTTGAGAGGTTGAGGAGCAGGTGACTCTTGATTTGGAATAGGCTCCTGGCTTGATGGTGGTATGTCTACCCCCACACATAGTTGAGTCGGAGGAACTGGAGTTTGAGCTATTACAGCTGCATGTTGAGTCACCATCATCTGGCGCATACTCTCCATCTTGGAATGCATCTCTTTAAGTGATGCTTCCAATACAGCGATGCGTTGCTCAGTACTTCCTGATGGGGAAGCCTCTTCATGTTCGTCTCCAATGGCATAAACTCCCATTTCTCTGGATGCTACTGAGGGACTGGTATAGATTTCTGTAGAGATTGAGTCTATACTGTCAGCATCACATTCAGGAAACTGGCTACCCCCAGTGTCAAAATTGGAAGAATATGAAGCTGATTGTCGTAACCTCGAGCGGGTGTTTCGAAAGACACCTGCTTCAATATTCTCAAGAAGTCTGTCAAATCTCCTTTGGCTTGGAGTTCTAGAGGGATGACATCTTGAACTTGACCTTCCTCTAGGAATGTGCGAAGCCATGTTTACTGATGCGAATGTCAGCTCTTCTTCCTGTAAGGGCAAAGAGTAGTTCAACCGGTCAAAAACTGACCGTTTTGCCTTAGAACAGCAGTAGTTAACTACAACTTTATGACTATTACAACAATGCTCCCTAGGGGGTGTAATAGACATATTACAATATTTCATGTAGGAGACCCTGTGGACAGCTGATAGAATAATGGTATGCACTATTCTAATTTCTAGAATCTTTTTATGTATATATATATATATATATATAGTTTATTCTAAAAGGAATTAGAAAAGAAAAAAAGAAAAAGAGAAAAAAATAAGAAAAAGAGAAATAAAAACAAAAATCCTTAATGGATCTACCCTACCCTAAACCTAAACCTACCCGTTAGCCCCACCTGCACCCGCTTCTAACAAAACAAACAGCAATAGCTGGTGGCTACGATAGAGGGAAGTCGGAAGAAGGGGAGTCGGGTGGGTGATGGTGTTGATGATGCTGGAGATGAAGGAGGAGGCTGACGAGTTAACATCGACGGGGGGGGGGGGGAGGGGGGTGGTTAGGCGGTGCTGGGTGGCTGAGACGGTGGTAGGTGGCCTAGATGTGACCGGGGAAGGAGGGTAGCCGGTTAGGAAAGCTATGGTTTTGAGTGGGGTTAGTTTTTTTAGGGTTTTGGAGAGAGAGAGAAATGTATTTATATAGGAGAGAGAAAGAGGGGGTTGTCCTCGGGAATTGGACCGGCTAGGGCTCCTTGGGGTAGGGAACATGTCCATATAAAGGAATATAGGGTGTATATGGGCTAGGTTGGGTCTAGCTTTGGGTGAGGTTGGTCTTTACACTAATTTAAATAAAAATTAGTACAAGTGATGCTTTTCAATTAATCAGAATTATATGGGATTAAAATTTTGTAGAACATAGTCATCATGGACATGGCAGACTCAGAATAAAATAATGTCCTAATTTGGGTTGTATGAAAATGGGTTGGGTCTGTGTCTCCAATTTCGATTGGAACGGACAATTATGCAAGGTTGGATTTATTAGGATTTAAAACTAGACATTTGTAACGAATATTGTATGACTAAAATTGAAGCACAAGATATAGTATTTATGAGTTACACAAGGGTTAGAATGGTAGGCTGGCATGTCTAAAAAAAGTGTATAAAATTTGTTTGAAGGTAAATGCTAGTGTAGCGCTCCAATTATCGAAGCAACGATAAGGTGCACTAAGTGATATAATATTTCACAATAAATCTAAAATACTATGTTCTAATTCTAATTAGATTCAAACTAACCCTAAACTCTCTATCTAAGCTACGTAGACCTAAATTTGGTAGAGGGTTTTATATGTACCAAAGAAGGATGGGTCGGCACGTAAATGTGTCGACTACTGGGTACTCAACAACCTCACTATCAAGAATAAATACCCATTGCCGTGGATTGATGATTTATTTGATCAGTTGAGCAGAGCGAAGGTATTCTCAAAGATAGACTTGAGGTCGGGGTACCATCAGGTAAAAGTGAAGAAGGAAGACATTTCGAAGACAATATTTAGGACTCGGTATGGGCAGTTTGAGTTCTTGGTGATACCGTTTGGGCTGACCAATGCCCCAGTGGTATTCATGAACCTGATGAATAAGGTGTTTCATCAGTACTTGGATAAGTTTGTGTTAGTATTCATTGATGATATATTAATTTATTCGAAGACCCCAAAGGAGCATAAGAAGCACCTGAGGATAGTTCTGGAGACCCTCAGGAAGGAGAAGCTATATGACAAGCTTTCGAAGTATGAGTTCTTCCTTGATAAGGTTGAATTCCTCGGGAATGTGATTACAGGAGACAGGATCTCAGTAGACCCGAAGAAGATTTTAGTAGTTAAGTCTTGGTCTACCCCGACTTTAATAGCGGAGATCAGGAGTTTCTTGGACTGGCAGGCTATTATCGGAGATTTGTTCAGAATTTTTCCAGGATTGCGGAGCCAATGACTAGACTAACTAGGAAGGACGTGGAGTTCGTCTGGTCTGAGGATTGTCAATCTTCTTTTGAGGAGCTAAAGAAAAGGTTGACTACAACTCCAATATTGACATTACCATCAGGGGAAAGGGGATTTTCTATATATAGTGATGCATCGAGTAAGGATTTGGGTTGTGTGTTGCAGCAGAACGGGAAGGTGATTGCCTATTCTTCTAGGCAATTACGCCCACATGAGAAGAATTACCCGAACCATGACTTAGAGTTGGCAGCAGTTATCTTTGTTCTTAAAATGTGGAAGCACTACTTGTATGGAGAGCGGGTAGAGATCTTTACAGATCACAAGATCTTGGAATATGTGTTTACACAAAAAGAGCTCAACATGAGGCAGCGATGGTAGTTGGAGTTGATGAAGGACTTTGACATTGCTTTGAAGTATCATCCAGGAAAGGCCATCGTACTCGTGGATGCCTTGAGCAGGTATCCAGTGGCTATGTACTTGATAAGGGACAGACATTTATTGGCCGATCTTGATAGCTTGGGTATTGAGGTATTAGTTCCTGGAGTTGCAGCACAAATATGGGGACTTCAGGTACAGTAAGAGTTGACGGACTGGATCAGAGCCATACAGTTCGAGGATGAGTCTCTGAGGAGCATCAGAGTACAGGCCCGGATAGGATTGGCAGAGGACTTCAGCATTGTAGATGATGGATCATTGCGGCACGGTACCAGATTATGTATGCCGAGTGGAGCATTACGCGAGAAGATCCTTCAGGAGGCGCATTGATCTCAGTACTCTATGCATCTAGGTGCCAACAAGATGTATAGGAATATGAGAGAGCATGTTTGGTGGTATAGTATGAAGCGGAAAGTGGCTAGCTTCGTATCCAGATGCTTGGTATGCCAACAGGTAAAGCTAGAGAGACAAAGGCTAGGTGGATTGCTTCAGCCTTTACCCATTCCAGAATAGAAGTGGGAGCATGTGACGATGGACTTTGTCTCAGGGCTTCCACATTTTCAAGGAGGTAAAGATGCGATTTGGGTCATCGTAGACAGGTTGACCAAATTAGTCCACTTTCTGCCATTCAAAGTGGGTACGTCTACGGAGAAGCTCGCGGAGATGTATGTGCGTCAGATAATCAGATTGCATAGAGTTCCTATAAGCATAGTTTCAGATCAGGATAGTCGCTTCATGTCCCACTTCTAGAGGAGTTTACAGGCTAGCTTGGGCACTCAGCTCAAGTTCAGTATCGCATATCACCCTCAGACAGACGGGTAATCGGAGAGGGCTATTTAGACTCTAGAGGACATACTATGTACCTGTGTTTTAGATTTTAGAGGCTCTTGGGAGGATCATCTTCACTTGGTAGAGTTTTCTTATAACAACATCTACCAGGCTAGTATCGAAATATTACCATTTGAGGCGTTGTATGGACGGAGATGTCGTACTCCGTTATCATGGGACGATGTTGGAGAGAGAGCCTTATTGGGACCAGATATGGTCGTGGATGCAGCTGAGAAGGTAAAGTTCATCAGGGATAGACTTTGAGTAGCACAGGACATACATCAGCATTGGGCCGATAGCCACCAGAGACCTTTGGAGTTTGAGGTGTAGTTTAGATTTTTGTTTTGTGCTTGATATTGGTTGTTTGTCATAGATTAAGTTCTTAAGGTTGTATTTTGTTCTAGGTTGGTGGTTTGGTATTTTTGAGGATTTCTCCGACACGAGGCTCGATTCATTTTGGTGGAGGCGGGAAGCTTAGTCCACGATTCATCGGACCTTTTAGTATTCTCGAGAGGGTCGGTGCAGTTGCTTACCAACTAGACTTGCCACCTGCATTAGAGGGAGAGCACAACGTGTTTCATGTATCACTATTGAGATGGTACATAGCGGATCCTAGTTACATGTTGGATCACTCAGAGATAGAGGTGGGCCCTACTCTTAGCTATCCAGAGCAGCCAGTTGAGATTCTTGATCGGAGAGAGAAGGAGCTGAGGAACCTGACCATTCCCTTGGTACGTATCGCATAAAGGCATCACTCTTCGGGTTAATCTACCTGGGAGAGGAATGATGAAATGCGAGAGCATTACCTATATTTGTTTGTACCTGAGGTATGTTCTTTCCTGATTCTGTTCTGTTTTATTTCTGGGGGGTAGTTTCGTCTTTGAATTTCGATTACAAAATTATTTTAATGGGGGTAGACTTGTTACTACCATATTTTCTAGGAACGGGTATTTTGGTTATTTTATAATTAATTAAATATTGTGCATGTTGAATATTTATTTATTATATTATTTATTTCTTGTTAGATGTTCGATTTTATTTTGGACTTGTGTTAGTGGATCCAACTAGTTTAGATTAGATCCATGGACCAATATTTAATTCTAGTTAGAATTGAGCCCAATATTAAGCCTATTTATTAGGATGATGAATTAATTAGTTAAACCAATTTGACTAGAACCTTCCCTCCTTAATTAATTCCTTCATGACAAGACCCAAGAGGTATTATGGATATTTCATTGTAGCTTTGAGGAGGGGGTAGAGGCCGTCCATATTAGGAGTTGAGAGAGACTCTATCTCTTTATTTTTTTTCCAAATCTAGATCTAGAATTTTTCTCTTCCAAATTCTTTCATTCCTACACCAATCCCTACCCAAATTTCTTTTCAATTCCTTCCTTATTCATCATTGGAGGCTATTAGAATAAGAAGGAAGCAAAGGTCTACAAGGAAAAAGCAAGGATCTACAAGGTGGAACAAGGATCTACAAGTTGAAAGCTCTTGACACTCAATTTAGAGATTTTATTAGGAATTCATCTCCCAATAGGTATAATTCAATTTTTTCTCTTTAATTAGACTATAAATCTGTAATTTAATCATTAAGAACCCTTCCATATACTAAGGCTACCCGTAGGAATTGGAATTAGGTACATATGAGGCCTATGGAGAAAGTTATGTGGCATTTTGTGTCAAATTTTGAGAGAAATTCGAGATTAGCACATCTTGTGCTTGTCAATAGGTCAATTAGACCAAATTGGCATATGTTTGATTATGTGTAACTAGTGTCGTATCCATATTTTGATACGTGTAGGACGTATCCCAATAATTTGGTGATACAGGTTAATTTGGGAGTTTTCTTCCGACACGGGGGTTTGAGTATTTCATATTTTGACATGGGTATGCAGAGGAATAGGTAACACTTCGTGTTGCTTTAATTATGATATTAGACTTGCTCGTGTCCTTCGGGGTATGTTTGGTAGTATGGTAGAGCCGTATCGAAAGCGTATCATAGATTGAGTGTGATACGGGTACGGTGCACTCCATGTGTTTGTTTTCTTTTATTTTAATTCAATTTACCTTGGTTATAACTATTAGAGTATTATAATTATAATTGTTATCTGATATATATATGTACATATATAATTATGTGTATGTCCTATATTTTATTTTGATGTATTGGTGGTCATAGAAGAATAGGAGAGTGCATGTGCATCATTAGTGTGGGTATGTGGTAACATATATATATATATATATATATATATGTGTGTGTGTGTGTGTGTGTGTGTGTGTGTGAGTGAGTGTATATGTGTATTAGATGTGTGCATGTGAGCTAGAGGGGGAAAGTTATAAGCATAAGCAGTGATAAGCATGCCGAGAAGCAACAGTAGCAGCAGTGAGCATAAGCAGATCCAAGAAGCAGCAGTAGAAGTAGGCCGAGAAGTAGCAGCAGTAGTAAGCATAAGCAGATCCGAGAGCAGCAGTAGAAGCAGGCCGAGAAGTAGCAGCAACAGCAGCAAGCAGTAAGCTGCAGCAGCGAGATGCAGTAAGCAGAAGCTTAGTAGCAGAATAAATAAGCAGAAGAATCTATAAGCAGCAACAGCGATTGTTTGTGGTATTAAACGAAAGAATGAAAGTGTATTTCAATGACAGGATTTATACGAGACCCGTGCCCTTTGGTTTACAAACAAACTTGTACAATTCGATCCTATACGAGGATGCGGGAGTACAATTTATTTAATCTGGATATAAATTGCTATAGGTGTCTGATCTGCGGTCGATCACTTTAGCCCTTGGACTACACGATGTTGAAGAAGTGCCGTAGAAGACAGGATGCAGCTTCGGAGGTTGTGAAGGAGGGTGGATGCGCGATGCTGAAGGTCGTCGCTCCCTATTTTTTGCCTGAGCTCTGTATTCTTCTCTCTCTCTCTGTCTCCTGATCTCCGATTCGGTGACCTTGTTCGATCTTCCAATTTGTCGACCTTGGATCTGATATCGGTTTCTTGACCAATTTTTCTGACCTTGTTTCCCATTGATAGGGGCCTCTATTTATAGAGTCTTTGGTGATAGTGACCACTCCGTTGGTGTAGCAACCGAGGAGTGGAAAGTACAGCACCCTATTACACAACGGTTAAAGCAACCAATGCCTACGTATAGATGATCTTTTGAATGAGCGGGTGATGCGGGTCCAACTAAGGGGACACAACGCGTACAATTGCTACTAAGATCACGGCGTAAAAGCCATGTAGGTGGGTATCCATTGTGTAGAAGGGGTTGGCGTAGAAGCCAAATGTCCGTCACCATGGCATAGAAGTCGAGCAGGCATAGAAGCCGAACAGGCATAGAAGCCGAGTAGGCGTGGAAGCCGAGCAGGCATAGAAGCCGAACAGGCATAGAAGCCGAGCAGGCATAGAAGCCGAACAGGCATAGAAGCCGAGTAGGCATGGAAGCCGAGCAGGCATAGAAGCCGAACAGGCATAGAAGCCGAGCAGGCATAGAAGCCGAACAGGCATAGAAGCCGAGTAGGCGTGGAAGCCGAGCAGTCGTAGAGACTGAGGGGGCGCGGAAGCCGTAGGAGCAGAGATCCTGAATGGGCGTAGAAGCCGCTGCGTACCGTGCCAGGGTGCTAATGTGGACGTCTTTAGCCGAAATTACGGCTTTTGGAGATCAAATCTTTGGCAGAGATTTGCCATCATCCTGCGCATTAAATGCGGAGACGTGCCTTGAGGGGAAACTGTCACCACTCTGTGCGTTTTGACGGAGGGACGTACCTTGAGGGGACACTGTCACCGCTCTGTGCATTTTGACGGAGGGACGTGCCTTGAGGGGACACTGTCACCGCTCTGTGCGTTTTGACGGAGGGACGTGCCTTGAGGGGACACTGTTACCGCTCTGTGTGCTTTTGGCGGAGAGACGTGCCTCGAGCCCTGTACGAAGCGCAGCTTTTGACATGGCAGGCGGTTTGTCTTCTGCGGAGTGTAAAACACCCCATGTTTGCCTGTGTAAAATAAGGCAGCGCATTCTCTTTGCACGCGAAAGAGCGGTTTATGCCGGGGGATTTTAGTAAGCGCCGGTCTGGTGATATTTTAACCAAATCCTCTGCATTAAATGCTGAGATCCGCCATCATACTATGGAGCGCGTCCCGAAGGGTCTGCCCCCGTTCCTAGCCGTCGTTTGGGTAGCTGTGCAGCACTTTTTGTCAGGAGTTAGAGGTCAGGTTTACTGCGTGACTGGACAGTTTCTTTTTGGGAATACGAAGCGTTCCTCGTACGCTTTAACGCTGCTTTGAGAGCGGCTGGGTTTTACGCCATGGAGGCGATAAAGAACCCTGTTTTACGCTGGATGGCTCTTGAAGGCCTCTGCTTATGCTGCTCTGTATCAAGATGCTGCGTAGATCTTCCAAGCATTTTTTTTATGCTTCTACAAGACCCCCTTCAAAGCTTTTAAATTCCTCGGAATTTGAAATGCTTTGAATGAAGCATGAATGGCCCCTCGTAACTCGAAACGTTTCTGAATGGAGCGTTGAAACGGTCGATGCTGACTTTATGGCAGATTTATTGGGGACCGCTGTGATCTCTTTTGCCTATAAAAGGCTGGGGGGGTGAATCTGTCTTCACCACATTCCCATTGTCATGCAGAGATGATCGTCGGAGTTCGTCGGATCGATCTGAGAAAGAAGGAGATCATGTTCTTCTAGCATGTAGGGAGCCATAAAAGACGGCATCTTCGAGCAAGTGTCCATTGCAATGATGGATCATGGAAGGACATCTTAGCCTCTCTTGCTTGGGATAATCAGCAACTTTGTATGGCGTTGCCCCAGGAGAGAGGAAGGGTCGTATTTGACCACACTGCTTGCAAGCAGTGCCTTCTCTCGATGCCTCTGGTGACGAGAGGCAGACAGACCGGCTAGCGTGGCGGTGGCCTATAGGAAAGCAGATTTTACCCTGCTTTCCTCCTGTTTGGAGGATGGGTCATCTGCCCAGTTCTGTATCCTCCTGCCACTGATCATCTTCTTGGATGAAGAGGAAGATCGCCGATGTCAGAACCTGTCAGAACAGATTTTCGAGGGCGGCGTCCGGACGACGAGGGGGTATCTCCTTTGTAGACGAAGTTTTCCCTCAGATGTAATCATGAAAAATAGAGAAAAACCCTTGTAGATTGGATTTCCCTCATATGTAATCATATTTTAATCTTTAATAAAATCGTCTTCTTCTCCATATGATCGTCTTGCCATACGTTGCTTGTGAAGTCTGAATAGGTGCAGCTTCGACACGTTTGAATCTTTACGCTGACTCTAATAGAAAGAGTATTAGGCCCCGTCCTTTATGCATAGCGGATAGTCCGTAGAACGCTGCTGAGCACTTTGAATATTTAGAACTGTCCTGTTGCTAGGACTGCGTAGAATTTCTGAACTGTTGCCTCTCTGATGAGCAAAATTTCGTTTTGTTCAGAATTCGTCTTCAAGAATGATCTCTCGAAACTCCCTTGGAACAGGGTCGAGGTTTTTGGCTGTCAAACTGAGTTGCCACTTCGATAGACGAGATGTTCAGACTGGAATCTGGATGAACCTCCAGTTTTCTGGACCCGAGAGGAGTAATTTCTCAATGTTTGAACTCTGCATACTTTGGGTACTTGGGGATGCTTTGGGGTTAAGAACGAGTATCTTCTGTGTGAACTCTTTGCACTTGACCGCCTTGGGGACTGTTTGGATATGCGAAAAGTCGTGGAGCAGGAAATCATGTCTGTAGCCTCTTGAGCGTAAAACACCATCGAGCGTGAAATCGTAGACCTGTGGTTCCTGAGCGTGGAGTCATAGGTTTGTTGCCTCTCGAGCATAGAATGCTACCGAGCACAAAGGCATCCGGGCAAGGAAAAAACCATAGACTTGTAGCCGTCGAACGTAAAGCCGTTAGATTCGTAGCTGTCGAGCGTAGAAAAGCTACTTTTAGTGTAGGACTGTAGATCTGTAGCCTGTGAGCGTAGAACACCATCGAGCGTGAAATCGTAGACCTGTGGTTCCTGAGCGTGAAGTCGTAGGTTTGTTGCCTCTCGAGCATAGAATGCTACCGAGCACAAAGGCATCCGGGCAAGAAAAAACCATAGACTTGTAGCTGTCGAACGTAAAGCTGTTAGATTCGTAGCTGTCGAGCGTAGAAAAGCTCCTTTAGCGTAGAACTGTTTGATTTGTAGCTCCTGAAAAGAAAATTTCTTCGAGCGTGAGGTTTGCGGATCTGTTACTGCTGAGCGTAAACTGAGCGCCACCGAGCGTGAGATCGTCGATTTGGTATCTACTGAGCGTAAAGTCGTGGGTTTGTGGCCTCTCGAGCATAAAAGCTACCGAGCACAAAGGCATCCGGGCGTAAAACCATAGACTTGAAGCTTGCGAGCGTAAAACCGTAGATCCGTTGCTGTCGAGCGTAGAAAGCTCATTTAGCGTAGAACCCGCTGAACCGTCTTGCACGAAAAAACCTTTCGAATTCGCTGACTGTCCGTCTTCCAAGGGTAGTGGGCTGACATAGCATCCAATCAAAACCAACTATTAATTGCGAGATTTGGTCAGGGTCTCGAGGGGTTCGTCCGAGGATTCGAGGAGTCGACCCGGACTGTATATATATCCCCAGTTTCTGGAAAGAAAAACTCTTTATCTGTCTTTTGCGAACGAGAGCTTTCGACTGTTCGAGTTTTTCTTCGTTCTTTCTTCGAGCACTTCGAGTCTTTCAGAAATGGCGCCGAAACAAACTCCCTCCGCTAAGGAAAAGAGCATAGGTTCTTCTTCTCATTCTTCTGTCCCGGCGAGGGAATCTCCGGTCGGACAAGGTGAACTTCCCTCTGAAGGGAGCATCCCGCCGACGACTAGCGCTCCCGGCTTTAGAGGTAGAACTTTTTGGATGACACAAACGACGAAAAATCCTTCACACACGTTGAACGTGACTGCGCTAGGTCGTCTTCTGTGCTGATAGCCTCTTTTGAGGAAGGTGACGCACGGAGGCATTTTCATCTTTTACGCCCACATTTCTAATGTGTCAGCGTAAAGACTCCATATTTTCGTAGCTCTGGGCGTGAATAGCTCGGGCTACCGAAAATTGGCGTATTTCGTAAAATTTGAATTTTACGTTCGTGGAGGAGACTTCCGGCGTAAGGTGACCAAATTTGTACAATCTTGGCGTAGAGCACAGACTGTCGTTTCCTTGGTCCGTGTGTTTGTGCCAGACTTGTGATGACATATCTTTTTTTTTTGTATTATCTTGCAGTTGATCTGGGTGAGTCCCCATTGGCTGAGGTGATGGGCTCCGCTGCGGGGATGCTGCACTCGAACTATCTGGAGGATCTGTCCCATGTGGTATTTCCCATCTCTGGACCCCAGTATCCTGAGGGAAGGGAGCTCCTGATATCGGCCCAGGGTGAGCAAATGCTGTTGAGTATGATCAACGGCGAACCCTTGGCACGTGTAGATGGGGAGCGGTACATAAAGCCGGCTTTCCTTTTTGGGGACATGATTGATAAACAGTCCCAGACGAAGCCCAAGAGGGAACCTTGGGTTTTTCCTGCCGGGGATTTGGTCTTGTACCTGCCGACGATGTCGAGGGATTATCCCATCTCGGCCTTCTCCCATGTGACGCATCCCAGGAAGATGTCTTGGAAGCTGACTCCTGATCTTCACGGGAAGCCGGGGAAGATCTTTCATCTGAAAGGCGCTGACCAGGGGTCGTTTGTTAGTCGCCCTTCTGGCGTTGTGACGCTGTTCCGAGGACTGTGCCCGGGCAGTGTTCCAAGTGAAGATAGCTCGGTGATCCAGCCGGTCCAATTGCCGACCTTCTGCAACGACTTCATGGGTCGAGGTGGGGTATATCCCAAGGAGAATCCTCGGTGCAATAGGTGGATCGCCCCAACGAACTCCCGATGGAGATGCCTAGTTGACTGGGCCTTAAAGCACTTCCAGAGAGAGTTGGAGGGCATTGGACTATATGCCGCCGTGAGTGCGACGAGCGTCGGGCTGCCTCCGAACCCTAATTTGTTCCTGGCACTGATGGAGCGGTACATTCCGCTCACCGGGACCTTCGCCACTCCACTAGGGGAGTTGGGGTTGGCCCTTCATGAGATGGCAGTTGTCTCGAGACTGCTGATGGGGGATACCCCATATGAAGAGTACGTTCCCACCAACCGGGAGTTGGGAGATATGGACCCTCGGGTGACGGAAGTATATCAGGAGCTGATGTGTCAGTACTTCGCGTGCACCGCCTTTTATAACGAGCCTTCTGATTTGGCTCACACCACCAAGTGGATGTCCTACCTCTTCTTCCATCGGGCTAGGGCTACCAAGTCGGAGAAAGCTTCGGGGGGCAAGAATGAGCCCGTGAATTGCTTGGGCGTCCTCAGTGCCCAGGTCATTGCGGCTCTTATGGAAGACGCCAAGGCTCCCGATCAGATTCTCGTTGATGGGGTAGGAAAGTACCCCGAAGGTACAAAGGCCTACAGTTATTTGAGGTGCTATCGCAGGCCTCTGTCTAAGGAAGCCCAGTTGGCAGGTTTCCTCTCCATATGGCTGCGTCAAGTAGTGGTGCCAGGCATTGCTTCCGCGGATCGCATTCACCGAAACATCCTATGGCCCGCAGTGCGTCTGGTGTTTGGGGGAAGACTGGGCTTGCTTTCTGCCATGGTGTGCCGTATACAGGCTGGCCTGAGGGCCATGACAGATGGGTTGCTCGTTGACGAAGCTCGGCGGGAGAGCTTCCCTAGGGTGGAATTACCATACTTATATTTGATGGGATGGTTAATTCTCCACAGTTCCCGGGTTATGTCACCCGATTCCGGTAGCAGCTCAGGGGGTATATTCCTATTGAATTACAGGGATTCCTCCTGGAATGTGAATACAGTTTTAGATTGTCGGCTGGTTTTGAACCTCAGCCATGGCTGGAAGATCCTTTGTACTCCCCCTACTGTGCATCGCAACTAGTCAGGGCTGTGGCTTGAAGATTCAGGTCGAGGGAAGACCGTTCTTTCTCCGGAGGCATTTAATTGGTTGGTCTGTATTAGACCTTCCCATCTGCTGTATAGGAGCGAAGACCAATGCTTCTTCGAGCCCTACCTGCCTAGTCGGTTTGCCAGGCAGTTTGGGTACGACCAGTTGCATGTGGGCAACGCCGTCACCAGCTTCAGGTCCAGGGGTGGACTCATTGATGGAGCTAGAGGGTGGCGATATTTTATCATGGGTTGTACGGGGGCAATTTTTATCGTGTCGGTCGTTACAATCTCCACGGAGCTGCGCATCCTTCACTCCTACGCCCAGTTCTATGTGGCGATTAACACCTTCCATCGCAATTTTGACATGCGTGGAAGCTTCAGAGTGCCTTCTGCCAAGCCTGGGGGAAGGGTCGAAGTCCCCTCGGTCTCTTCTGACGAGGGTGAGGAGTCTGGTACCCCGGATGAGCCTCTGGTGTCGTTGCCGAGGTGTGCAGTGCCTCCGCCGGCGGGGGCTCTGGTAGTCTCTTCTGGGAAGCGATGGGCTTCTGCTCCGAAGGAAGCCTCCCTTCGTAAGAGAAGGAAGGAGACGGTTGCTTGTCCTATCCACATTCCTGGTATTGGGGCTCCTGTGAGTGAGCCGGCATCTCCCTGTATCAGGGATAATTCTTTGGCCGGAGGTTCCTCGCCTTTTAGAGAGGGACCTTCCACAGTTCTGGCTGGTGGCGCCGGAGAGTCCTTGCTAGAGGCTGCTGTTGCTGCGGCTGCTCCAAGCAGCGGAGCGGGATTGCCTGCGTGGCCCCAACAGATGGAAGAATCTTCCCTGAGGTCAGTAGCGGGTGGAGTTACTCCTGCGTCAGTGAGTGCGCTTAGCGAGACTCCGGCTGATGAACCTCGACAGCGTCTCGGGGAAGGCTTGACCGAACTCTTGGCGATGTCGGTCGGCCCACCTTCTTCTCCCGGTATGACAGTTCGTATCGCATCATTAAGGCATGACTTAGCTACATCTGCTGCAGATGCGTCATATATGCCGTTGGTTCCGGGTAAATATCGTTTCGATGTCTCCTCCTAGGAGGATTACCACCGTGTTTGACATTTTGCTTTCTTGTCCTTTTTTCAGGAGATGACGTCCACGGGGAGCATGGCGTTGAAGCGGCTTCCGGCTTTGTTTTGGCTCCTGGCGGTGACGTAGAGGCGCCGGATCTTGAGGCAGGAGTGTCTTCGGGGGCTAGCTCGCCCGGGGAGGTTTCGTCGTCTCAAGGGGAGGACGAACCCGTCATCGTGACCTCGTCTGTTGCGAGTATGCCGATGACTTCGATTGTCGCCATCGCACCTTCTTCGGGCGTGCCACCTGTTGAGGCGGCGGTGGCTACCTCGTCTGCAGTTGTGGCCGCTCCGGGCGCTCAGTCGGGTTTAGTCGCGTTGATCAAGCAGCATTCCAGCCTCGTCTACACTGGCTTGCAAACGATGATACCGATGGTGTTGGCGAAGAACCTTGACTTCGAGCTCTTGAAGAAGACTTCTCAGCTTTCGATCGAGGTTGTCAGGGGGCTTGGCAATCCTGGAGTGGCTGACGCTCTGGAGGCGGTGGTTAATGGCTTAGAGCAACCCATTAATGAATACTTGCAGCGGACTGAGGGCAGCCTTGATGCTGATGTCCAGGCTCGGTATGACCTCATGTCTGAGCGGTTTACCGCAAAGCTTGAAAGCCTAAACAACTCTATCCAGACTCATAAGCTGGAGATGGATAGGAGAAGAACTGTTGTGGAAGAAGCCCTTACCATTAAGATGCAGTGTCGATCCGAGCATGAAGGGAATGCGGCGAGGGTCTCCAAGCTGCGAGAAAAACTTGCTCGGGCAGAGGAGTGGGCTTCCCAGTCGTTGGCAGGTGTGGAGGTAGCGACTGGTCGACTGAGCGAAGCGCGACGGGATCTGGACCGTACGGAAGCTGCCCGTACGGGCTGTCTTTGGGCAAGGGCTAATCTGACCCTTGCGCATACTCCGGAGGCACGGCTGGAGCAGGCTCGCGCCGATGCTTTGGCCCTTAGGAATGAGAGGGTAGCTGCACTGGAGCGACAGATTCATGGCCTGATTACTCCGCCATCTTGATGTACCCCTTCCTATGTAATTCTGCCTTCTTCGGGAATAAATAACAGCGACTCTTTTCTGACTGTTGTGGACCCATCATTTCGGAATGTAAATGACAGGTTGGGTGAGAGTGATATCAGAGGTAGTATGGACGTGATAAACTCTCGATAAACTTCTTAGCGGGACATATCTATTCAGAGGTCATGCGGACATGATAGAGTGTAACCCAACTAATTATATTTTTGGAAGTAGTTTTGTCAGAATCGAGGTCCTTGCTATTTTCCTCTCTGAGCAGGAGAGATTAGGCATAGTACCTTTTCAGGAATTTGCCGTTGATAGGAGCCATTAACAGATCTCCGTTGGGCTGGACTATCTTGTAGGCGCCGTTTGAGAACGTTGTCCCGATCACATAAGGGCCCTCCCATTTGGGCTGGAATTTACCTTTACTTCTGTGAGTTAGGATCATCGGCCTTCTCACGGCTAGAACTAGCTCGCCGACTTTGAACACTATTTCCTTTACTTTATGATTAAAAGCTTTGGAAATGCGTGCTTGGTAGAGCGCGATGCGCTGCTGAGCTTGGAGGCATTTTTCGTCTAATCCTTCGAGCTCTTGGAGCCTCAACAGGTCATTCCTTTCTCGAGTCAGCTCACTAGTCACGGCTATTCGGAGCGACGGGATCTGGATTTCGATAGGAAGGGCCGCCTCGCTTCCGTAGACTAGTAAAAAGGGGGTACAACCTGTTGGTGTCCGTACCGTTGTGCGGTATGCCCAGAGACATTCGCCCAGCTTCTCGTTCCAGTCTCTTTTGTTTGAAGAAACGAACTTCTTCAGGAGCTTGATAATGGTTTTGTTGAAGGCTTCCGCCAAACCATTAGCAGCTGGATAATATGCCGTAGAGGCAATGTTGTGTATCCGGTTATTATCGCAAAACCGATGAAACGCTTGGCTGATGAACTGAGGTCCATTGTCGTGGATTATCCTTCGGGGAATCCCAAAGCGATAAATGACATGGTGCTTGATGAAGCTAATTACGTCAGACGCCTTTACTTCCTCCAGAGGGATTGCTTCGGACCACTTGGAAAAGTAATCTGTGATGGCCAGTATAAACCGGTGGCCTCTGGAGGAAGACGGGTGAATGGGCCCAACGATATCCATACCGCAGGCTTCGAAGGGCCAGGAAGCAATCGTAGGATGTAGATATTCAGACGGTTGATGTATGAAGTCTGCATGGACCTGGCAGGCCCTGCATCGTTTTGCATAACTGATCGCGTCTGTGATCATAGTGGGCCAGTAATAGCCCATTCTCCTAATGCGGTCTTGCAGCTTAGGACCGGGCTGATGTGCTCCGCACACGCCGTCGTGAGCTTCACGGATAATCTGTTGTGCCTCGGTGCCAGCGAGACATCTTAACAGCAGCCCGTCGTAGGTCCGGCGATACAGGTATTGTGAAGATGCATCGAAGTAGAAGCGTAACGATCGTCTCTTGACGGATACTACTTTTTTGGGGTCCTCTGGCAAGATTCCATATGCCACGAAATCTATGAAGGGACTCGTCCAATCTCTTATAGGAGGATCGGCGTTTACAGCGTAGCTGCGTTCTAGGTGACAGCTATTCTTCACACAGAATAAATCTCTGTTAAGAAGGATTACCGAATCCTGCCTTCTTATAGGGGTGGCTAAGTCCGCAGCTAGGCTGGCCAGGGGATCAGCTTCCAGATTCTGAGATCGAGGTACATGCTCTAGGAAGAACCTTTTGAACGTCATGGCTATCTCGACCGTTGCTTGGTGATAGGTGATGAGGTCTGGATTCCGGACTTCGTATATCCCTCTGACTTGGTTGACGATGAGCAGATAGTCGCCGAAAGCTTCCAGGGATTCCACCCCCAGCTCTTTAGCGACTTGGAGCCCTATTAGCAGGGCGTTGTACTCTGCCACATTGTTGGAGCAGGGCTCGCTAAGAGAATATGCTCGGTAGATGACGAGCTGATCTGGAGTAACTAGGATGACTCCTACTCCTGAAACGACGCTTCCCTTATGACCGACTCTGGAGGCTCTATCGAAGAATAGTTGCCATACGTCACTTTCCCTTGCAAAATTATATTCCGCAACTTCATCGGGGATGTCTTCGTATAGCTTGGAGGTCTCCAGGATTGGATGAGCTGCTAGGAAGTCGGCCAGTGCTTGGCCTTTGATGGACTTCTGTGGGACGTAGACCATGTCATATGGTGTCAGTAGCAATGCCCAAGTTGCGAGTCGGGAGTTAAGGGCACTTGGCTTGCTCATCAGCACCCGGAGGGGGTTGATCCTGGAGATGATATGAATAGTCTGGCCGGCGACGTAGTGTCGCATCTTCTGGACAGCGAACATCAGAGCCAAGCATTCCTTCTCCACTGGGTTGTACCGGTGTTCGGCCCCGACCATCATCCTGCTGAGGTTGTAGATGGCCTGTTCATGACCCACATCGTTCTTCTGTGCAAGAAGAGCTCCTAGCGAATGATCCATTGCCCGAACGTACAGCAAGAAGGGTTTTCCCATGACGGGAGGCACCAGAACAGGTGGACTTGTTAGGTAGCGCTTGATATCCCCAAACGCTTGCTGGCAGATTTCGTCCCATATGAAGGACACACCTTTCTTCATGAGGTGAGAGAAGGGCTGACATCTCCCCGAGAGGTTGGATATGAATCGCCGGATGTAAGCCAGACGTCCTTGGAACCCCCTGAGTTCCCTCAGATTACGGGGTGGTCGCATTGCTATGATCGCCTGGACTTTGTCAGGGTCTACTTTGATGCCTCTGGCGGTAATGACAAATCCCAGGAATTTGCCACTGGATACCCCCAGAAAGGACTTTGTAGGGTTCATCTTGAGTTGATGCTGGCGCATTAACTCGAATACCGCCCTCAGGTCTCGAATGTGATCATCTTTGAAGCGGCTTTTGACAGCTATGTCGTCCACATAATATTCCACTGTCTTGCATAACTGCTCGCGAAATATGTTACTCATGGCTCGTTGGTATGTAGCCCCGGCGTTCTTTAATCCGAAGGGCATGACCGTATAACAATATACCCCCAGTGGTGTCCGAAAGGCAGTGTGCTTTTCGTCTTTCGGATGTATCTTGATCTGATTGTATCCCGAGAACCCGTCCATAAAAGACATATGCTCGAAGCCGCAGGTGTTGTCGATCATGATGTCCGTGATGGGAAGGGGGAATTCATCTTTGGGGCAGGCCGCATTCAGATCTCGGTAGTCGATGCAGATACGTACCTTCCCATTTTTCTTCATGATTGGGACAACGTTGGCAACCCAGTCAAGATATTGTTCTTCCCGGATGAAACCGCAAGTTATCAACTTCTTGACTTCGTCCTCGATGGCGTCCATCATATCCGGGCGAAACCGACGTTGGTGTTGTTTTACTGGCTTCGAATTGGTCGAAATATTGAGCTTATGAGTAGCTACCCCCGGGTCTAGGCCTGGCATGTCTTCATAACCCCATGTAAAGACGTCGACATATTCCTTTATCAGCTGTATGATCTCTTCCTTTTCGACCGGGGGAAGATTGTTACTGACAAATATTGGCTTTGGTGAGAGCTCACCCCCAACATTGACTTGGATAACTTCGTCCTTGGTGGGAGGTTCTCTCTGCTCGAAGCGAAATTTCCACTGTGTATCCATTTGTTGAGCCCAGGGGTCGTTCTCGAACGGCTCCGTATCCTGTTCCTCGATTTCTAAGGGGCTTGTCATCACTATATTCACTGATAGTGTTAGTTTGAGAATATCAGGTGAGTCGGAGGACGACGAGCTGCTCTGGGAAGATGGAAAGGGGTCCTCATCTGGCTTGGAAGTTGCGAGGGAGGTGGCATACCCCAATCCGAGACGAGTCTGTCGATAGCGGAGGTCGTCGTACGGCGGCGTTCGTCTGCCTCTTCCGTAGTTGAGGCCTGGCTTCCGCTTCAAGTCGTGGCCCATGTTTTGCATGATCCTTTGCGCTTGCGGGCTGTATTGGCGAACCTGCACTTTCCCGGTATCGTCATCGAGAGGATCTTCCTGGACAGTCGGTTGATTCCGCATGCGACCAAAGACTATTGAATGCTGGCTGCTGCAGGTAGGCGGGACAAGGAAGATAGAATCCTCATGTGGCCCATATGCTGTGACGACGTTGGATGGCGATGTTACTTCCCAGACATACGGTCGGTAGGAGTTTATAGCTTCTAAGAACTTTTGAGCCATTGGTTCTACCTCGTCATATGGAGTGGGTTCATGTTTCGGAATCTGAGTACCGATGTACCGAAAAAGAGGATGTTTATTATCATCTGGAACTCCGTTCCTGGTGGCATTTACATCAGTCGGCTGCTGGTTGCGCCGAAGTTTGATGACTATGGGTGGAGGCTTCCGGTTCAAAGTGATCACTAGAGGATCACCCCCTCCTTCCGACTTGGTCTTTCTCAGGTGGACAGCCGTAGGTTCTATGGCTTTTGGACGAGCTGTTCGTCCTTTCACTCTGATCGACAGTGGTAGTGTGGCAGAGGGCTCTTCGGGCTCCCGGTGGGATTCCTTCTTTGCCACTCATGGCGCTTCTTCCGTATGGTTATGGGAATACAACACGGCATCGGAATAGTAGGATTCTACTCCTTTAAACGGGTTTAGGTCAGCCACCTCCGTTTGTACGGTTCCTTGTGCGTCTACATATTTAAGGCATTGATGTAGGGTTGAAGGAACGATGTTGTGGTCGTGGATCCATGGTCTTCCCAGCAAAATGTTGTAGGATACCTCTGAATCGATGACGTAACATGTGGCCACTGATCTAAGGTTGCCGATCTGGACTCTCAAGCGAATTTTCCCTAATGGTTTACTCCTTCCGGCGTTGAAACCCACGATTGTAGTGGTAGTGTAAGCCAGCTCGCTGGCAGGAATTCTCAGTGGCCCGAGCAGACTGCGAGGGATGATGCTGATCGATGATCCCGGATCTATGTGAATCCGGTCGACCTCCATGGAACCGACATACCCGGTGTAATAGAGGGGCCTGTCATGCCTATTATGTTTTAATAGCATGTCGTCTTGAGTGAAAGTGATATTCGGGACCACCTCCATCACGCTGTGGCATTGACGACATGCCACTGGTTCTTCGTCGGGGTACTTGAGCTGGGTCAAGTATACTTCCGCCTGCATCAGTGCTACACTCAGGGCTAGACGAGTGTCGGGGGAGAGCCTGAGTAGCTCGAAGATGGATAACCTGGCTGGCGTATTGGCCAGTTGGGCCAGGATGTCAAATTTGTACGGTTTCTCTAAACCTTTGCTCGGAATGTTTTTCACAGGTTTGTCGAAGCGTACTTCTTTCTGTTTTTCCTTTTCCGCTGGAGTAGGTTTCGCAGAGCTGATGCTTGGCACGACGGGATCTTGCTCTGACGGTTTGGTAGCTGGAGCGTCAGCCGGCGCACCTTCCTGATTTGCTCCGTCATTGTCGAGGTAGGCCCTCCCTGAAAGGGTTGCGACAAGTACCTCGTCTCCGTCTGATGTAGAAGAAGTTGTGACCATGTAGCATGATCTGTATTTGGGATTCTTCTTGGGGGTAGCCCTGGTTGCCTTAGTCTCCTCCTCTAGATCTGACACCAAATCTTGGTGAACCCACATAATCTCGCCCCGCCGGATAGTTAGGGGCACCAGGTTGTGACCTTGATCCCTAGCAGGGGGAAGGTTAACGAGGTTCATCGTTGCCCGGGAGATGGGTGTAACACCATCAGGGACCTTTTGGGGAGGCAAATTGCCAAACTGCAGAGAGATCATGTTGGCCGTGACCGTTTTTTCGGTGTTGTGCAGAGTGATGGCCTTAGCATCGATCAACCCCTGGATCTTCCTTTTTAGCACATAGCACGCCTTTGTCGGGTGGTGCACGTATCTGTGGAAGATGCAGTATTTTTTGTCGTCAGTATTGCCGACCTCCTGGGGCCGCCTTAGTTCTGGGAGGGTGATCTTGCCACTTTTGACGAGACATTCGAAGATACTCGGGATATCGTCGTCGTCGAAAGAGTAGACTTCGACGGGCCTCGGAGCCCCTGGTTTCGCTTGGGCGGTCGCCGCAATCTTTGGCTTGGCCGTGTTGATTGCTAGTGCTTCCTTCCCTTTGGGACCACGATGATGGTCGCTGCCAGGGGATGACCTCTTGCTTCTGTCAGAGGCGGAGATCATGATGTCATTGTCGCGTGCCTTGCGACTGTTGTCTTCGGCTGCTACCGCCGAGAGGATGAACGAGGGCCAATCATGGAACTGATATGGTCCTGTGAACACCGAGACCACAGGAAGAAGGTTCTTCCTGCAAATGTCCACCAATGCTGAGTCTGGAACTCCTAGAGGCATTTGTAAGGTGGCCTGACGAAAGCGTTCGATGAAGATGCGAACGTCTTCCTTTTCCTTCTGCTTGACTTCGATGAGAGAGGACATAGACATGTCCATTCCTCCCTCGTAGAATCGCGTGAAGAATAGAGCTTTGAAATCCTCGAAGGAAGTAATACAGTTGTCCGCCAAGCTACGGTACCACTGATAGGCTACTCCTGAGAGGCATCCTTTGAACACCCGAGTGAGGAGGGCATCGTTCCCTTGTAGCAGCACCGTCATCATACTAAAATAGTTCATGTATTGGCTTGGTGATGTTTTTCCCTCGAACAGAGCCATCGCCTGAGGTTTGTATTTTGGAGGGAAAGGGACCTCCTCCTAGATAGCTGGGTATGGCTGGTTGACTTCCAGTTTCTTGAGCTGATCTTTGTGCTTCAAGGCATCGAACTGGGCTTTCAACTCCCGGACCGCCTGCATCGGATTTTCTGTTGGAAGCGGAGGAACTGCTGACTCTTGATCTAGAGCAGGTTCTTGGCTTGGGCCGGATGGTGGCAAGTCCACCCCCACATGTATCTGAGTTGGCGGAACCGATGCTTGAGCCATGGCAGTTGCGTGCTGAGTTAGCATCATCTGGTACATATTCTCCATTACGGATTGCATTTGTTTCAGCGACGTCTCCAGGTCAGTGATGCGTTGTTCTGCGTCTCCTGATGGCGGCGCTCCCTCGCGTTCGTCTTCGATGGCGTAAGCTCCCATTTCTCTGGGCGTCGTCGAAGGGTAAGTATAGGTCGCTGCAGAAGTCGACTCTATACTCTCGGCATCTGATTTGGGAGATTGGCGACCCCCAGCGTCGGAATCATACGAGTACGGAGCTGGTTGCTGTGACCTTGCACGGGTGTTTTGGAATACCCCAGCTTCAGCGTTCCTGAGGAGGTCTTCAAATTTTCTCTGGCTCGGAGGTCCAGAGGGAAGACGCTTCGAGCTCGACCCTCTTCTAGGTATGCGTGAAGCCATGTTCACGGACGCATATGCGTGCTCCTCTTCCGGGAAAGTTGAGAGTAGTTCAATCGGTCGAAGACCGATCGTTTTGCTTTAGAACAGTAGCAGTCAATCACAATCTTATGACTATTACAACATTGTTCCCTAGGGGGTGTAATAGACATGTCGGAGGGTCCCCTCTCCCTACGCTTCTGGACTAGGCATTCGCGTAGGTCAGGAGTAGCAATTTGGGCTTGTTTTGCGCCGTGGGGCTTACCCAGGCGTGATTTGGAGATTCGCTCAGACAGGCGTAAAGCTGAAGAGGTGTTCAGTCGACCGTCGTCTTCCCGCGTAATCCGGAGGATAGGCAGATTGCTTCTTCGCTGGTGTAACGGCCGAGGAGTTGAGTACTCGCCTGCTTGCTTCCTCTTGCGGAGATCACGGCCCTCATCTGGCCCACCGTAGAGGTCATATGTCGTCCTGTGCCTGGAGCGTGATCTGTACTTCTGATTTGACGTTGAGGCACCATCAGAGGTTTTGTCTGTACCGCGCGTAGCGGGAGACTGGTTTCTGCACGTATAGCGCAGTGGATACTCCTGGGTTAGCGCTGAGGCTTTACCAGAAGTTTTGTCAGTACCGCGCGTAGCGGGAGACTGATTTCTACGCGTATAGCGCAGTGGATACTCCTGGGTTAGCGCTGATGCTTTACCAGAAGTTTTGTCTGTACCGCGCGTAGCGGGAGACTGAATTTTATGTGCGGGGCACGAAGGGAGCGATGCTACCACCTCATTGGTCGGAGAGATCGGAGAGATCGGAGAGTCCACAGGAATGGCGAAGGATGTCTTGGGCATCCACACTTTGCGTAGCTTCCTGTTGTCTTGGACGGAGAGAGAGTGAGAGCTACCCCCAGTCCGAAGCATGTCTTCGTAGGCAGACTGGTCGAAATGAACGACCAGTGTCTTCTTCACGGTTCCTACAGGTACCGCATCGTGTTGAGCAATTACTTCCTCGTCAGAAGAGAAGGATGTCCCCAGCAGAGTCGCCATCTTGTTTGTGGTATTAAACGAAAGAATGAAAGTGTATTTCAATGACAGGGTTTATACGAGACCCGTGCCCTTTGGTTTACAAACAAACTTGTACAATTCGATCCTATACGAGGATACGGGAGTACAATTTATTTAATCTGGGTATAAATTGCTATAGGTGTCTGATCTGCGGTCGATCACTTTAGCCCTTGGACTACACGATGTTGAAGAAGTGCCGTGGAAGATAGGATGTAGCTTCGGAGGTTGCGAAGGAGGGTGGATGCGCGATGCTGAAGGTCGTCGCTCCCTATTCCTTGCCCGAGCTCTGTATTCTTCTCTTTCTCTCTCTCTGTCTCCTGATCTCCGGTTCGGTGACCTTGTTCGATCTTCCAAATTGTCAACCTTGGATCTAATATCGGTTTCTTGACCAATTTTTTCGACCTTGTTCCCCATTGATAGGGGCCTCTATTTATAGAGTCTTTGGTGATAGTGACCACTCCGTTGGTGTAGCAACCGAGGAGTGGAAAGTACAGCACCCTATTACACAACGGTTAAAGCAACCAATGCCTACGTATAGATGATCTTTTGAATGAGCGGGTGATGCGGGTCCAACTAAGGGGACACAACGCGTACAATTGCTACTAAGATCACAGCGTAAAAGCCACGTAGGTGGGTATCCATTGTGTAGAAGGGGTTGGCGTAGAATCCAAATGTCCGTCACCATGGCATAGAAGCCGAGCAGGCATAGAAGCCGAACAGGCATAGAAGCCGAGTAGGCGTGGAAGCCGAACAGGCATAGAAGCCGAACAGGCATAGAAGCCGAGCGGGCATAGAAGCCGAACAGGCATAGAAGCCGAGTAGGCGTGGAAGCCGAGCAGTCGTAGAGACTGAGGGCGCGCGGAAGCCGTAGGAGCACAGATCCTGAATGGGCGTAGAAGCCGCTGCATACTGTGCCAGGGTGCTGATGTGGACGTCTTTAGCCGGAATTACGACTTTTGGAGATCAAATCTTTGGCAGAGATTTGCCATCATCCTGCGCATTAAATGCGGAGACGTGCCTTGAGGGAAAACTGTCACCACTCTGTGCATTTTGACGGAGGGACGTGCCTTGAGGGGACACTGTCACCGCTTTGTGCGTTTTGACGGAGGGACGTGCCTTGAGGGGACACTGTCACCGCTCTGTGCGTTTTGACGGAGGGACGTGCCTTGAGGGGACACTGTTACCGCTCTGTGTGCTTTTGGCTGAGAGACGTGCCTCGAGCCCTGTACGAAGCGCAGCTTTTGACGTGGCAGGCGGTTTGTCTTCTGCGGAGCGTAAAACAGCCCATGTTTGCCTGTGTAAAACAAGGCAGCGCGTTCTCTTTGCACGCGAAAGAGCGGTTTATGCCGGGGGATTTTAGTAAGCGCCGGTTTGGTGATATTTTAACCAAATCCTCTGCATTAAATGCTGAGATCCGCCATCATACTATGGAGCGCGTCCCGAGGGGTCTGCCCCCGTTCCTAGCCGTCGTTTGGGTAGCTGTGCAGCACTTTTTGTCAGGAGTCAGAGGTCAGGTTTACTGCGTGACTGGACAGTTTCTTTTCGGGAATACGAAGCGTTCCTCGTACGCTTTAATGCTGCTTTGAGAGCGGCTGGGTTTTACGCCATGGAGGCGATGAAGAACCCTGTTTTACGCTGGATGGCTCTTGAAGGCCTCTGCTTATGCTGCTCTGTATCAAGATGCTGCGTAGATCTTCCAAGCATTTTTTTCATGCTTCTACAGCGATCAGCAAAAGCAGTAGCAATAAGCAGCAGTAGTTTGAGTGCTTAGAAATTAAGTTGTAGTTAAGTTAAGTTAAGCTAGTTAATAAGCTAAGTTAGTTTATATTGATAGTTAGTTATGTATATATTGTCAGTGAGTTAAGTATATATATATATATATATATATATATATATATATATATATATATATATATATATATATATATATATATAAGCACTAGTTAGCATTGATTAGTATTATTTCTAGTTTACCTTGAGTTACACCAAGGTAATGAAGGTTGATGTATCATGGGTATGGGTATTGAATATCCGATGGATATGTTAGTTATGTTAGTTGGTATAGTATTGTTATAAGTTTAAGTGCATGTTAGTGTATAGTGAGGTATGTTGGTTAGTTAGCTAATGTTAGATATTGTATTACCTTGTGATACCAAGATAATGTCAAGGTATTGGTTTATACTCAAGGTATTGAGTTTGTATATCAAGATGGGTGTGTAGGTGGTGTGATATTGCATTTGGTTCAAAGCCAAGGTATCCACTTAGCATTAGTTTGGCTAGGAGTACTATATATTTTGTCTTGGATATATATGTTATAGTATTTTCATATCTAATAACTTGTGAATCTTATGATACGGTATTTTGTTGGTATCCTAGTATCCTAGTATAGCTAGGATAGCCTAGATACATAGTGTATGGACCCAATATCCTAGAGATGGACTCATAAAACCTAGAAATAGCTAGTTTGAGCAAGTTGACTAGTTTGACCTAGAGTTGATCTAGTTTGACTTATAAATGGCTTTATGACCTAGAATTGAACTAGTTTAACTTATTTTCATTCCAAAACCTTGTATTGATGCGATATACCATATATAGGTCCGTATGACACCAGCTTGGGCATCGAGAGACACACCTTGCTCAGGAGTATAATTCTCTGTTAGTTTTTAATTCATAATAGTGTATATATCTCATATTCTAGAACTGTATACTTGATTCTGACATAGTAGTTTCACGGACTGGTAATACATGTATCCTGTCAGGAGATGTTATCCCTTACCGTATTCAGCGGGTACTCCTTCACATGTACTTTATTGTGTGTATCGGATATTAATTTAGTGTACTTCATATTCACACACTGCTCCTATTCAGTATGCTCATATTCGTGTACACACACTGCTCGTGTTCAGTATGCCCATATTCGTATTCGTAACGTATCGTAATTTGATCCATTGGTATTGGTTGGGGATGGGGGAATAGGAGTTGATTATGTGATCAAGCCCCAGTGTATTTGTGTACATGTCGATTACATACCACATGTGTAATCGAGTTACCATATATTTATTCGTGTTGAACCAAAACCGATCACATAATGAACTTGAATTCCATGGCACAATATCTAGATTTCAGTTATTTCCATTATATTGTAGATATTCTGTTATATGTTCTTTATTTCAGTATATTACCTGTTCACTCTAGTTATTTTATTTTGTTGTTTAGTTATCTTGTATTCTTTTCTATTATCTGTTATATATGCTCGATTATGTATTTGAAACTGCTTTAAGAGGTATGTACTTTGCTCTAATCCTGAATGGATATATTTTTTAGATGATTGGCTCAAAGACTAGTGTCCTACATACTACGAACCACAGGACGGTATTCCATTAGAGGATACTCATTTAGAGAAGGAGGACTTAGTACCAGAGCCTGAGGAGGTTTAGATTATTGTAGACTTGTATTAGACTTTTATTGAGATTATTGGCATGTATATATTATTTCAGTCTTGTGGATGTATCATGACTCTTTATTTTGTTATTCTATCTCGTGCTTTATCTTTTCTAGTTTGCATTGTGATTGAGTATAGTTTATATTTATTATTTCCTCCATTTGGAGTTAAGAGGATTGACATGTACCATATATGTATTATTTGGGATATTTAGATAGTAGAGTTAACCCAGACAGCGTTCAACCGCCGATGCTGCGGCATAGGCTGGACGTACCTACGTACTCGTGCCCGAATATTCGGGTGTAGGTCATGACATTCGGCCAGACGTGATAGATTCTATCGAAGCTAAAGTCAACAAGCTGATAGTTAGTTGCTTCATCCGCGAGGAATAATACCCTGACTGGGTAGCCAACATCGTGCCTATCATTAACAAGAATGGGAAGATCAGAATCTGCATCAATTTTTTGATCTAAATACGGCATATCCCAAAGACGAATTCTCTCTTCCAATCACCAACGTAATAAATGACACACTTGTAGCTTTGAGCGCATGTCCTTCATGGTTGGCTTCTTAGGATACAACCAAATCAAGATATTTCTTGATGATGAGAAACATACATCGTTCTAGACCCCGATAGGTGTATACTGCTACACGGTCATGCCTTTCGGTCTGAAGAACGTATGTGCTATATATTAGCGAGCTATGAGCACCATTTTTTGTGAATATTTGCACAATACAGTCAAATGCTACTTCAACGACATCGTCGTCAAGAGTCACTCTAAAGATGATCACCTCCAAGACCTCAGGACTGTGTTCGAATTAATGTGCGTACACCGCCTCAAGATGAACCCTACCAAGTCCTTAATGGGAGTCTCCAGCGGTAAATTCTTGGGTTTCATCATCACTTCTCGAAGTATTCACATAGACCTTGACAAGACCAAGGCCATCCTGGAGATGAATCAGCCAAGGAACCTTCGAAAACTCTGCGGCCTCCAAGGGAGGTTGGAATACATCAGGAGGTTCATATCAAACATTCCTGGACGTTATCGGCCGTTCACACAGCTCATGAAGAAAGGTGTCTCCTTTGTTTGGAATGAAGAGTGCCAACGAACGTTCGATAATGTAATACCCGAGTCCCAAAATACGTAGGACTAGGAATACGTAACATGCCAGCTACGCATTCGACCAGACTCTGGTCCGAATCGAATACGTATAAGCTATATAATAAGGGTAACTATCTAAGAATACTAAAAATAGATGGCACAAACTCAAATATATTCGTACCGAAAAATGTGCCAGAGATAAAGTTCTCCAAATTTAGCAAACTTAGTGTCTACAAGTCCAGAACAATGGCACAAACTCAATGGAGTATCCAAAATTAGATTCCGGTGAGCCGATCACGAAATCACCCGTCAAGTAGAACCGTGGGGCTCGCAAAACGGTATTTCGTCAACGTTCTCATAATCGAACCAAAATTGGGACACAGGACTAGCGTAACGCTGCGAATCCGATGGCACAAGTTTTATTGTGAAACGATAAGCACACACGAAGTTATGATAAGGTGTAGGAATAGGCCGATACGGTATATTTCGACGGCTACGTGTTGATTTCGGTGTGTACGCACATCCAAATCAAGTTTCTTAAAATTCTACACGTTCGCGATGACGATATACTCCTTTCGGTAAAATTCTCACACGACGAAGTCACCTCGTTTGGCGGAACGCACCCCGTATCGAGAAAATTTAGTTTTACGAAAATAAGTTTTCGACATATTTCAGCATTAAAATAATCACAACATAATTCATATTAAAAGAAAGTGTTTAAAGGGATTAAAACTATGTTATGTTGTCAAAAAGTCGGTTCAAGTAGAATTTTAGCATCGCGTGTCGTTATGGATATAACGGGACTCAAACACGTGTACCTAGAACAGTTTCTGATCTAGAACTAAGTCATTTTTTTCTTACTTTGTGTCACGATTTACGATCGACATAGGACACGATAAGATAAACTAATTAAACATTATTCATGGGGGTCATGTGGTCTTCACATAGGATTTGACGGTTTATTGTTTGGTTTACTGTGTAGAAAGAAACATAGGTGGAAAGAAGAGTACCTCACGTGTTCTGCTGATTGTAATTTCAGGGCGGCTCTTTGCAGCGGCGTGCGACGACGGTCGACGACAGTCGGTGGTGATTGTCTGGACACAGGGGTGATGCTGGTGGTGGTGGTCTACTCTGATGGTGTTTATATAGGGTGAAAGGGGATTTCGAAAGGGGAAAGGAGGAGTCGGCAATTACCGAATAGGAAAAGGGGTGTTTCAGTAGCCGAAGGGTCGGGGGGGAGTTATTGTAGCGGGACGGGTTTTGGGTTTCGGGTGCTGGGGTGTTTCGGGTTTAGGGTTTCGGGTTTGGTTGATTTATTAATTATTTCTTTTATATATATATATATATATATATATATATATATATATATATATATATATATAACCATATAAATAGGTTTGAACCCCAAATAATTTCTAGGAAAATCTACAATACCTTAATAATAGTTGTACACCCAAAATATATTTTTTGTGTAATATTTGTATTTAATAAATATACATAATTATCTATACAAGAATTATATAATTTTTTAACTAGCTAAAATTAATAAAATTTCTCCTTTAATCTCATTAATTCAATAATAATAAAATCTAAAATCTAAAATCTAAAAATTAGGGGGTTTACAATCTACCCAACTTATAAAATTTTCGTTCTCGAAATTAAAAATAAATATGGTAGAAAAGATTTTAGTTAAGCAAGGTCGCAATTGTCTATCTAAAGATGGGAGACGTAGTTACCAATGGGATCCTAGTTTGACGTCATATTCTAATAGCAAGGATACATTTAGTTTCAGACACTACCCAACTTATAGAAATTAAGTTGGTAGCAGGAACTATAGTCATGATCGTATTTCTAAGGATTTTAGAAAGTCTAACTTCAAGGAGGGATATGAGATGGTGAGGATTTTGTGACTGTTGTCACAGCTTATCAAAGGAAATCTAGGTACTACCATGACGTTAATGAGTCAATAACTCTATAAAGGAAGTTTACTAGTTCTCCTTGCTCTAATTAGGTCATGAGTCTACAAGACAACAGAAAAAATCACAGTCAAATACAACTAGGGTAAAATGGTACCGAGCAATACTTTATCACATATCATGAATGCCGATGTACAATTTAATTTTATTACAACAAAATTAAATATTTAAGTATAGGGTTTTCTAGAAGGAGGTATGCCACGAATGTTGTAGGGCCTATATGGAGCATGTGAATGTTTATTTAGGCGTAACAGCTGGGTCATAAGTGAAGTAGGTCCAGTTAGGCTCATAAATCTCAAAGTTGTTGGAAGAATTAAGTCCATGTTGCGTATTAAAATTGTCCACAACGGGAAAGGATATCTAGGTGTCATTTGTGTACAAATGTATCGCGAATGTTGTACGACTAAAATAAAGCATGAAAAGATGAGTTTTGAGTGATAGTCATGTCATGGGTGTAGAGTGGCTAGTCTAGGTCATTAGGGTGGAAGTTGTTGGAAAGAAAATGATAGTGTTGTGCTCCAAATATTCGAGCCACAACCAAGGTTTTAAAGGATACAAAATTAAAGAGGTAATTCAATCTGTTTGGAATTAATCCTAATCAATACCAAATAAATTAAAATTTATACTGAAATTCTAAAATAACCCTACACTAAAACCTGGGACTATGATCTACCCAACTTATAAAAATTAAGTTGGTATCCAAAACTATAGTTAAGGTCCTGCTATCAAGATTTTTAGAAGGGCCTACTTTCTAATAAGGATTCAAGAGTTCTAGGATCTACCCGCTATAATAAACTAAGGGGTCCTAGATATTATCAGGGTGCTATTGGTCAAAAACTCTATAAGGAAAATTTCTACCAAAAAAATATTGCTCATATAGTTCATGTCTTTAACAAAACATAACAAAGGGTTTGGTCGAGTATAACTAGGGCAAGGTGGTATAGAGACTTTGATCACTGCATGACATTGATGGTGAAGGGACGAATCGAGGGTTTGCTACTATGGCACGACTGGGAAAGGAAGAAGGATCTACTCAGTGGTTATAATTAGAAGGATCTTTATTGCAAAAGCACATGGCTATATATGCAAAACAAGATAAGAATTTGATAGGAAGGATATGAATGCAGTCGAGGGAGTAATACAACTAATCCTTAAACTCAATACTATATTCATATAAGTTATATTCTATATAACCTCCCTCATACTATTGACAACCTACCTTTGGCTATAGGTAAACAATATATGATCCTTACAACTTCGTCTTCCTTGCATATTCCTAACTTAGTAGGTATGGGTCAAAACTAAGCATGTCGACTTTCGTCTCTGTTCGACCAGTCGGTCTCACAGTCAGGCGCGGCCAATTGCACTGATGAGTTCTTAGGTGGATTCCACTCGACCTGCGGGAGTATACAATGAAAATTTCCTTAGGTCTATCACTCATGTCATACTATTCACTAAGGACACTCTTTAACAGTCGTCTAATCTTTAATTGGAATATCTACCCTTTTTCCTATAACTTATCCCATTCAATTGTCTATCTCTTTATACTATTGTTCGTCTAGTCTATGCCATCTAAAATCTATCTTCCTCACGAGAATCTTCCCGCTAGGCTACTACCCAATTACACAAGCATGATGTCATGGTTATCTTGAGTGAAAATTCTTCGAATTAAATGAGATGATAAGATTTTCTAAAATTCAAAAATCTATAAGCTATGGTAACTTGGAAATAGGTTCTTATCACCTACTACTAAGGATAGGTCCAGCAAGCTCATACCCTTATTAGTCAAAAATCTAAATTCCTGGGCCTAATCAGTTTATGTGTAAACCTACAATATCCATCTATCATTTATATAAGACTTCCATCTTCCATATACACTTCCCTACCATGTGTAAATTTATAATCTGAGGGTCTGGTGATAATCCTCTACAGAATAACCAACAAGTCAGTATATGATTCTGAATCTGTGTTTAATTTCTTAAAATTTGTATCACTTCGAGACTGATCGACAATTTCTACTCGTACTAAGTTCTCAAAATTCTAAAAGCATTACAGTTCATAAATACTAAAATTATTATCCCTCAAGTTTATACCACAATCCCTTCTTCTTGGATTATGCGAAACCTTCTTGGATTATCCCCAGCAGAGTCGCCATTTTGTTTGATGACTAAACAAAGAAGAGGTTTGTACGAAACCTTTTTGCTTACAAACGAGAAAAGAGTACAATTAATCCTATACGAGGATGTTAAGTACAATAAAATAATTCTGGATAAGTATTGCTGTAGAAGTCTGATATGCGATCGATCACTTTGTTCCTTGGACCACACGATGAAGAAGTGCTATAGAAGAAGCTTCAAGAGTTGCAAGTAGGATCGAATTCCTGTTGCCAAAGTTGTCAGCCAAAACTCTCTGTCTATGCTCTCTTTTATCTCTGATCTCTGGTTGTGCTTGTGCCTTCCGTGTGTCTTTGCCTCCCTTACCCTGTGATCAGAGGTCTCTATTTATAGAGATCGATCAAATAACTGCCAGTTTGGCGTAAAAGCAAAGTAACTGTCTTGTTGGCGTAAAAGGCCAAACTATCAAGAAGATTATATCTTTTACGCTGCAGTTATGATAACTGCTACCCACATTCCAATTGTCTTCTGAATATGCGTATGACACGTGTCCCTTTATGAGGTAATGCGTATAACTGCTTCTCGAAGATCATGGCATGCAAGACACGTAGGTAACTACCCATGCGTAAAGATGGTTGGCGTAAAATCCAAATAACTGTCTTGTTGGCGTAAAAGCCAAATAACTGTCTTGTTGGCGTAAAAGCCAAATAACTGTCTTGTTGGCGTAAAAGCCAAATAACTGTCTTGTTGGCATAAAAGACCCAACTGTGAAGAAGAAGACTTCTTTTACGCTGCGGTTATGATAACTGCTACCCACGTTCCAATTGTCTTCTGAATATGCGTATGACACGTGTCCCTTTATGAGGTAACGGGTATAACTGTTTCTCGAAGATCATGGCATACAAGCTACGTAGGTAACTGTACCTTGCGTAAAGATGGTTGGCGTAAAAGTCAGATAACCGTCTTGTTGGCGTAAAAGGCTAAACTCTGCGTAAAACTTGATGATTCATGAATAATAGATAACCAGCATAAAATAGACAATTATCTGTCACGACTGAGGTCTTAAGCATATTCTGGGCTAAATAGCCTTATCACGTACCTTTGCAAATATAGCCGAGTTGGCGTATTTCGAGGAGATAGCATATGGCGTACCCCTATAGTTGAAAATAGCCTAGTTGGCGTAAAATGCAAGGATGGCGATGTGAGCCTATTAGCCACAGTTTTAGCTTTCCCAGTCATGACAAATTTTGAACATAGAACAAAATTTTGTACATTAAATGCAGAGATATGCATCAATCTCGTGAATTAAATACAGAGATATGCTTCGAGCTCTGTACAGGAAATAGCTTTTGACGTGGCGTCTAATTTTGTCTTATCTTGAGCGTAAAACTCATTTCTGTCAATGTAGAATAGGCAGCGTATTCTTTGAATGCGTAAAAATGACTTGTATCAAGAATATGTCACTAAACGATAACCTGGGTCTTTGTGCAAAATTATCATCACAGTCGTCCTCTCGATCATCGTGTAGTACTTTTATCAGGTGCCGGGTTCACTGATTTATTTGAAAAATTTATTCGAGGAATACGAAGAGTTCCTCGTATAACTTTATGCTGCATTAAAAACAAACGTATTTTTAAACTTTTTGCAGGAAGGTAAAGCAACCTTTTACGCCAAACAGCCTTGAAGCTCTGCTTTACGCATACAGCTTTCAAGCCCTGCTTTACGCGGACAGCTCTGAAGCCATATTTTATGCCACACAGCCTTGAAGTTCTGTTTTACGCGTACAGCTCTGAAGCTCTACTTTACGCCAAATAGCCTTGAAGCTTATTTTTACACAGACAGCTCTTAAGCCATATTTTTATGCCAAACAGTCTTGAAGCTCTGTTTTACGCGGACTTCATGTATGTTGGGGGTCTTGGCTGTATAATACACGGACAATTCTCCAGCGTATTTCATGCTTCTACAACCATAATATCTTTTTCTTATCATTTGTATCTTACTCACCTTCTTATCCTTTTAGTATGTTAATCTTGTTTTCAACTATAAGTTTTGCCAATCATGACCCAGTACTTTCTGCTTTGTAGTATAGATCTTCTAGGCAACTACCAAGTGATAAAATCTTCAGTCCTTCCTAGATCCTTCTCTTAATTTAAAATGCTCAAAGTCATGTACTCCTCGTGAATCACTTCTTGTTACCATTTTACCTTCTTCACCTTGAGCCTGAGATTTCTTCTTGTTTACTCTATGTATACCCTTCATCCAAACTACATGGTTACCATCTTGTTATAGCTTATCATCTATTATAGGCAATTCATTATATCTAACTCAAGACTATAACATCTATCAAAACTCTCATCCTTTATCCTATTTGCTCTATCACAGATATTAGCTTATCTACCCAGGTAATCACGGGTGGAACTCACTTGTTCAATTAACACTGATAACCCAAATAATCAAATACATCTAATTTGATTTTGAAAGCTATACTTTAGTACTCGAGTTATCTAATTATTCAAATAATAGGTCTAGCAATCCACCTATCTATTTAGTCTAGACCTATGATCATTAATAATTTAAGGGTCATAAGATCTAGTTTTGATACTAAGAGTCACAAGACAACTAGAGATTTAACCACTATTGCATGCTACGTAAGGTTCCAATATCTTAAGATCATAATACAATTCCTTGTATCACCATCATGAGCCACATATAATCCCTAGCATCTAGCTATGTATTCCATAAAGTTTTCTAGTGTATTAGAATCAAATATTTTTTCTAACTTCTAATACTTCCAAATTACTGCTACCTTAAGCAAGGGTATGGTTTTATTAGTTCTAGGCCTCTAATACTATATTCAATACTCATGCTAACAATCTACACTAGCTCTCGCATATAGGATTAACCTATCTACCAATCCTACTAAAGGTAACCGTCTTCTCAAAAATTTATATCCAGCATGTCTTCTTCCACCTTGACAAGGATCTGCTTCTGGAGGAAACACCGCACACAAACGTCCATCTCTCTAAAATATGGAGAGATGATAAACAATAATAAAGATGTCAAAGGAAATAAACAAGTACAATTATGAAGTCCAAGGGCGATAATCAAATATTAAGGAATTTTCAAATCAGTTATGGATTGAGATACTAATACTACTAATCCTGATTACAGGCTCGCTCGGTACTGGAAAGTAACCAAAATGATTTAATCAACACCTGCATGGGCCACTACAAAAATATATAAATCTTAGTCCCAAAATATGTAGGACTAAGAATACGTAACATGCCAGCTACGCATTCGACCAGACTCTGGTCCGACTCGAATACGTATAAGCTGTATAATAAGGGTAACTATCTAAGAATACTAAAAATATCTATCTCTCAATCCACATAAAGAACAAAATATCAAGAATGAACTACACATACTAAAGTCGACCGTTCAGTAACACATAAGCTCGAATAGACTCAAGAAAGAAATATGAGTATATAAAAAAAAACTAGGCTGCAACAGCAGATAAATAAACAATAATAAGTAAATAACCATAACTCTGATAAAAATAATATAAGTACCTGACACCAATACCGCATGACAAAGTAACACACAACAGCAACTCCAGGCAGGCTCCATAATAATCTATGCTGCATAAATGGCAAGGGACCAGGTCCTTAGAGGGACATAATAATGTATAAGAAACAGCATGCCAAAGTAAAACAGTATAATGCCACATACTCAAGGATAAACTACTGTAACCATCTAAGTGATATGCACGTGAGGACATCACTCGTGCTCAAGCTGAAACCACTACAGGCTCTATGTCGGGGAGCCCATAGCAGCAAGTAATATCATGTAGTTCAGTATATGTGCCAAAGATCAGGCACCTCTAGTTGTATAGTATATATATAAATAATCAGCCTATAGTATGGTGTGTCTCTTCCTACCCAATTTAATCTCACGTCTCATGTCCACGATGTCTCATATCCATAACACGCAAGATTAAGACCTCTAGCTAGTACAATGAGTCATAATGATATCTATATAATATGCAAGTCTCATATCATGAATCCTGTAAGACTAAACAAAATCATCATAAATAACTCAAGAAAGATTCTGTCACATAAAATATTATCAAGTGTCCTACGATATGGTGTACTTGGTAAAGCAAGCACGCAAAAGTATAGGATCGTGGAATCAACTCTCTAAGTGACGTTACACGACTTCGCGTAAGGCGTCGACACCCGAATCTTGTTCGAACGCTAAGCAACGTCTCATGATCCTAGGTTGAACAGGTACATCACAAAAGTATAAAAAAACACAAGTAGACAATATAACAGGATCTACTGCTAGGTTGGTAAGGTAAACTTGTCTGAGTTCTAAACTCCGTCAACTGCTCCTGTAAAAGTAGAATCTGCACGTACACCTCCGGATGCTGAAACAAACATCAATAATATTTTTAGAATACTTGAAATAGCTAGGAATGAATACCCATAAGTCCAATTTGGATACAGGGGCATAATTGATAGTTTTGGATCAAAGGGGGATCACATATGGCCATTTCGCACCGAAAAATGTGCCAGAGATAAAGTTATCCAAATTTAGCAAACTTAGTATCTACGAGTCCAGAACGATGGCACAAACTCAACGGAGTGTCCAAAATTAGATTTCGGTGAGCCGATCACGAAATCACCCGTCAAGTGGAACCGTGGGGCCCGCGAAACAGTATTTCGTCAGCATTCTCAGAATCGAACAAAACTTGGGTCACAGGACCAGCGTAACGCTACAAATCCGATGGCGTAAGTTTTGTTGCAAAATGACAAGCACACACGAAGTTATGACAAAGTGTCAGAATAGGTCGATACTATATTTTTTGATGGAATATGCGTTGATTTTGGTGTGCACGCACATCCAAATCAAGTTTCGCGAAATTCCACACGTCCACGTTGACGATACACTCCTTTCGGTAAAATTCTCACACGATGAAGTTGTCTCGTTTGGCACGACGTGCCCCGTATCAAGAATATTTGGTTTTACGAAAATAAGTTTTTGATAGATTTCAGCATTAAAATAATCACAACATAATTTAAATTAAAAAAGTGTTTAAAGGGATTAAAACTAGGTTATATTATCAAAAAGTTTATTTAAGTAGAATTTTAGCATCGTGTGCCATTATGGAGATAACAGGACTCAAACACGCGTACTTGGAACAGTTTCTGATCTAAAACTAAGTCTTTTTTTTGTATCATGATTTGCGATCGACAAATGACACGTGTCACTACCACATTCTAAAATAGGGTAATTTTGTTATTTTTTATTTATTATAAGTATTGTGTATATTTATTTTTAAATAAATTGCATGATATGTGTGTATATATATATATATTATATATAGTGTTCTTTAATGCATGGGCTAGTGGACTAGACCTAGAGACCCACTAGATGAACCCCTGACTAAAATATAGGATTATAGATTTTAATTAGCATTTTTGGGATTTAATTATTGAGGTTATAATGTATTACCATGATTTTATCCAATTATTGTACCATACCGTTGCTTCAATATTTGGAGCACTACTCTATCTTTTGCCTTCCAATAAATTTTACACCCTTATCCTAGACGTTCCAGTCTTCCATTCTGACCTTTGTGTAACTCATAAACACCCTCTTTTGTGCTTTCTTTTAGTCGCACAATATTCGTTGCAGACGTTATTTTTAAATTCTAAATAAATCCAATTTTGTATCTTTGTGCGTTCTAATCAAAATTGGAGACACAATCTTGACTCATTTTGTACAATCCAAATTATGATAATATTATATTCTGAGTCTTCTACATGTATGACACTTGTTTTCCACCTAATTTTAACCCTATGTACTTTCATTTAAATTAAGAATACCGTTTACATTAATTTTAATTAAATTGGTGTAAGGATCCAACTTGACCCAAAACTAGACCCAATACCAAACCAAATCCCAATTCACACCCTCAAGCTTCATACTAAACACCACACACCCTTTTTAACCACTACATCACACCAAATATGGTATTTTCCCTCATTAAATCCAAATTCCCACTTTTGTGCAATTTTCTAATTGTTGGAGATTTTTATGCAAAAATGCATTGAGGTGTCCACATTCCATTGGACCCAACACATAAAGAAAACTCTCTCCTTTTCTTTGATCGGTCATGTGCAATATTTCTCCATAATTTTGGAGTGTGCAACACTCAACATCTTTTCACTCTCCATCTTAGCCACCCATTTTAAACCAACTAAATCCTATCCCTTCAAATTCCTATATGTAGAAAGCAAACCCCCATCCTAAGGAGTATCAAACCGGCCCAATTCCCTAGGTCAACTATCACCCTATTTCTCCATATATATATATATATATATATATATACTTTTTCTCTTATTTTTTATCAACCGAACCTAACCCTAAACCTAGCCGACTATTCATCATCCCCATCAACCTTCCTTCTCCATCGTCCTCGATTTTCTCTTCGTCGTTTTGACCTCTATAGCAGCAGTCACACGACCACTCACATCCATCTCCTCCCCGAGCGCCGGAACAGCCGCCTGAGTTCCCACCGCGGCCACCCCACGGTCATCTTCTTCGACCTCAGACTCCGCCTGAACCCCACGACCGTGCATGACCGCCGAGCCCTGACTCCACCACCGGAGCACCTGACTGCACCACCAGTACGACCCAATCTTCCCCGCAGCCGAGCCCCGCCTCGCCGGATCCCGGCCATCCCCGGCAGCGTCTCCACCGTAGTCATCCTCGCTATCGACTTTTCCTCGACCAGCATCAACCCCGCAATCGCTGACACTGCCACCATTAACGCTTGAGCACCCGCCTGAGTTCCCACCGCAGCCATCATCTTCTCCGATGGCCTTCTCACCTCGACCTCCGCCTGAGCAGCCACTCGACCTCCCCGTCCTCTTCCCTTTCTTCCCCGTTCATCGCCACCATTAATTTCATCACCTCTACCACTACGATTTCTTTGCCTGAACCACAGCGACACCGCCACGACAGTCGACATCCTCCACTAAGCAGTCAATCCTGAGTCATCCCCGACTTCGTTCCCGACTCGACCCCTCGTACAGCCGACAATCGACCACCCTCGTCGGAGCACCGCCCCTCCTCGGTCACGTGTATCAAGGTTCGTAGCTTACCCATCTTTGTTGTGTGTTGTTTGTCACCGTATAGTCATGAACCTTAGTGACTAGTGTGTGTGTATGTGTGTGCATGTATGATTGGTATCCAGTATTAGTATATGCTTCATGGGAAATTAGGTTTAATAGTAATTACTTCCATAGTCTTTGGGATTAGAAATTAATTGAATAGTAATTAGGTTTAATAATCACTTTAATGGTAATTAGGTTTAATAAGTATTAAATAATAATTAGGGTTATAAATTACTTCATGAAAATTGGTGTTAGTATTTACTCCTTAGAAATTTAGGTTGGTAGTCGTATGTGTAACATATTTTATATGCTGTATGACCCTAGGTATTAACTGTAGATATCCCGTATATTTGCATATGACTATATGACCCTGAGTATTAGTGAGTTGACTACCTTGTGTACACCAACGTACTGGCTTAGACTGTGTTGGTGAACCTAGTAATTAGTATGATTGCGTATATGTATATAATAATTAGTTGATATATATATATATATATATATATATATATATATATATATATATATATATATATATATATATATTCCATGGAAATTGATTGCTAGGACTGTATATGACAGTATTATATATGTTTTTGTATGGTAATAAGTATAGTAGTCGGTAATACTAAGTTATATATACTAAGGTGCTATATATATTTATATATTAAATATATTTCGATAACTCACTGCCTTATAGGTACCCTAACCTGCTAGCTAGACCATGTATTAGTACTACACGAGATTTGGATATTGGACATTGTGTTAGTGTTAGTTGTTTGTCTTGCTGTGCACTGTATTCGAGGATATGACACATGTGCATATAGACGTGCACACTTGACCCTGCTAGTTGACTAGTTATCACCTTTGCGTAGTTCCGAGCGTAGTGTAATTATGTTTGTGTATGCTAGTAGAATGGCTGATGTTATATTATATTATATTATATATATATAGGACCATTGGATCGTCCTGCGAGACTTCAGGAGCAGGACATTGGTATTGTTCGCTCAGGACCACAGACGAGTACATTCTCTGATAATTTTTGTTATTTGATAATTTCTATAATTTAAGTATTTAGAAATGTTACATATGATTCTTGACACTGTGCTACACGGACTAGTATATTGACTGGATCTTCAGTCATGAGATGTTACATTGATTATCGTATTGACATTGTACACGATATTGATATTAGACATTGATATTAGACCTTGTACATGATATATTGGACATTGCTCGTGTATCGTGACGTATCATGGTTGGATACACTGTACTAGTTGGAGACGGGGAAATAGTTAGTGAGAAATGTGATCATATCCCTATTGTACAAGTATAAAAATTATGTTAGTGTTAATCATACACCCCACGTATGATTAGCCTGGCCATATAGCTCATGTACATGTTCCCAAGCCAATCACATTTTGAAACTACTATTTCAAACACTTAGAATAGTTACAGTTATTCATTTCAGTTTCATATGCTATATTACCCTGTATATGATATTGTAGTTCTTTCTCTTCATTTCATATATGCACTGACTATACCATATTGTCTATATTGTCTATTCTCTTTACTATTTGCCATTGTATCTATTTATTGTTACTCTCAGTATATAGCATCATCTATTTATTGTTTTATAGTTCTTGTCAAATAATTGGAACTATTATTTGGGTTGTACTTCGCTCCAATCCTGACTGGAAATATTTTTTTAGACTGCGACTTAGAGGACTAGCGTCCGACATATTATGGACCACAGGGAGAGTAGCTGCAGCCTTGGACCTTGTAGCTCAGGTGTGATTTCGGGAGATCTAGCCGGGATCACTAGTTATTCAGTTAGTTTCTTTTAGCAGATTTTTGGTACCTGATTTATTTCTGGCATATTTTGAGACTCAGATGTTATTGTTTGAGTTAGATTATTTTATTTAGACTTGTGTTGTATTTTGATTATTTATTTTCTTTGATATCTCATCGTGCTTTAGTTATGTGATTGAGTATTTTCATATTATATTATAATATCTGTGTCTTCTTATGGAGTTGGATATTCGTGTGAGATTGATTAACTAGTATTGTGACCTAGACAGCGTTCTACCGTCGATGCTGCGGCGTAGGCTGGACGTACCCACGCATTCGTGCCCCAAATTCCGGGTGTGGGTCGTGACAACACGATAAGCTAAACTAATTTAACAGGATTCATGGGGGCCATGTGGTCTTGATATAGGATTCGACGGTTTGTTGTTTGGTTTACTGTGTAGGAAGAAACATATATGGAAAGAAGAGTACCTCATGTGTTCTGCTGATAGTGATTTTAGGGCGGTTCTTTGTGGTGGCGTACGACGAAGATCGACGAAAGTCGACGATGATCGTCTGGACACAGGAGAGATGCTGGTGGTGGTGGTCTACTCTGATGGTGTTTATATCGGGTAAAGGGGGGTTTCGAAAGGGAAAAGGAGGAGTCGACGGTTACCGAATATTAATGGAGGGGGTTAGTGGCCGAAGGGTCGGGGGGGAAGTTACTGTAGCGGGACGAGTTTTGGGTTTCGGGTGGTGGAGGTGTTTCGGGTTTAGGTTTTTAGGTTTGGTTGATTTATTAATTATTTCTTTTATATTAACCCATATATATAACCATATAAATAGGTTTGAATCCCAAATAATTTGCAAGAAAATCTACAATACCTTAATAATAGTTGTACACCCAAAAATATATTTTTTGTGTAATATCTTTATTTAAAAAATATACATAATTATCTATGTCACGCCCCAGTCCCAAATACGTAGGACTAGGAACACGTAAGCATGTCAGCCGCATGGATATGGCAACTCCAATATATGGAAACCATAACCCATACGTACGCTGTAATATGAATATAAACTCACATGTGGTATATATAATGTCACAAGTCACAGATATACTAATCTCATCCACACAACAAGTCATAGAAAAAAAATACTAAACTAGAATAAGGAGTCTGAAATATCTAAAATAATAGTCGGGTGGAGACAAATCCACTACCCATGACTATATCCAAAACTAAAATGAGAGAGGAGTATAAAGTCTCCAATGTAAAATAATGTGAAGACAGAAGTGCATCAGCTAAAAGAATACATCGCCAGATAATCAACGATGCTCAGAAGGTAAGACCTCCTCGACAGAAAATAATGCGTCAGGTCCAGGCCCGTACTCCTACAAATACTCAAGAGCAGATACACCTGGCAGAGGACCAGGTCCTCAGAGGGACGTAACAAGATACAGAAAATATGAGCCAATTTGAATGCAGTAAACATGCATATGGTTTGAAAATAGATAAGTACACTGTACAAGACAATCTATATGAATGCAAATGAGGACAACTTTTTGACTTATGGGCAAAGGTAGTCTACTCGATCTAAGCCTCACAACTCACACACCGGTCTAGAACATCAGAAATCGACATACCTCTGGGGTAGCGACCAGCGCGACTCTACAGAAATTGACATACCTCTGGGGTAGCGACCAGCGCGACACACGCCCGTAGTGCAAACTATATACTACGGTTTACCAGAGTGGTTAAAAGTCCATATGCCTAATGATTGTCCTCCCATGATACTAGGTGTCATGTCTGTGTCAACATATCTAATACATAGTAATGACTGGAGAAAACTACACATGCAAGAACTATACAGAAATAAAATAAATAAAAAGAAATATAAATAGCATGCAAAGTACTGTAAATAATTTGGCAAGGTATCTTGCCTGGGGTCCTGCTGCTGGTATGAATCAGAGTCCAAGTCACAGTCCAAATAGCCTATGTATTACAAATTTATCACGTCAAAAGATAATTTATTTTAATTTATTTAATTCTGGAATAATTACTCTAAAATCCTATTTTAATCTTATTATTCTGATTTTTATGTTAATTCCTAAATTTTGTCCAAAGAAACTAAAATTTATCAACTCGAGACTCATGGCACGCAAATTGAGGCGATCTATTGACCAAAAAGTCAACCAGCACAAACTCAACTTTCATGCATTATTTCTTGTAGATTTTAGCATCAAAAACATGCTGGAATTTACAGCTCGTCCGAATTCAAATTCGTTTGGGAATTATGGCACATACAAATTTTGTATTGTGCACCGATGGTTAAATTCTAACCTAGAAGTTCTACAGAATTAACAGTATGTAAATAATTCGATTTAAATTTTGGGAAAAATATATGTCGATGATCTCGACATTAGATTTCCGAAACTTTAAACGGTTCATGATTCTGATTCCGGGTTCTCCTGAAATTACAAAAATATCGAAATACATCTATTTTCGGACATGCTGTACTCTACGAATTTTCCAGAATTTAATACTAATAATTTAGAAAAAAAATTTATATAATCAGAAAGCTAACCTCATTATCGTTCTAACAAAAAAAACTAGACCTCGTTTGGAGTCCGGAGCTATGCGCAATGGCTTCTGGAAGATGAAGGAACCCTAGATGACAATTCTCCAAAAATCGGCTGAAGAAAAAAAACCCTAGAAATTAATATCTAAACTATTATATATATAGAGAGGAGAGAGAAAGTGCAGCCGCGGCTCACAGCGCACCATGTGGCAGCAATCCAGGGCTGCCCGCTCAGATCGGACGGTCAGGCACTGACGCGGCTCGACTCAGCTGAGTCCGAGTCGAACTCTGACTCAGCTCGGCTCGAGGTCGGCTCGGCTCGGCTCGGCTCGGCTCGGCTCGCACCCACTCAGCGGTCAATGACAGGCGGGCCCAGCACTGTTCACTACTGGAGGCTGACAGGTGGGCCCCCTATTTGCTGACTGGGCAGAATTAATTACTTTTTGGGTTTTCTTTTTCAGAAATTAGTTTTTAATTCAGTTTTTCATAATTAACTCAAAATAAATGCTAAAAATAATCGAAAAATTCCCAAAAAATTCTAGAAAATATATTTTATTATTTAGAACCTAAAATAAAATTTTGGTATATTTTTAATTAAGTTTGAACATAAAATAAATTCTTTAAAGTCCTCAAAAATTAGTGTTACTAGTTTTTAATTAACTAAAATTTATGAAAAAATCCCAATAATCTAAAATAGCCTAAAAATAATTCTAAATAAATATTTATATAAGTAAATATACTAAAAAAAAATTTATTTTCTAATTAACTAAGAGAATACTCTAAATAAATTCAACATCTATAATAAATATAATAATATAAAATATACACAAATACCTATTTTAGGTGAGGGAGTTTACAATCTACCTAACTTACAACAATTTTGTCCTCGAAATTGATACTAACCCATATTCATAGTGATCACTATAGCTATTACACTACATTGGTGTCTAGCAGGACTCCTAAACTCATGGTCTGCCATTCTAACACTTTCTCATCTATTGTCCATCCACTATTCTATCATCCTCTAACTCGTCTACACTACCCAACTTACAAGATTCTACTAGTAGTCACATTCTTTGAAGCTATTGTCTAGGTTTGTAAGGTAAATACATTTATTGGGTCGAGAATCTTGGGATACCTGTCTAGAATCTCATAACTATGACTTTTCCCATAACCGTCAAGTATCATAGTCTAATACTGCCACGCCACCTGGCCAGTATGGCTGCAAGTAATTTGACTTTTCTACCATAATCGTCTAGCTGCAACTGTCGCTACCTCGCCAGCGATTTGTCATAGTCATCAGTTCGTAACAAGTGCCTTCAACTCTTTCCTAGGCATAGTCTAAGTTTTTAGGGAGATACTTAAGGTTTTGACTAACTATTAGGGCTATGATCTAGCTCAAGTGATCTAACAATTTTTACTATGCTACATGGTGCTACTTAAGGGTTAAACTAATAAAGAATACAGATATTATTATAGTGCATATACATATTAAGAACTCATCCTTAGTTATCAAGCATTACTAACACATTTATATTTAACTAACAAAATAGGGGTGAGGTTGATATTAAACAATTCATAATGGCACGAAAGATACGACTATGATAGGAAGAGTTACGCACGAGATAAGGAATGAATATAAAAGGAGAAGATGAGTCACCCCAAGAGGGCGAGATAAAATAGGAGAGAATACTACTACTGCTACTCACGTCATCCATTAGCATCGCGTGTATGCCATCTGGGTAGAATATACATACATCCTCATAACTGCTAAGCTACCATATATAAAATTCTACAGCTATTTGTACATCTAAGAGCTTGTGTCACAATGGGTTTATGAGTATGCAAAGACAATTATAACTAAAAGGTCGTACCTGTATCTATGGCTTCATGTGTCTGCTCTCCCATACTTGTCATAATGAGTGCTTGGCCTTGTCTTTGGTTGATCAACTGGGGTCTAGTCCCCTCCATTTGTGCAGACTGTAGAAGCAGTGGTGGGTCCCTTTGGTCTTCTATACTTGAGGGTGTATGCGGTGTTCCTGGGGTTCTGCTGAGGATATTCTCGAGCTTGATGGTGACTTGATCCATATACCATGCACAATCCCAATCGATGATGACAATCTCTATGAATATGACCTGGTATACCACAAAAGTTATAAGTATGATGTCCCTTGGCTGGATATGGTGCGACACTATTTGGTTGCTGGCGTGTCAAAGGGTGTCGAATGGGTCCTTCTTGCTGTATCCTTACTGGTCCTTGGTGACTTCTCAGTTGAATTCCGTTTCCCTTGCTGATGGCCTCCTGAATCCTGGCTTCTGTCAATAACTCAGCATAAGAGATCCGGGACTGTGAGCTAGTGTAGTGCTGGAGCTCTCGAGTCAGCCCACGGTGAAACCTCTTAGCCTTCTCTAAGTCATTAGGTATTAGGACTGTGCCATACTTACTGAGACGGCTAAATTCTGTGTCATACTCATCAACCGTCTTGTCCCCTTGCTCTAGATGGAGGAACTGATCGTACAATGCGTCCCTTACAGTATCCGGGAAGTACTTCCTCTCAAAGCATTCCAAGAATTGTTCCCAAGTCTGACGCGTACCCAACTGGCGCTCCATTGATTCCCACCAGTGATGCGCGTTGCCTTCTAACTGAGTCCTCATGCCTATCATCCATAGGTCAGTAGGTAGTTGTGATGCCTCTAACAACTTCTTGGTATTGGCAATCCAGTTCGTGGTCTCCTCTGGACTCTCTTTGCCCTTATATGGCTTAGGGCCCATCTGCACAAAGTCCTTGACTGAACCAACCCGAGCTTGTGGTACTGAAACTAGTGCCTGGGTTGGAATAGGGGCTAGTGCAGCCATTCTCTCAAGCGCTGCCAGAAATTCTAGCCTCTGCTCTGCTGCTTGTTGCCTCTGTTCCTGTATTATCATCTGAAAGAATTGGAACAGCTGCGCTTGGCCATCTTGCGGTGCTAGTGGAAATAGAAAATTCCCATTAGGTATCGTGGAGGGGGTTGATGGAATTGGATTGCTAGTCGGTCCATCCGGTCTGGGAGGAAGAGGTGGTATTGAGGTCACTCCTAGTGGTTGGTCGTCATCCCCTGGAGACGTGTTGTCCCTGGTGGCGGCATGTCCGTTATTCAAATTCATCTCTCTGTAAGAGATGGACGAAGGATTAAGAAGAGTACATGAATCAAGCAGGATGCAAGAACTTAAGTAGGACATGTTGGAAGGAAGGTAAGTTATAGTCAAGTGTGGATGAGATCTAAAATTCTAATCCTAGGTGCAGGCCGGCTCGGTACAGTGACGTAACCGAAACGGCTAACTCGACCTGCATGGGCCACCACAAAAACATGTCACGTCCCAGTCCCAAATACGTAGGACTAGGAACACGTAAGCATGTCAGCCGCATGGATATGGCAACTCCAATATATGGAAACCATAACCCATACGTACGCTATAATATGAATATAAACTCACATGTGGTATATATAATGTCACAAGTCACAGATATGCTAATCTCATCCACACAACAAGTCATAGAAAAGAAATACTAAACTAGAATAAGGAGTCTGAAATATCTAAAATAATAGTCGGGTGGAGACAAATCCACTACCCATGACTATATCCAAAACTAAAATGAGAGAGGAGTATAAAGTCTCCAATGTAAAATAATGTGAAGACGGAAGTGCATCAGCTAAAAGAATCCATCGCCAGATAATCAACGATGCTCAGAAGGTAAGACCTCCTCGACAGAAAATAATGCGTCAGGTCCAGGCCCGTACTCCTGCAAATACTCAAGAGCAGATACACCTGGCAGAGGACCAGGTCCTTAGAGGGACGTAATAAGATACAGAAAATATGAGCCAATTTGAATACAGTAAACATGCATATGGTTTGAAAATAGATAAGTACGCTGTACAAGATAATCTATATGGATACAAATGAGGACAATTTTTTGACGTATGGGCAAGGGTAGTCTACTCGATCTAAGCCTCACAACTCACACACCCGTCTAGAACATCAGAAATCGACATACCTCTGGGGTAGCGACCAGCGCGACTCTACAGAAATCGACATACCTCTGGGGTAGCGACCAGCACGACACACGCCCATAGTGCGAACTATATACTACGGTTTACCAGAGTGGTTAAAAGCCCATACGTCTAATGATTGTCCTCCCATGATACTAGGTGCCATGTGTGTGTCAATATATCTAATACATAGTAATGACTGGAGAAAAACTACACATGCAAGAACTATACAGAAATGAAATAAATAAAAAGAAATATAAATAGCATGCAAAGTACTGTAAACAATTTGGCAAGGTATCTTGCCTGGGGTCCTGCTGCTGGTATGAATCAGAGTCCAAGTCACAGTCCAAATAGCCTATGTATTACAAATTTATCACGTCAAAAGATAATTTATTTTAATTTATTTAATTCTGGAATAATTACTCTAAAATCCTATTTTAATCTTATTATTCTGATTTTTATGTTAATTCCTAAATTTTGTCCAAAGAAACTGAATTTTATCAACTCGAGACTCATGGCACGCAAATCGAGACGATCTGTTGACCAAAAAGTCAACTGACACAAACTCAACTTTCATGAATTATTTCCTGTAGATTTTAGTGTCAAAAATATGCTAGAATTTATAGCTCATCTGAATTCAAATTCGTTTGGGAATTATGGCACATACAAATTTTGTATTGTGCACCGATGGTTAAATTCTAACCTAGAAGTTCTACAGAATTAACAGTATATAAATACTTCGAACTAATTCTGGGAAAAATATATGTTGATGATCTCGACATTAGCTTTCCGAAACTTTAAACGGTTCGTGATTCTGATTCCGGGTTCTACCGAAATTGCGAAAACATCAAAATACGTCTATTTTTGGACATGCTGTGCTCTACGAATTTTCTAGAATTTAATACTAATAATTTAGAAAAACAATTTATATAATCAGAAAACTAACCTCATTATCATTCTAACAAAAAAAACTAGGCCTCGTTTGGAGTCCGGAGCTATGCGCAATGGCTTCTGGAAGATGAAGGAACCCTAGATGACAATTCTCCAAAAATCGGCTGAAGAAAAAAAACCCTAGAAATTAATATCTAAACTATTATATATATAGAGAGGAGAGAGAAAGTGCAGCCGCGGCTCACAGCACGCCACGTGGCAGCAATCCAGGGCTGCCCGCTCAGATCGGACGATCAGGCACTGACGCGGCTCGGCTCAGCTGAGTCCGAGTCGAACTCTGACTCGGCTCGGCTCGAGGTCGGGTCGGCTCGGCTCGGCTCGCACCCACTCAGCGGTCACTGACAGGCGAGCCCGGCACTGTTCACTACTGGAGGCTGACAGGTGGGCCCCCTGTTTGCTGACTGGGCAGAATTAATTACTTTTTGGGTTTTCCTTTTCAGAAATTAGTTTTTAATTCAGTTTTTCATAATTAACTCAAAATAAATGCTAAAAATAATCAAAAAATTCTCTAAAAATTCTAAAAAATATATTTTATTATTTAGAACCTAAAATAAAATTTTGGGATATTTTTAATTAAATTTGAATATAAAGTAAATTCTTTAAAGTCCTCAAAAATTAGTGTTACTAGTTTTTAATTAACTAAAATTTATGGAAAAATTCCAATAATCTAAAATAGCCTAAAAATAATTCTAAATAAATATTTATATAAGTAAATATACTAAAAAAATTATTTTCTAATTAACTAAGAGAATACTCTAAATAAATTCAACATTTATAATAAATATAATAATATAAAATATACACAAATACCTATTTTGGGTGAGGGAGTTTACAATCTATACAAGAATTATATTTTTTATAATTAGCTAAAATTAATGAAAATTCTCCCTTAACCTTATTAATTCAATAATAATAAAATTTAAAATTTAAAATCTAAAAATCAGGGGGTTTACAGACAGTATCAAAGGATACCTATCAAACCCTCCTGTGCTGGTGGCCCCGGTCATGGGAAAGTCATTCCTGCTCTCCCGGTGCCCTGTTAGTCCAGAATAGTAATTCAGGCCACGAGCAGGCCATATACTACCTCAGCAGAATGATGGTCGGCCTAGAGCATAGGTATACCGTCGTCGAGAAGGAGTGCCTTGCCGGTATTCGCTATCTAGAAAACTCGACATTACGTGACTGGATAGACCATTCATGTAATCTCGTGAGTCAATCCCTTCAGGGTCCTCATGACCAAACCTGGGGTACTCAGCTCCTACTTGGCTACCTGGGCAATACTATTATCTCCATATGATATTGTATTTATCCCACAGAAGGCCATCAATGTTCAAGCATTGGCCGACTTTCTGGTAGCCAACTCGGGGTCAGAAACCTCAAAGCTCTATAAAAAGATTCCAGACGAAGTGGCAGATGCCAACGTCACTTCACACGAAGCAGTTTGGCGAATGTTCTTTGACGGTACTTCAAGAACGGGGCCCAAAGGTAACATTATCGCTGGGGTCAGAATATTATTGATCTCCCTGTAGAAGCATAAAAAATACGCCGGATGGCTATACGCAGCTTATTGGTGCGGGGCAGCGTAAAGAGATGACCTCAGAGCCATCAAGCATGCAAAATAAGGGCTTTTTTTCGCTGATCACAGCGTGAAATATTAAAAGCTCAAAGGACCATCCGCGTAAGTACAGTATGTCCAGGCTGCTTCAGCGTAAAACAGGGTGCTTCGTCACCTATATGGCATAAAACACATCCGCTTTCAATATAGCATTAAAGCGTACGAGGAACGCTTCGTGTTCTCCGAAGTGAAACTGTCAGATCCTGCAATGAACCTGACGTCTGGACTTCTGACAAAGGGATACTGCTCGACTACCCAGACGATGGCTATAATGATGGCACGGCACTGCAACCCAGGCTGTCATTTACCGCCATCTCCTTTGCGTAAACTGCTTTTACGTGTACAAGGGGATACGCTGCCTTGTTTTACACAGGCAGACATGAGCTGTTTACGCTTCGCAGTAGACAAACCGCCTGCCACATCAAAAGCTACACTTCGTACGGGGCTCGAGGCACGTCTCTACGTCTAATGCACAGAGCGGTGACAGTTTTTCGAGGCACGTCTCTACGTCTAAGGTACAGAGCGGTGACAGTTTCTCGAGGCACGTCTCTGCAACTGATGCACAGAAGGCCTCCAGACCTTCAAAAACACGCCTCTGTATTTAATGCGTAGGATGGTGGCAAATCTCTGCATTTAATGCAAGAGATTTGATTATATCTTCAAAAGCTGTAATTCCGGCTAAGATGTCCACATCAGCACTCTGGCACGTTACGCAGCGGCTTCTACGCCCATTCAGCTTTTGTGCTCACTCGGCCTCTATGACCACTCGGCTTCTACGCCTATTCGGCTTCTATGCCTACTTGGCTTCTACGCCATGGTGACAGACATTGGCTTCTACGCCCACCTCTTCTACACGAGGGATACCTACCTACGTGGCTTCTACGCCATGATCTTCGTAGCGATTATACGCGTTTTGTCCCTTAGTTGGACCCGCACCACACGCTCATTCAGAGGATCATCTATACGCAGGCATTTGTTATTTTAACCGTTGTATAAAAGGGTGCTGTACTTTCCACTACTCGGTTTCTACACCGACGGAGTGTTCTCTGTCACTAAAACTCTATAAATAGAGATCTCTATCAACAGAGAAAAAGGGTCGACAAAATTGAAAGAGAGAGAAATATAGATCCAAGGTTGAACTTCCTAGAAAGATCGAACCAGAGGTCAAGAGAGAGAGAGAGAGAGAGAAGAATCCGGAGCTCAGGGAAAGAGTAGGGATCGACGACTTGGGCATCGTGCATCCACCCTCTTTTGCAACCTTCGAAGCTGCTTCCTGTCTTCTACGACACTTCTTCATCATCGTGTGGTCCAAGGGCTAAAGTGATCGATTACAGATCAGACACCTATAGCAATATTTACCCAGATTTATAAATTGTACTTCGACATCCTCGTATAGGATTAAATTGTACAAGTTTGTTTGTAAACCAAAGAACACGGGTTTCATATAAACCCCGTCTTGAATACATTTTATTCTTTCGTTTTCTACCACAAACAAGATGGCGACTCTGCTGGGGACGTCTTTCTCTTCTGATGAGGAAGTAATTGCTCAACACGATGCGGTATCTGTAGGAACCGTGAAGAAGACACTGGTCGTCCAATTCGACCAGTCTGCCTACGAAAACATGCTTCGAACTGGGGGTAGATCTCACCCTCTCTCCGTCCAAGACAACAGGAAGCTGCGCAAGGTCTGGATGCCCAAGACATCCTCTACCATTCCTGTGGACTCTCCGATCTCTCCGATCTCTCCAACCAATGAGGTTGTAGCATTGCTCCCTTCGTGCCCTGCACGTAAAATTCAGTCTCCTGTCTCTGACAGGACCGACAAAACTTCTGGCAAAGCCTCAGCGCTAACTCAGAAGTATCCTCCGCGCTCTGCACGAGAAATTTTGTCTTCCGCCACTGGCGGTACAGACAAAACTTCTGGACTTTACGCCTTTACGCCAGAGTACTCAACTTTTTGGCCTTTACGCCAGCGAGGGAACAATCTGCCTACCCTACTGATTATGCGAGAAGCCGATAGCCGACTGAGGACCTCTTCAGCTTTACGCTAGTCTGAGCAAATCTCCAAATTACGCCAGACGAAATCCCTCGGCATAAAGCAAGCTCAGGTTGCGGAAAGACACCCTCCCCGGGGATTATCCGCCACCCAGATGGCCAACCTATTGTATACAGGTGGCACAGGGAAAACCATGGTGCCCAACCTCCGCATGCCCACTGATGGGAACAGAAGAAACAAGCCGTCGTCTTCTTCTTCTGTAACTCCTCCTGACCTGCGCAAATATCTAATCCAGAAGCGTAAGGAGAGGGGACCTTCCAACATGTTTATTATGCCTCCTAGCGAGCACTGTTGTAATAGTCATAAGATTGTGATTGATTGCTGCTGTTCTAAAGTAAAACGGTCAGTTTTCGACCGGTTGAGCTACTCTCTGTCTTTCCAGGAAGAAGAGCCCGCGCATGCATCTGTGAACATGGCTTCACACATACCTAGAGGAGGGTCGAGCTCAAGACGTCATCCTTCTAGGCCTCCGAGCCGAAGGAGGTTCAATGAGCTCCTCAGAAACGCTGAAGCTGGGGTATTCCAAAACACCCGTGCAAGGTCACAACAACCAGCTTCGTACTCGTCTGATTCCGACGCTGGGGGTTGCCAGTCTCCCGAATCAGATGCTGAAAGTATAGAGTCAACTTCTACGGAGACCTATACTCATCCTTCAATGACGCCCAGGGAGATAGGATTTTTGCCATTGGAGATGAACACGAGGAAGCTTCGCCATCAGGGAGCGCTGAGCAACGCATTACTACACTAGAGACGTCTCTGAAACAAATACAATCCATGATGGAGAACATGCACCAGATGATGCTAACTCAACATGCGGCTGTTATGGCTCAAACATCGGTCCCGCCAACTCAGATACGTGTGGGGGTGGACTTACCACCATCCAACCCGAGCCAAGAGCCTGCTCTAGATCAAGAGTCAGCAGTTTCTTCGCTTTCTCACTCGAAGAATATATTACCTCCCGTTGGAGTCACGATACAACCAACTCCGCACCACACCGTAGTCCCGCTTCCAACTGAAAATCTGATGCAGGCAGTACGGGAGTTGAAAGCCCAGTTTGACGCCTTGAAGCACAAAGATCAGCTCAAGAAACTGGGAATCAACCAGCCTTACCCAGCTATCTGGGAAGAGGTCCCTTTCCCTCCGAGGTACAAACCTCAGACTATGGCTCTGTTCGAGGGAAAAACATCACCAAGTCAGTACATGAACTATTTCAGTATGATGACGGTGTTGCTACAAGGGAACGACGCCCTCCTCACTCGGGTGTTCAAAGGCTGTCTCTCAGGAGTAGCCTATCAGTGGTACCGTAGCTTGGCGGACAACTGCATTACTTCCTTCGAGGACTTCAAAGCTTTATTCTTCACGCGATTCTACGAGGGAGGGATGGACATGTCTATGTCCTCTCTCATCGAAGTCAAGCAGAAGGAAAAGGAGGATGTTCGCACCTTCATCGAACGTTTTCGTCAGGCCACCTTACAGATGCCTCCAGGAGTTCCAGACTCTGCGTTGGTAGACATTTGCAGAAAGAACCTCCTTCCCGTAGTCTCGGTGTTTATAAGACCATATCAGTTCCATGATTGGCCCTTGTTCATCATCTCGGCCGTAGCCGCCGAAGACAACAGTCGCAAGGCGCACGACAATGGCATCATGATCTCCGCCTCTGAAAGAGGCAAGAGGTCATCTCCCAGCAGCGACCATCCTCGCAGTTCCAAAGGAAAAGAAGCTCTGCCGATCAATACGGCCAGGCAAAAGACTGCGGCAACCGCACAAACGAGACCCGGGACTTCCAGGCCCGTCGAAGTCTACTCTTTCGACGACGACGATATCCCAAGTATATCCGAGTGTCTCATCAAAAGTGGCAAGATCACCCTTCCGGAGCTAAGGCGGCCCCAAGAAGTCGGCAGTACTAACGACCCCAAATACTGTATCTTCCACAGATACGTACACCACCCGATAAATGCGTGTTATATACTGAAAAGGAAGATCCAGGGGTTGATCGATGCTAAGGCCATTACTCTGCACAATACCAAGAAGACGGTCACGACCAACATGATCTCTCTGCGGTTTGGCAATCTGCCTTCCCAAGAAGTCTCGGACGGTGTCACACCCATTTCCCGGACCACGATGAACATCGTCAATCTCCCTCCAGCTAGGGGTCAAAATCATGACCTGGTACCCCTAACCACCCGGCAGGGCGAGATTACATGGGTTCATCCGGATTTGGTGTCAGAGCTCGAGGAGGAGACTAAAGCTACTAAGGCTACGTCTAGAAAGAGCTCCAAATGCAAACTATGCCATATGGTCGCAACTTCTTCGGCGTCAGACGAAGACGAGGTATTTGTTACGACCCGTTCAGGAAAAGCCTACCTCAACGACTACGGAGCAAGTCAGGAAGATGCACCGGCAGACGCTTCAGCTGCCAAACCTTCAGGACCAGGTCCCGTCGTACCAGATGCCGATCCTTCAAAACTAACTCCGGCGGACAAGGGGAAGCAAAAAGAAGTGCGCTTTGATAAACCTGTGAAAAACATTCCAAACAAAGGTTTAGAGAAGCCATACAACTTCGACATCCTGGCCCAACTGGCTAATACACCAGCCAGGCTGTCCATCTTCGAGCTACTCAGGCTCTCCCAAGACACTCGTCTAGCCCTGAGTGAAGCACTGATGCAGGAGGAGGCATGCTTGACCCAGCTCAAGTCCCTCGACGAAGAACCGGTGGCGTGTCCTCAATGCCACAGTGTGATGGAGGTGGTCCCAAATATCACTTTCACTCAAGACGACATGCTGTTAAAACATAACAGGCATGACAGGCCCCTCTATTACACCGGGTATGTCAGTTCCATAGAGGTCGATCGGATTTACATAGATCCGGGATCGTCGATCAGCATCATCCCTCACAGTCTGCTCAGACAGCTGAGGATTCCTACCAGTGAATTGGCTTACACCTCCACTACAATCGTGGGTTTCAACGCCGGAAGAAGTAAGCCGTTGGGGAAAATTTGTCTGAGGATCCAGATTGGCAACCTCAGATCGGTGGCCACATGTTACGTCATCGATTCAGAGGTGTCCTACAATATTTTGCTGGAAAGACCGTTGATCCACGACCACAACATCGTTCCTTCAACTCTACATCAATGTCTTAAATATGGAGACCCCCAAGGAACAGTACAAACGGAGGTTGCTGACCTAAACCCGTTTAAAGGAATAGAATCCTACTATTCCGATGCCGTGTTGTACTCTCAAAACCATACGAAAGAAGTGTCAGGCGAGGCAGAGAAGGAATCCCACCGGGAGCCAAAAGAACCCTCTGCCACACTACCGCTGTCAATCAGAGTGAAAGGACGAACCACTCGTCCAAAAGCCATGGAGCCTATGGCTATCCACCTGAACAAGACCAGGTCAGGAAAAGGGAGTGATCCTCTAGTGATCACTTTGAACCAGAAGCCTCCACCCTTGGTCATCAACCTTCGGCGCAACAGGCAGCCGACTGATGTAAATGCAACCAGGAACGGAGTTCCAGATGATAATAAACATCCTCTTTTCCAGTATATTGACGCTCAAATTTCAAATCAGGAATCCACTCCCCGTGACGAGGTAGAACCCATAGCACAAAAATTCTTGGAAGTTATGAACTCCTACCGTCCGTATGTCTGGGAAGTAGCGTCATCATCCAACGGCGTCACGACATATTGACCACATAAGGATTCTATCTTCATTGTCCCGCCTACCTGCAGCAGTCAGCGTTCAATAGTCTTCGGCCGCATGCGCAATCAACCGACTATCCAGGAAGATTCTTTCAATGACGATGCTGGAAAAATACAAGTTCATCGATACAGCCCGCAAGCATTGAGGATCATGCAAAACATGGGCTACGACTTGAAGTGGAAGCCAGGCCTCAACTACGGAAGAGGCAGACGAACGTCGCTGCGCGGTGACCCCTACTATCAACGAACTCATTTCGGGTTAGGGTATACCACATCCTCTAAGTCGGACGAGGATATCTTTTCCTCTTCTCAGAACGGCTCGTCGCCCTCTGACTCACCTGATGCTCTCGAACAAACATTATCAGTGAATATAGTAGTGACAGATCCCTCTGAAGCAGATGAACAGGATTCTGAGCCGTTTGAGAATGACTCTTGGGCCCAACAAATGGATACGCAGTAGGAATTCTGCTTCGAGCAAAGAGAACCTCCCACCAAAGACGAAGTTATCCAGGTTGATGTTGAGGGTGAACTTTTGCCAAAGCCGATATTTATCAGTAATAATCTTTTCCCAGCTGAAAGGAAAGAAGTTATCCAGCTGATAAAAGAATATATCGACGTCTTTGCATGGGATTACGAGGACATGCCAGGCCTTGACCCAAAGGTGGCTACTCATAAACTCAATATATTGCCCGATTCAAAGCCTGTGAAGCAGCACTAACGCCGGTTCCGCCCGGATATGATGGACGCCATCAAAGCTGTCAAGAAGTTGATAGCCTGCGGTTTCATCCGGGAAGAACAACATCCCGACTAGGTCGCCAACGTTGTCCCAGTCATGAAAAAAAATAGGAAAATACGTATCTGCATCGATTACCGAGATCTGAATGCAGCCTGCCCCAAGGATGAGTTCCCTCTTCCCATCACGGACATCATGATCGACAACACCTGCGGTTTTGAACGCATGTCTTTCATGGACGGATTCTCAGGATACAATCAGATCAAGATGCATCCTGAAGACGAGAAGCACACTGCCTTCCGGACCCCGTTGGGGGTATATTGCTATACGGTCATGCCCTTCGGATTGAAGAACGCCGGGGCTACATACCAACGGGCTATGAGTAACATATTCCATAAGCATTTATGCAAAACAGTAGAATATTACGTGGATGACATAGCCGTCAAGAGCTGCCTCAAAGATGATCACATTTAAGACTTGAGGACGGTATTCGAGTTAATGCGCCAACATCAACTCAAGATGAACCCTACGAAGTCCTTTCTGGGTGTATCTAGTGGCAAATTCCTAGGATTTGTTATTACCGCCAAAGGCATCCAAGTGGACCCTGACAAAGTCCAGGCCATCGTAGAAATGCGACCGCCCCGTAATCTGAGAGAACTCCAGAGATTTCAATGCCGTCTGGCTTATATCCGGAGATTCATGTCCAACCTCTCGGGGAGATGTCAGCCCTTTTCTCATCACATGAAGAAAGGTGTATCCTTCGTATGGGACGAAACCTGTCAGCAAGCGTTCAGAGATATCAAGCGCTACCTCACCAGTCCGCCAGTTCTGGTGCCTCCCGTCATGGAAGACCATTCTTGTTGTACGTTCGAGCGATGGATCATTCGCTAGGAGCTCTTTTCGCACAGAAGAACGATATGGATCATGAACAGGCTATCTACTACCTCAGCAGGATGATGGTCGGAGCCGAATGTCACTACCACATTATGGAAACAGGGGTAATTTTGACTTTTTACAATATTTAATATTATGGTAGTTATAATTAAATAATTGCATGATAATATTTTTTTAATTTAAATAATTATGTGTGATGAGTAATTAAATATAGTATTAGATGCAGTGCTCGTTTATTTTTAGCTAGCAGACTGACCTAGAAGCCAGTATACGAACACCTGTCAGGACTTGTGGAATTATGTAATTAATTGTTTTATTTATAATTTAATTTTTGGAGATTTTTATTAATTATTGTATTTTATTTAATATTTTGCGCATTGCCTTTGCTTCGATATTTGGAGCACTATCCAGACTTTTGCCTTCCAACAAATTTTACCATCTTGCCCTAGACATGTCCGCCTTCAATTCTGCTATTTTTGCAACTCACCATTATGCTCTTTGTGCATTATTTCTGGCCGCACAAAAATTGTCGCGGACGTTATTTAAATAATCCCTATTTTGTATCGTTGTGCGTTCCAATCGAAAATTGGAGGCCATCTTGACCTATTTTTCGTGCGGCCCAAATTAGGGTAATGTTATGTTCTGAGTCTTCTTCATTATTGGTATTGATGACTTGACCTGATTTTGGCTCCATGTACTCCTAATTAATTGTTGAACACAACTTGCATTTATTTCTATTTAAATTGAGGATACCATTTTATCTGATTTTAAAATCCCCATTTAATTCCAGTGCCCTGCTATTTGAGCCCATACCGATCATACAGTGCCCCCTGACCCTACAAAATACCGGACCCCGAATCGTTCGCCAAATTTTCGTCATTTTATGTGTTTGTGCAATTTCCCGAATTTAAGGGGCTAAGTTGCAATTATTCAATTGTAGGTGTCATCACCCCATGGTCCAAGACCAAATGAAAAGGCTAATTAATTGTGGACCAAATTGCATTCTCATACATGAATTAAATTCCTTCATGAACAATCCTAGCCATTCATTTAAAATTGGCCCATCACAACCCTCCATCAAAATCCCCTCATCCCTATTTAATGCCTTGTCTACATCAAACCCTAATCCCAAGAAACCTAGAAATCACCACCCTCCTCAAGCCTCCATCTTCCCTCAACCCAACGTAGGAAATTTCTTTTCTTCTTCTCCTTCTTCCTTTCTTCTTCTCTTCTTTTCTTTTTCTCTTCCTTCTCCTTCTTCCTTCTCCTTCTTCTTTATTTTTAAATTCAAAATTTAAATAAAGAGAGAAGGGGGAAAACTCAACCCTTACTGTGCTCATCCCCGACCCTGTGCTCCGGCGGGCGGCCTAGCCGATCCCCGGCGGCGGCTGCTGCTCCTCTCTGCGTGCAGCCCACAGGCTCTCTGCTGCTCCCCCTCGCGCCACCGACGGCCGGCGGTTCTCCCTCCTTCTCCTCCGACTACATCCACTTCTCCGACCCCCCTGTGCACCCGGCGGCCCTCAGCCCGGCCACCCGGCCGAGTCCCCCTTCAGCCCGGTGGCTGTTTCCCCTCACGCCATCTCTCCGGCGGCCGTTGCTGTGTTTCCCGGCCCCTCTGAACCCCGGCGTTCAGCCCAGCCGATCCGCCGGCGGCGCTGCACATCCCCGACTCTGGCCCATAGCAGTTCCCGCCGGCCTTCAACCTGTGCTCCGGCCACCCAGGCCGACCCCCACAGTCCGGCGCCGGCGTCCACTGCTCCTCCTCCTATCCCTCCATCCATCCGGCGTTGTCTCCCCCTCCGGTCCGGCGAGCAGCAATCACCACCACCCACCACACTGTAAGTATTATTTATTAAGTTTATATATGTATGCAAGTATCACTTATTTAAAAGTATATATTGTAGGTATTTAACCAAGGTGTATGTATTAAATTTAACTGGTATAAATGTATATATATTATGTGTATAATTATTTTGATATATTGGTATATATATTTTGTATAAAACCTTAGCATATTTTAATATATATATACTTATATTTTGTATATGTATTTAATTTGATGTATATATTGTAAGTACATATGTTAATTAAGATGTGTATAATTATGTATCTATCTACTAGGTGACCCTAGTTGACTAGTGCCCTGCCTGGCATAGCCCTAAGGCCAGTGTATTTCTATTGTGTGTTAGTGTAGCCCCTAATACAAGTGTTATGGTGATATGTTTATAGGACTGTTGGTTTACCAGGGGATACTCTGGAACAGGACATCAATAATTACCAGCTAAGGACCCAAGGCAAGTACATTCTCTGATAATTTCCAATTCTTGATAATTTCTATAAGTTCAACGATCTTGAAATGTTTCAACTGAATCCTTGACACTGTGCTACACGGACTGGTATAGCTTGGATCTGCAGTCATGAGATGTTACCTTGATTATCGTATTGACATTGTACACGACATGTATATTTAGACATTGTACATGATAGACTTGACTTGCTCGTGTATTCGTGACGTGTCATGATTGGATCCACAGTACTAGTTGGGGGCGGGGAAATTTCTAGTGAGAAATGTGATCAAATACCTATCGTACAAGTTTATATTATTGGTGTTAATCATACCCCCACGTATGATTAGCCAGACTGTAGCAATCGTACAAGTCCCAAGCCGATCACATCTCGAAACTAAAATTTCAAAACACTTAGAATAGTTACAGTTCCTTATTTCAAATCATATACCACATCACCCGTATATGATACTGTTCCTTGTTCTTTTATTTCCATACATGCACTGACTATATCATATTGCCTGTCTCTTTATAATACCTGTCTCTCTTAAATTGCCATTTTATTATTTCACTGTCTTCTTAGTAGCTAGCATGACATGTTTTATTGTATTATAGACATTATCAATTAATGGAACTGTTATTTGAGATTGTGCTTTGCTCCTTCCTGACTGGAAATATTTTTCCAGACTATGCCTTAGAGGACCGCTGTCCGACACTTATGGTGAGTAGCTGCAGGCTTGATAGTAGTTGTGATTCCAGGAGGTCTAGCTGGAAATTACTATTTTTAGTTAGTTCTTTTAACAGTCTATTGGTACCGGATTTGTCTCCGGCAATTTGATGATTTTGGATATTGTTGAGTTAGAATATTACTTGTTGACTTGTGTTGTGTTTAATTTAAATTTCTGTTCAAATCTTATCGTGCTGTAATCCTGTGATTGAGTATGTTTTCATCTTATTTGTGTCATCCGTGCCTCCTAATGGAGATTGGATGCTTGCGTGACATTAGATAGATAGTATCAAGACCTTGACAGCGTTCTACCGCCGATGCTGCGGCGTAGGCTGGACGTACCCACGCACTCGTGCCCCTAAACCGGGTGCGGGTCGTGACACGTTTTTAGTGGTGGCCCATGCAGGTCAGACTTCGCGAGTTGTGCGATGTCGTAGTAGTGTGACGTCCTTGTTATACTACTGCGTGCCTGCGATATAATCTAGGACATAGGATACTAGGACGAGAGCAAATACTCAATCACAATTCCTTGAGAGATTCCTGGGATGACCCCTGAGAATCTTGTTATAATTTCCAATTTAAAATCATTCCCTTGTTCCATTCTCACTTATTGATGTTGAATTTGCTTGTTGTTATTGATTAGGCATTAAGTTAGGATTTTGGGTTTCATTGTAGGGTTGATTTCATATTAAGGTAAATTTATAGACTGATTTATGGTATTATTTGATGATGCCCGTCAATGAGGATAGTGAAAAGGATTAACATTAGAGCTATTGGACTACAGAAGGTGGATTTAAATTTTAATTGAAGATTGAAAATGAATTTTTAATTTTAGGATTCTGAGAAGATTGAGATTGTTATTAAAATTTATTTTGAAGATTCCAATAAATTGCAAAAACTTTGAAATTGAGGAGTTGAAATATGGCTATTAAAAATTTATTTTGAGGAATTCAGATTCGATTCAATAAACCTAGACAAGTCTGTAAGGATTTTGTGTGATTAAGTTTTATTTCAGTATTTAGATAATTAGTCTTGAGGAAAGTGTATGCTTTTACTTTAAAAATTTTATTTCGAGGAGTTATTTTGAGGAAAATTTATCTGAGGATAAGATTTTATAGTGGGAGAGATATATTAGTATACAATAGATGAGATGCATGTGTAAGGATCTGTTGGCTTGAGTATAATTAAGATCTCACTGCCCACTGACTTGGGTGTCCATTTAAGATTGTATTAGAGAGAGCAGTATTTAGTAAAGAGTGTTGCATTTGATATGCACTTGGGTGATAAGAATAACTAGCATCAACTGTTTCAGTAAGTAAGGAAGCTAGCAGTGAGTGTGCTTGTGATAGAACTGTGATACCTAGGGGATAGAGGTATCAAATCTTAGATGCATTTTTGACCTGTGCAATCACAACTAGGGTTTATTCCAATCTTTTATCTTGAATGTTGCTTCTTTAGAACTGTACTGTCCTTCCTTGATGATATCGCATTTTGCCTAAATTGATTCTTTGGGATCTGTCTTCAGGATGTCGCCGCAGACAAGGTCTATGAGAGCGGGAACATCAGCTTTAGAGGGGTCTGCCACCTCTCCACCTGAGGGACAGACAGCCGTAGTTCCTCCTACATCTCTGATGCACGTAGGTGTGTCTGCACCTATCGGGGACCTTCCTCCTCCACCTGTTAAGAAGATTGCCGCAGCTGTGACGGACAACCTTCCTCCTCCACCGACTCCGATTTCCGGAGGTTTGCCCACTGACAGAACGCAGATGTTTACCTTGATCCAAGGTATGGTAGATGCCCAGAGAGTGACGGCAGACGCTCAGCGAGTTCAAGCTGAGGCTCAGAAGGTGCAAGCAGAAGTGTACCAAGCACAAACCGAGCTGATGAAAGAAAACATGGAGAATGCTCATCAAGTGACTCTCCAAGCTTTGGAGAAAGTAGCACAGTACCAGCAGTTTCCTGGCCAACAGCAGAGATCAGGCACTATAGTGGATTTCAAAAGGATGATGCCTCGAGAGTTCAAAGGCACCGAAGGAATACTCTACGCCGACGACTGGCTAGAGGATATAGAGAGAAGTCTGCGATTGACCCAGATTCCAGAGAACTTGCAGATAGAAGCCGCTGGCAGTCAGATGTTCGATATCGCACTCACGTGGTATCGCACGGAGCCAAGAATTACAGCGCAAGGACTTACTTGGGAGACCTTCAAGGAGCTCTTCAAGGAAAAGTTCTTTCCCGACGTGGCATTGGGAACCTTGGAAAGTCAGTTTCATGACTTAGTTCAAGGAAACATGTCGGTCGACGAGTACGCTGCAGAATTCTGTAGATTGAGCCGTTTTGCATCGTCCATGATTCGAGACCCAGGAGATCGAGCCCGAAAATTTACAAAGGGACTGACGAGAGAGATTAGGTCACGCACTTCTGGTCGTCGTACTGCTACCTATGAGGCTATCTTGATGGATGCTCAGATCGCAGAAGAGGATCTGGATCTCAGGCCTAAGAGGAGTCACAATACTTTTGGAGATACGAATGGTAGCCCAGGACCAGCCAAGCATCCCCGTATTCAGCACCAACAGCAGTACCAAGTACCATTTCATAGTCAGCAACAACCATGGACATTTCAGCATCCACCGCAGTACCTAGCACCAGTTCCTATCCAGCAACATCCATGGGCGTATCAGTATCAACAACAGTACCAGGCACCAATTCATGTTCAGCAGGATCAGCAACAGGCTCCAAGAGAGACACAACAGACTTGTCATTTCTGTAAGAAACCAGGTCACCTTTGGGAGAACTGTAGAACGAGGCTAGGACTTTGTTTGCACTGTGGCGCTGCGGGACATCGAGTAAGGGATTGTCTTATAGCCCCTTATCTCCCCGGCCAGCGTGCAGCTTCAGACTATAGAGATCCAGTTAGGCTACCTGTGGAACCGTATATTGCTCAGCACCCGCAAAGGGAACCACCCCAGCAGGACGGGCATTTGCGATGACGGTCGAGGAGACCGATACTGCAGGTAATGTGTTAGCAGTTTCTGTTCTTTCCTTTATTCTGTTCCTACCTATTTGATTGATTGATTGCCTAGTACAATAGTTGTATGCATGATTTTCTTGTTAGAATGTAGTTAGTAGTACCCCTGATACATAGACTGCAACACCATAACAAATGAGACCATAACCGTGTATGTTCCCCCTATATTGTATGTGGTATGACTATAGGTAGAATTTTCTTAGACCGTGATTATTGGTGTTGACTGTAGTAAAGATTCATGAAGAGGTTATTACTTGACAAGAGGAACAAGATGATTAAAAATTTGAGGATAAATATTGGTTTAAATAAATGGTTAAGAAATTAACATGGCATAATTGGTGGTTTAATTAATTCCAGGAAAGATTATGACATGTTTAAGTTGGTTTTAATTTGGAAATTTTGGGAGATTCATCAATGTATTTATTTAATTGCAAGTTATAAATTTTAGAACTTTATATTTGGATGTGACATTTGGAGAATCCTTAAATATCATATTGTTGAGTTCTTGAGGAGTGGATATTAAATTCCGGGTATTGAATTATCAACTCAAACTTTCAAGGAAATTTTAATAAAAAGGGACTTTGATTCTATTTTGAGGACTTTTTCAGGAATACAAATAATTACAGAAATTTTATTTGTGAAAAGACATTGCGGATTATAACCTGATTTCATGGTTAATGGATTTAAATTTGCGGGAATAATAATGTGTATGATTAAACACTAGTATAAGGATTTTAAATTTCGAGGACGAAATTCTTTTAAGGTGGGTAGACTTGTCACTACCACATTCTGGAAACAGGGGTAATTTTGACTTTTTACAATATTTAATATTATGGTAGTTATAATTAAATAATTGCATGATAATATTTTTTTAATTTAAATAATTATGTGTGATGAGTAATTAAATATAGTATTAGATGCAGTGCTCATTTATTTTTAGCTAGCAGACTGACCTAGAAGCCAGTATACGAACACCTGTCAGGACTTGTTGAATTATGTAATTAATTGTTTTATTTATAATTTAATTTTTGGAGATTTTTATTAATTATTGTATTTTATTTAATATTTTGCGCATTGCCTTTACTTCGATATTTGGAGCACTATCCAGACTTTTGCCTTCCAACAAATTTTACCATCTTGCCCTAGACATGTCCGCCTTCAATTCTGCTATTTTTGTAACTCACCATTATGCTCTTTGTGCATTATTTCTGGCCGCACAAAAATCGTCGCGGACGTTATTTAAATAATCCCTATTTTGTATCGTTGTGCGTTCCAATCGAAAATTGGAGGCCATCTTGACCTATTTTTCGTGCGGCCCAAATTAGGGTAATGTTATGTTCTGAGTCTTCTTCATTATTGGTATTGATGACTTGACCTGATTTTGGCTCCGTGTACTCCTAATTAATTGTTGAACACAACTTGCATTTATTTCTATTTAAATTGAGGATACCATTTTACCTGATTTTAAAATTCCCATTTAATTCCAGTGCCCTGCTATTTGAGCCCATACCGATCATACAGTGCCCCCTGACCCTACAAAATACCGGACCCCGAATCGTCCGCCAAATTTTCGTCATTTTATGTGTTTGTGCAATTTCCCGAATTTAAGGGGCTAAGTTGCAATTATTCAATTGTAGGTGTCATCACCCCATGGTCCAAGACCAAATGAAAAGGCTAATTAATTGTGGACCAAATTGCATTCTCATACATGAATTAAATTGCTTCATGAACAATCCTAGCCATTCATTTAAAATTGGCCCATCACAACCCTCCATCAAAATCCCCTCATCCCTATTTAATGCCTTGTCTACATCAAACCCTAATCCCAAGAAACCTAGAAATCACCACCCTCCTCAAGCCTCCATCTTCCGTCAACCCAACGTAGGAAATTTCTTTTCTTCTTCTCCTTCTTCCTTTCTTCTTCTCTTCTTTTCTTTTTCTCTTCCTTCTCCTTCTTCCTTCTCCTTCTTCTTTATTTTTAAATTCAAAATTTAAATAAAGAGAGAAGGGGGAAAACTCAACCCTTACTGTGCTCATCCCCGACCCTGTGCTCCGGCGGGCGGCCTAGCCGATCCCCGGCGGCGGCTGCTGCTCCTCTCTGCGTGCAGCCCACAGGCTCTCTGCTGCTCCCCCTCGCGCCACCGACGGCCGGCGGTTCTCCCTCCTTCTCCTCCGACTACATCCACTTCTCCGACCCCCCTGTGCACCCGGCGGCCCTCAGCCCGGCCACCCGGCCGAGTCCCCCTTCAGCCCGGTGGCTGTTTCCCCTCACGCCATCTCTCCGGCGGCCGTTGCTGTGTTTCCCGGCCCCTCTGAACCCCGGCGTTCAGCCCAGCCGATCCGCCGGCGGCGCTGCACATCCCCGACTCCGGCCCATAGCAGTTCCCGCCGGCCTTCAACCTGTGCTCCGGCCACCCAGGCCGACCCCCACAGTCCGGCGCCGGCGTCTACTGCTCCTCCTCCTATCCCTCCATCCATCCGGCGCTGTCTCCCCCTCCGGTCCGGCGAGCAGCAATCACCACCACCCACCACACTGTAAGTATTATTTATTAAGTTTATATATATATGCAAGTATCACTTATTTAAAAGTATATATTGTAGGTATTTAACCAAGGTGTATGTATTAAATTTAACTGGTATAAATGTATATATATTATGTGTATAATTATTTTGATATATTGGTATATATATTTTGTATAAAACCTTAGCATATTTTAATATATATATACTTATATTTTGTATATGTATTTAATTTGATGTATATATTGTAAGTACATATATTAATTAAGATGTGTATAATTATGTATCTATCTACTAGGTGACCCTAGTTGACTAGTGCCCTGCCTGGCATAGCCCTAAGGCCAGTGTATTTCTATTGTGTGTTAGTGTAGCCCCTAATACAAGTGTTATGGTGATATGTTTATAGGACTGTTGGTTTACCAGGGGATACTCTGGAACAGGACATCAATAATTACCAGCTAAGGACCCAAGGCAAGTACATTCTCTGATAATTTCCAATTCTTGATAATTTCTATAAGTTCAACGATCTTGAAATGTTACAACTGAATCCTTGACACTGTGCTACACGGACTGGTATAGCTTGGATCTGCAGTCATGAGATGTTACCTTGATTATCGTATTGACATTGTACACGACATGTATATTTAGATATTGTACATGATAGACTTGACTTGCTCGTGTATTCGTGACGTGTCATGATTGGATCCACAGTACTAGTTGGGGGCGGGGAAATTTCTAGTGAGAAATGTGATCAAATACCTATCGTACAAGTTTATATTATTGGTGTTAATCATACCCCCACGTATGATTAGCCAGACTGTAGCAATCGTACAAGTCCCAAGCCGATCACATCTCGAAACTAAAATTTCAAAACACTTAGAATAGTTACAGTTCCTTATTTCAAATCATATACCACATCACCCGTATATGATACTGTTCCTTATTCTTTTATTTCCATACATGCACTGACTATATCATATTGCCTGTCTCTTTATAATACCTGTCTCTCTTAAATTGCCATTTCATTATTTCACTGTCTTCTCAGTAGCTAGCATGACATGTTTTATTGTATTATAGACATTATCAATTAATGGAACTGTTATTTGAGATTGTGCTTTGCTCCTTCCTGACTGGAAATATTTTTCCAGACTATGCCTTAGAGGACCGCTGTCCGACACTTATGGTGAGTAGCTGCAGGCTTGATAGTAGTTGTGATTCCAGGAGGTCTAGCTGGAAATTACTATTTTTAGTTAGTTCTTTTAACAGTCTATTGGTACCGGATTTGTCTCCGGCAATTTGATGATTTTGGATATTGTTGAGTTAGAATATTACTTGTTGACTTGTGTTGTGTTTAATTTAAATTTCTGTTCAAATCTTATCGTGCTGTAATCCTGTGATTGAGTATGTGTTCATCTTATTTGTGTCATCCGTGCCTCCTAATGGAGATTGGATGCTTGCGTGACATTAGATAGATAGTATCAAGACCTTGACAGCGTTCTACCGCCGATGCTGCGGCGTAGGCTGGACGTACCCACGCACTCGTGCTCCTAAACCGGGTGCGGGTCGTGACACCGAACACCGGTACAACCCAGTGGAGAAAGAATGCTTGGCTCTGATGTTCGCTATCCAGAAGATGCGGCACTATGTCATCGGCCAGACTATTCATATCATCTCCAGGATCAACCCTCTTCGAGTACTGATGAGCAAGCCAAATGCTCTTAATTCCCGACTCGCGACTTGGGCGATGCTGTTAACACCATATGACATGGTATACATCCCGCAGAAGTCCATCAAAGGCCAAGCGTTGGCCGACTTTCTTGCTGCTCATCCGATCCCGGAGACCTCCAAACTATACGAGGATATTCCTGATGAAGTTACAGAATATAATTCCGTAATGGAAAGTGACACATGGCAATTATTCTTTGATGGTGCCTCCAGAACTGGTCCTAGGGGAAACGTGGTTTCAGGAGTAGGAATCGTCCTGATCACTCTTGATAAACTCGTCATCTACCGAGCATATTCTCTTAGCGAGCCATGCTCCAACAATGTGGCAGAGTACAACGCTCTGCTAATCGGGCTCCAAGTCGCTAAAGAGCTGGGGGTCGAGTCCCTGGAAACTTTCGGTGATTCTCTGCTTATCGTCAATCAAGTCAGGAGAATATATGAAGTCCAGAATCCAGACCTCATCCCCTATCACCAAGCAACGGTCGAGATAGCCATGACATTCAAAGGGTTCTTCCTAGAGCATGTACCTCGATCTTAGAATCTGGAAGCTGATGCCCTAGCCAGTCTAGCTGCGGATTTAGCCACTCCTATAAGAAGGCAGAATTCGGTAATCCTTCTTAACAGAGATTTATTCTGTGTGAAGAACAACTTTCACATAGAACGCAGCTACGCTGTGAACACAGATCCCCCTAGAAGAGACTGGAGAAGTCCCTTCATAGATTTTGTGGCATACGGAATCTTGCCAGAGGACCCCAAAGAAGCAGTATCCGTCAAAAGACGATCATTACGCTTCTACTTCGATGCATCTTCACAATGCCTATATCGCCGGACCTACGACGGACTGCTATTGAGATGTCTCTCTAACGACGAAGCACAGCAGATTATCCGGGAAGCTCACAACGGCGTATACGGAGTGCATCAACCCGGTCCTAAGCTACAGGATCGTATCAGGAGAATGGGCTATTACTGGCCCACTATGATCGCAGACGCGATCAACTATACAAGATAATGTAGAGCCTGTCAGGTTCATGCAGACTTCATACGTCAACCGTCTGAATATCTATATCCTACGGTTGCATCCTGGCCTTTCGAAGCATGGGGTATGGATATCATTGGTCCTATTCACCCGTCTTCCTCCAGAGGTCACCGGTTCATACTGGCTATCACGGATTACTTCTCCAAATGGGCAGAGGTGATCCCTCTTGCTGAGGTAAAGGCATCTAATGTAATCAGCTTCATCAAGCATCACGTCATTTATCGCTTCGGGGTACCCCGGAGGATAATTCACGACAATGGGCCTCAGTTTATCAGCCAAGCGTTTCACCGATTTTGCGATAAAAATCGGATACACAATATTGCCTCTACGGCATATTATCCAGCTGCTAATGGTTTGGCGGAAGCTTTCAACAAAACTATTATCAAACTCTTGAAGAAGTTCGTCTCTTCAAACAAGAGAGATTGGAATGAGAAGCTGGGCGAATGTCTCTGGGCATACCGCACAATGGTACGAACACCGACAGGTTGTACCCCATTTTCACTGATCTACGGGAGCGAAGCAGTTCTCCCCATTGAAATCCAAATCCCGTCACTCAGGATAGCCATGACTAATGAGCTGACTCAAGAAAAGAATGACCTGTTAAGGCTTCAAGAGCTAGAAGGATTAGACGAGAAACGCCTCCAAGCTCAACAGTGCATCGCGCTCTACCAAGCACGCATTTCCAGAGTTTTCAATCATAAAGTAAAGGAAAGAGTGTTCAAAGTCGGCGAGCTAGTTTTAGCCGTAAGAAGGCCGATGATTCTTACTCACAGGAGTAAAGGCAAATTCCAGCCCAAGTGGGAAGGCCCTTATGCGATCGAGACAACGTTCTCAAACGGCGCTTACAGGTTAGCCCAGCCTAATGGAGACCTATTAATGGCTCCTATCAACGGTAAATTCCTGAAAAGGTACTATGCTTAATCTCCTCTGCTCAAGTGGAATATAGTGAGAATCTCAATTCTGACAAAACTACTTCCAAAATGAAACTAGTTGGGTCATATTCTATCATGTCCATATAACCTTTGAATAGATATGTTCGACTAATTTGGAAATGCAATACCTATCACGTCCATATTACCTATGATAGTGTCTTGTCTACAAACTTTAGTCAAAGCATATTCTATCATGTCCGTATGACCTATGAATAGATATATCCTACCAAATCATATTCTATCATGTCCGTATGACCTCTGAATAGATATGTCCTGCTAAAGGTTTATCGAGAGTCTACCACGTCCATACTACCTCTGATATCACTCTCGCCCAAACCTGTCATTTATATTCCGAAATAATGGGTCCACAAAGTCAGAAAAGAGTCGCTTTATTTATTCCCCAAAAAAAAGAGCAGAATTATATTTGGAAAGCAAAAAGAAGAAAGGGTACATCATAGTGGGGGAGCGGTCAGATCGTGAATCAGCTGCACCAGTGCAGCTATCCTCTCATTCCTGGAAACCAAGGCATCGGCGCGGGCCCGCTCCAGCCGTGCCTCGTGGTTGCTCATAAAGGACAGTTCGGCCCTTGCCCGAAGAGAACCCGCACGGGCGGCTTCTGCACGCTCCAAATTCTGTCGCGCTGTGCTCAGTCGACCAGTCGCTACATCTAGACCTGCCAACGACTGAGAAGCCCACTCCTCTGCCTAGGCGAGTTTTTCCTTCAACTTGCGAGCCCTCGCTGCATTCCCTTCATGCTCAGATTGGCACTTTGTTTGAAGAGCAAGAGCCTCCTCCACGACAGCTTTTCTTTTATCCATCTCCACTGGTGTGTTTTGATGGATTTATCTAGGCTTTCCAGCTGTTTAGTAAGCCGCGCAGTCATGAAGTCGTATCTAGTCTGGACCTCAGCTTCGATGCTGCCCCGAGTCAGCTGCACGTATTTGTTAATAGGTTGCTCCAAACCATTAACCATCGCCTCCAGGGCGTCAGCTACCCCAGAGTCGCCGAATTCCTTGACCGCCCCGATCGAAAACTGGGAAGCCTTCTTCAGACGCTCGAAGTCTAGATTCTTCGCCAACACCATTGATATCAGCATTTTCAGGCTGGCATAAAAGAGGCTGGTATATTGCTCGATCAGCGCAACTAGATCCGATTGGACGCCAGAAGTGGCCGCGATATTGGCCAATCCCCCTCCAGGAGTGATTGCAGACAATATGGCCACGGTCGTCGCCTCAATAAGTGGTGCGACCAGCGAAGATGCGACAATGACAGTCAAAGTCATCGGCATACTCGCAGGAGGCGATGTCACAATGACAGGCTCATCCTCCTCTTGAGATGTCGAAACTACTCGGGGTGAGCCGACACCCGAAGATGCTTCCTCTTCAAACTTAGGCACCTCCGTATCGCCACCAGAAGCTGAAGCAGAGCCAAAAAGTGCTTCAGCGCTCTTCTCCCCGTAGACATCTGCCCCTGAAAAGAAGACGAGAAAGTTAATATCGACACGATGTTAATTTCTCTAAAAAAGAAGGGCGTAAAGATGACATTTACCCACGGCCGACGGCATATATGTCGCATCTGCAGCCAGTACAGCTAAATCACTTCTTAATGATGCTAAGCAGGCTATCCTATATGGAGAAAGGGGTCTGATAGCTGACACTGGCAAGTAGTCTTCCAAGTCCTCCTCAAATTCCAACCGAGGCTCATCAGCTGGAATCTCGCTAGGTGCGCTCGCAGGTACGAAAGGGGTCTCTTCCGACGCTGATCCGGATAAAGGTATATGGAACCTTATACTCAGCCCCGGAGGCGACTTCGTTCCATTACCGGAGGCAGTGGCAGCAACGGCAGCCTCAAGCAGGAGTTCTCCAGCACCGCCAGCCGAAACTGAGGGTCCCTCTCCGAAAGGCGAGGAACCTCCAATCAAAGAGACATCCCCAACAGGGGAGACAGCAGGTTCCTCTCTAGGAGCCTTAATACCAGGAATCCGGAGAGGACGATTAACCGTCTTCTTCTTCCTCTTGCGAGGGGAAGTCTACTTCGGAGCAGGAGCCCTTCGCTTCCCAGAGACTACCAAAGCTCCCGCAGGCAGAGGCACTTCACACCTCGGCACCGACACCAGAGGCTCATCCGGAGTAACGGACTCCTCACCCTCGTCAGAAGAAACCGAGGGGACTTTGACTCTTCCCCCAGGCTTGGGAGAAGGCACCCTAAAGCTTCCACGCATGTCAAAATCGCGATTGAAGGTGTTGATCGCCACGTAGAACTGGGCATACGAGTGGAGGATGCGCAGCTCCGTGGAGAGTGTGACGACCGACACGGTAAAGATTGCTCCCGTGCAACCTATGATAAAATATCGCCATCCTCTGGCTCCATCAATGAGTCCGCCCCTGGACCTGAAGCTGGTGACGACATTGCCCACGTGCAACTGATCGTACCCAAACTTTCTGGCAAACCGACTTGGCAAGTAGGGCTCGAAGAAGCAATGATCTTCGCTTCTGTACAGCAAATAGGAGGGTCTGATGCAGACCAACCAATTAAAAGCTTCCGGAGAAAGATTGGTCTTCTCTCCACCTAAATCCTCAAGCCTAATCCCCGATTGATTGTGATGTACAGAGGGGACAATGCAGAGGAGCTTCCAACCGTTACTGAGGTTCAGTACTAGCCGACAATCTAAAACTGTGTTCACGTTCCAGGGAGAGTCCTTGTAGTTCAGCAAGAAACTACCCCCCGAGCTACTACCAGGGCCGGGAGACATCACCCGGGGGTTGTGGAGAATTAACCATCCCATCAAGTACAGGTATGGTAATTCTACCCTGGGAAAGCTATCACGTCGAGCTTCATCGACGAGCAGTCCATCAGTCATGGCTCTCAGGCCAGCCTGTATACGGCACACCATGGCAGGGAGCAAGCCCAGTCTTACCCCGAACACCAGACGCACGGCAGGCCACAGGATGTTCCGGTGAATGTGGTCAGCGAACGCAATGCCGGGCACCACTACTCGACGCAGCCATATGGAGAGGAAACCAGCCAGCCGGGCTTCCTTAGACAGAGGCCTGCGGCAACGCCTCAAGTAACTGTAGGCCTTAGTGCCTTCAGTATACTTTTTTACCCAGTCATCGAGAATCTGATCTGGAGCCTTAGCTTCCTCCATAAGATCCTCGACGACCTGGGCACTGAGCATGCCCAAACAGTTCACAGGCTCATTCTTGCCCCCCGAGACTTTCTCCGACTTGGCGGCCCTAGCCCGGTGGAAGAAGAGGTAGGACGTCCACTTAGTGGTGTAAGCCAAATCAGAAGGCTCATTATAAAAAGTAGTGCACGCGAGGTAGTGGCACATCAGCTCCTGATATACTTCCACCGCCCGAGGGTCCGAGTCCCCCAACTCCCGGTTGGTGGGAACATACTCTTTATATGGGGTATCCCCCATCGGCAGTCCCGAGATCACTGCCATCTCATGGAGGGCCAACCCCAACTCCCCCAGTGGAGTGGCGAAGGTCCCGGTGAGCGAAATGTATCGCTCCATCAGTGCCAGAAACAGGTTAGGGTTGGGAGGCAACCCAACACTCGTCGCACTCACAGCAGCATACAGTCCAATGCCCTCCAGCTCTCTCCGAAAATGTTTCAAGGCCCAGTCAACTAGGCAAGCCCATCGGAGGTTTGTTGGGGTGATCCACCCATTGCACCGAGGATTTTCCTTGGGATATACCCCCCTCGCTCCATGAAGTCGTTGCAGAAAGTTGATAATTGGACCGGCTGGATCACTAAACTGTCTTCACTCGGGACACTGTCCGGGCACAGTCCCCTGAACACCGTCACAACGCCGGAAGGGCGGCTGACAAACGACCCCTGGTCAGCTCCTTTCAGATGAAAGATCTTCCCCGGCTTGCCGTGAAGATCGGGAGTCAGCGTCCACGACATCCTCCTGGGATGTGTAGCATGGGAGAAAGCCGAGATGGGATAATCTCTCGGCATCGTTGGCAGATACAAGACCAAACTCTCAGCGGAGAAAACCCAGGTTTCTCTCTTGGGCTTCGTCTGGGACTGTTTTTCAATCATGTCCCCAAAGAGAAAAGCCGACTTTATGTACTGGTCCCCGTCTATGTACGTCAGGGGCTCTCCGTTAATCATGTTCAGCAACGTCCGCTCGCCCTGAGTCGATATCAAGATCTCCCTTCCTTCAGGATACTAGGGTCCGGAGATAGGAAATGTCACGTGGGACAGATCCTCCAGATAGTTTGAGTGCAGCATCCCGGCAGCGGAACCCATCACCTCGTCCAGTGGAGACTCATGCAAGTTAACTGCAAAAGTGCAAGAAAAATCCGTCATTATAAATCTTGCAACATAAAAACCAAGAAACGACAGTCTGTACTTTACGCCAAGACTGTACAAATTTGGTCATTTTACGCCGGAAGTCACATCCAGAAGCATAATTGGCGGTATACAGTCCGTGCTTTACGCCGGACTGCCAAATTCTAGTTATTATGCCGGAGGACCCATCCACAAGCGTAAAGCTAAAATTTTATAGTATACACCAAGTTTTCGGCAGTCAGAGCTTTTATGTTCAAAACTGCGAAAATATAGAGTTTTTACGCTGGCACATTAGAAATGTGGGCGTAAAAGATGAAAACGTCTCCGTGCGTCATCTTCCTCAAAGAGGCTATCAGGACCGAAGACGACCTAGCGCGATCACGTTCAACGTGTGCGAAGGATTTTTTGTCGTTCTTTATCATCCCAAAGGCTCTACCTCTAAGGCCGGGTGCGCTGCTTGTCGGCGGAATACTTCGCTCAGAAGAAAGTTCACCTTGTCCGACCGAAGACTCTCTCGCTGGGGCAAAAGAACGAGAAGAAGAACCTATACTCTTTCCCTTAGTGGAGGGGATTTGTTTCGGCGCCATTTCTGAAAACTCGGAGTGCTCAAAGAAAGAACGAGGGAAAAAACTCGAACAGTCGAAGGCTCTCTTTCGCAGAAGACGGATGAAAAGTTTTTCTCTCAAAAGCTTGGGATATATATAGAGTTCGGACCGGCTCCTCGAATCCTCGGACGGACTCCTTGAAACCCTAACCAAATCTCGCAATTAATATTTGGTTATGATTGGGTACTACGTCAGCCCACTACTCTCGAAAGGCGGACAGTCAGCAAATTCGAAGAGTTTTTCGTGCAAAGCAGATTCGTGGTTCTACACCAAAGAGCTTTCTACGCTCGACAGCTACAGATCTATGGTTTTACGCTCGCAAGCTATCAGTCTATGGTTTTAAATGCCCGGATGCCTTTGTGCTCGGTAGCTTTTACACTCGAGAGGCTACAAACCTACGACTTCACGCTCGGCAGATACAAATCTATGGTCTCACGCTCGGTGGTGTTTAGTTTACGCTCGGAGGCAACAGATCCACAACCTTACGCTCGGAAGATTTCTTTTTTACAGGCTACAAATCTACAGTTCTACGCTAAGAAGCTTTCTACGCTCGACAGCTACAGATCTACGGTTTTACGCTCGCAAGCTATCAGTCTATAGTTTTAAACGCCCGGATGCCTTTGTGCTCGGTAGCTTTTACGCTCGAGAGGCTACAAACCTACGACTTCACGCTCAGCAGATACCAAATCGATGATCTCACGCTCGGTGGCGTTTAGTTTACGCTCGGAGGCAACAAATCCACAACCTTACGCTCGGAAGATTTCTTTTTCACAGGCTACAAATCTACAGTTCTACGCTAAGAAGCTTTCTACACTCGACAGCTACAGATCTACGATTTTACGCTCGCAAGCTATCAGTCTATGATTTTACGTCCGGATGCCTTTGTGCTCGGTAGATTTTACGCTCGAGAGGCTACAAACCTATGACTTCATGCTCAGAAGCTACAAATCTACGATTTCATGCTCGGTGGCTTTCTACGCTCAATAGGCTACGAACTCAGGATTTTCAGCTCATATACACTACGGATCTCTGACTTTCCGTATATCCGAACAGTTCTCAAGGCGGTCGATTACAGGAGTTCACACAGAAGATACTCCTTCTTGACCTCAAAATATCCCAAGTACCCGAAGCATACAGAGTTCAAACATTGAGAAATTACTTTTCTCAGGTCAATTGGAGGTTCATCCAGAAATCCAGTCTGCATATTTCATCTACAGCTCAAGATGGCGACTGAGTTTAACAGCCATTTCTCGCCCTGTTCCAAGGGATTTTTTTGAGAAATAATTCTTGAAGATGATGTCTGAACAAAGAAATTCTGTTTATCAGAAGTAACAGTTCAGAATTCTACGCGGTTCTTCACTCCTAAACAGTAGGACAGTTCGAACACTCGAATGCTAAAGCGGCTTTCTACGCATCCCTAGTTATGCGTAAGAGACAGGACATGAACTAGCACTCTTTTTAAATAGAGTCGGCATAAAGAATCAGACGTGTCGAAGCTACACATATTCAGACTTCACAGCAAAAAGTATGGCAAGATGATCATATGAACGGAAGAAAGACGATTTTATTAAAGATTAAAGTCATGATTACATATGAGGAAAATCCAATCTACAAGGGTTTTTCTTTATTTCTCATGATTACATATGAGAGAAATCTCGTCTACAAAGGACTTCCCCATCGTCGGCTGAAGATCGTGCCCAGAATCTGTTCTGACAGGTTCTTGCATTGGTGGAGATCTTCCTCTTCTTCCAAGACGGTTCGTCGACATCCATATTTGATGAACGAGAAGATGATCAGTGGCGGGAGGATACGAAAATGGGCATAGACCCATCCTCCAACAGAAGAAAAGCAGGGTAAATCTGCTTTCCTATAGACCAACGCCACTCGAGCCGGGACAGAGCTAGTCTGTCTGCTCTCGTCCCCGGAGGTAACGGGAGAAGGCGCCACTTACAAGCAGCATGGCGAAATACGACTCTTCTTCTCTCCCGAAGAACCACCATACAAAGTTGCTAATTATCCCGAGCAAATGAGGCTATGATATCCTTCCATGATCCATCGTTACAGAGGACATTTGCTCGAAGACGCCGTCTTTTTTGGCTCCTTACATGCTGGAAGAACATGGTCTTCTTCTTTCTCAGATAGACCCGACGAACTCCGGCGATCATCTCTGTATGGCGAAGGGAATACGGGAAGAACAGGTTAACTCCTCAGCCTTTTTATAGGCGAAAGAGATCACACCGATCCCCAATAACTCTGCCATAAAGTCAGCCTTGAAAGAACGTGTCAGACTTGACCATTTCAGGCTCCATTTAGAAGCATTTCGAGTTACGAGGAACGGTTCATGCTTCATTCAAAGCATTTTAAATTCCGAGAAATTTTGAAAGCTTTGAAGGGGGTCTTGTAGAAGCATAAAAAATACGCCGGATGACTATACACAGCTTATTAGTGTGGGGCAGCGTAAAGAGATGACCTCAGAGCCATCAAGCATGCAAAACAAGGGCTTTTTTTGGCTGATCACAGCGTAAAATATTAAAAGCTCAAAGGACCATCCGCGTAAGTGCAGTATGTCCAGGCTGCTCCAGCGTAAAACAGGGTACTTCGTCGCCTATATGGCATAAAACATATCCTCTTTCAATATAGCATTAAAGCGTACGAGGAACGCTTCGTGTTCTCCGAAGTGAACCTGTCAGATCCTGCAATGAACCTGACATCTGGACTTCTGACAAAGGGATACTGCTCGACTACCTAGACGATGGATATAATGATGGCACAGCACTGCAAACCAAGCTGTCATTTACCGCCATCTCCTTTGCGTAAACTTCTTTTACGTGTACAAGGGGATACGCTGCCTTGTTTTACATAGGCAGACATGAGCTGTTTACGCTCCGCAGTAGACAAACCGCCTGCCACATTAAAAGCTGCACTTCGTACGGGGCTCGAGGCACGTCTCTACGTCTAATGCACAGAGCGGTGATAGTTTCTCGAGACACGTCTCTACGTCTAATGTACAGAGCGGTGACAGTTTCTCGAGGCACGTCTCTGCGACTGATGCACAGAAGGCCTGCAGACCTTCAAAAATATGCCTCTGCATTTAATGCGCAGGATGGTGGCAAATCTTTGCATTTAATGCAAGAGATTTGATTATATCTTCAAAAGCCATAATTTCGGCTAAGACGTCCACATCAGAACTCTGGCACGTTACGCAGCGACTTCTACGCCCATTCAGCTTCTGTGCTCACTCGACCTCTATGACCACTCGGCTTCTACGCCTATTCGGCTTCTATGCCTACTTGGCTTCTACGCCATGGTGACAGACATTGGCTTCTACGCCCACCTCTTCTACACGAGGGATACCTACCTATGTGGCTTCTACGCCGTGATCTTCGTAGCGATTATACGCGTTTTGTCCCTTAGTTGGACCTGCACCACACGCTCATTCAGAGGATCATCTATACGCAGGCATTGGTTATTTTAACCGTTGTGTAAAAGGGTGCTGTACTTTCCACTACTCAATTTTTACACCGACGGAGTGGTCACTGTCACTAAAACTCTATAAATAGAGACCTCTATCAACAGAGAAAAAGGGTCGACAAATTTGAAAGTGAGAGAAATATATATCCAAGGTCGAACTTCCAAGAAAGATCGAACCAGAGGTCAAGAGAGAGAGAGAGAAGAATCCGGAGCTCAGGCAAAGAGTAGGGATCGACGACTTTGGCATCGTGCATCCACCCTCTTTTGCAACCTTCGAAGCTGCTTCCTGTCTTCTACGGCACTTCTTCATCATCGTGTGGTCCAAGGGCTAAAGTGATCGACTGCAGATCAGACACCTATAGCAATATTTACCCAAATTTATAAATTGTACTTCGACATCCTCGTATAGGATTAAATTGTACAAGTTTGTTTGTAAACCAAAGAACACGGGTTTCGTATAAACCCAGTCTTGAATACATTTTATTCTTTCGTTTTCTACCACAAACACTCCCCATACGGCTACGTCATCAATCACGCATACTCTCTTACGGAGCAATGCTCCAATAATGTGGCAGAGTATAATGCCCTAATCATCGGACTCCAGCTCACCAAGCATGTCAGAGTAGAGTACCTGGAGGCCTACGACGATTCTCATCTAATCGTCAATCAAGTCCGGGGAGTATATGAAGTCCGAAACGAAGACTTGATCCCCTACCACCAAGATGCACTTATCATTATCGCGATCTTCGAGATGTTCTTTATTGAGTATGTCCCTCGGTTGCAAAACATTGAGGCGGATGCTTTAGCCGGCCTCGTTGTTTTCTTGGCAGTCCCAGATAACACCCATCAGCTAATCGCGATGATCGGTCAAGAGCTGGTCTATCCCAAGAGCAACCTATGCCTATGCCTTGACTATGTAGCAGAGGTCGACATCGATAGTCAAGATTGGAGGCTTCCATTCATCGACTACGCAGTCTATAAAATTCTTCCTAAAAACCCAAAGGAAGCTACTTCAATCAGAAGATGCTCCCTCCATTTCTATTACGACACGGAGACCAAAATATTGTACCGTCGGTCCTATGTCGGCCTTCTTCTCCGAAGCTTGTCGAACGCAGAGGCAAAAAAGCCCTCCACGAAGCTCACGACGGTGTCTGTGGGGCGCATCAACCCATTCCAAAGCTACAGGACCGTCTTCGGAGAATGGGCTACTATTGGCCAACGATGGTAGTAGATATTGTTATTTATACGAGAAAGTGCCAAGCATGTCGAATCTACGTAGACTTCATCTACCAGCCATCTGAGTTCCTACACCCAACGGTAGCATCTTGGCCGTTTGAGGCATGGAGAATGGATATCATCGGGCCAATCAGTCCGCCTTCATCAAAAGGACATCGGTTCAGCCTGGCGATCACCGACTACTTCTCCACGTGGGCGGAAGATGTTCCGCTCGCTGAAGTCAAAACATCAAACATGATTAACTTCATCAAGAATCGTGTCATATATCGCTTCGGCTTGCCGCATAGGATCGTCCACGATAATGGTCCACAGTTTGCAAATTATGCCTTCTATCGGTTTTGTGACAAGAACCAAATCCAAAATATAGCCTCCACGACATACAACCCGGAAAAAATGATATGGAAAAAGCATTCAACAAAACCCTCATCAAGCTCCTAAAGAAATTCGTATCTTCCTACAAATGCGACTGGAACTAGAAGCTAGGTGAATGTCTCTGGGCCTACCGTATAACAGTCCGGACAGCTACTGGGAATACACCATTCTCTTTGGTGTACGAAAATGAGGCGGTACTCCCACTCGAGATCCAAATTCCTTCACTACGAGTATCTCTTTCCAACCAACTAACCTCAGATGACAACTACCATCGACGGTTACAGGAGTTGGAAGCACTCAACGAGAAATGACTCTTACCTCAATAATGCATAGAGTTGTATCAAGCGCGTCTCTCTGGAGCCTTCAACAAACGGGTAAAATAGAGAACGTTTCAAGTGGGTGACCTCGTCTTAATAGTAAGAAGACCGATGGTTATGACTCACAAGACGGCTGACAAATTCTAACCTAATTGGGAGGGCCCGTTTATTGTGGAAACCGTGTTTTCCAACGGCATATACCGGCTAGCAAAACCCAACGACGACTTTCTCTTGATGCCTATCAACCGCAAGTTCCTCAAAAAGTACTACGTCTAAATTAGAATGGTACTCCTCGATTACCAAACTATATCATATCTTCCTGGGCGCCAGTTTATGTCCATATTTACTCTGGACTGCCGCTCTAATACACTACTCCAGCGGAGTCTGCCATGTCAATATTACCTCTGAGCAAACCTCCCGGCCTTGACCATCGATCATCACATCCATATTACCTCTGATATCAATTTTTTTCCAACTTATCACCCGTACCCAATCCGGAGTATGCCCGTAGTACTAAGTCCACAAAACCTATCACGTCCATATTACCTCTGATAGGGTTAGTTTCGAATCTATTACTCGCACCCTAAGTGCGCAAAAGGGTGATAGTTCCACCAACCCCCCATCCTTACTATCCATAAAACCAATCACGTCCATATTAGCTCTGATAGGGTTTGTTTCGAATCTATTACTCATACCCTAAGTGTGCAAAAGGGTAATAGGTCTACCAAAATCCTCCAACGGGATGTCCTTACTATCCACAAAATCTATCACGTCCATATTACCTCTGATAGGGTTTGTTTCAAATTTATTACTTGTACCCTAAGTGCACAAAAGGGTGATAGGTCCACCAAAATCCCCTAGCGGGATGTTCTTACTATCCACAAAACCTATCACGTTCATATTACTTTTGATAGAGTTTGTTTTGAATCTATTACTTGCACCCCAAGTGCGCAAAAGCATAATAGGTCCACTAAAGTTCCTCCAGCGGGATATCCTTAAAAAGCTATGGTATGGTACTACATTCATATTATCTCTAGTACAATACCCAAAAGTCCGTAACATACAAAATTTTGAAAAAAGAGAGACTTTATTGATTAATATTCAAGATCATGAGTACATATGATAAAAATCTATTATATTCAGGTTTTTTTTCCATTAGTATTCAAGGTCATGAGTACATATAATGAAAATCTATTTTAAACGGTTTTTATGAAGTCTCGCTGATACAAAACTTTTTTATTAGAAATGCCCCTTCGTACTATCGTCGCTACTTACACAAGTCGAGCTTGCAGCAAAAAATAATGCTTTCTGGATCATCCCTCTGCAGTACAAATCTTAGTATACGGAAAAGAATCCATACCGATGGATAGCAAGGGAGGAACAAGAGAAGGCGCTCTATAAATATGCGGGAAGACCAACGACAGGAATGACAATTAATCCAAATCCTGTCATCGACTCCGCAGTCTCCCGGCCGATAGCGGACCACATAAAAGGGAGAAAAGCAGCTGGCACGCTGCATGAACAAGGACATCTCAGCGTATGATGCGAGATGTTTATCCTCGTCTCCTAGATTAGTTCTTGCCAAACTATCCTCGTCTCCTGGATCAGTTCTTAGCAAACCGTCACATAAATTTGGTCTCCATCCCGAACAACGGGTGTTATGATATTCTTCCATGCTCCATCATGAGCTGTAACAAAGCCTGCACAATAAAAATATATGACATCAGCATACAAAGATAAAGTTAACGTCTATGCGGTAGAACCTAGATGGCGGATGAGGTGTCTTCCATGCGGCAGGGCCATGGTGGTCGCATGTCTAGATCGAGCTTCCATCCATGCAGCAGAGTCATGGGTGTCGCATGTCCAGGTCGAGCCTTTATCCATGCGATAGGATCTTAGCTTCCGCATGATGGTTGTCCATGCGTCAGACTAATGAAGAAAGCATGCGCATGTTCGGGATGATCTCTCATCCATGCGACAAGGCTGTGTAAGAAGTCTGCGCATATTCTAAATGATTTCTCGTTCATGCGGCAAGACTGTGCATGGGTATCTCTGTGTCCATGGAAGCCTGACACGAAGAATGCGGTGCTCTCCTACCTCCAAGTAAAGCACCGGAATCAGGGGGCCAAGGATCAAGACCGCCCCTGATAAACTCCTCTGCGAGAAGGGTCACCTCCTGTGGCATCCTTCATAGGAAAAAGAGGAAACGAAGCAAAAAAATAAAGCTCTCTTTCTCCTCCTAGCCGCCTATATACATGCTTCAAAAGCCGAGGGAAGAGATCGAGGTAGTAAACCAAAACAGTTATGAGAATGAATCGGACACCTCGATTTACGGGATTCACTTTAAATCTCCTTGAAAACTAATGCCTCAAGCCTCGTGTCAGAAGATGGCGTAGAATCCTAAGAGATCCGCGCAAAGATTGAACCAAATATCCTTATTCATGACTCGACAACCTGGTAGAACGTATTGTCTGGCGACACAGATATGTGGCACATCGCTAGTATGCATCTAAGAGTGCTCGACCATGCTTCTCGTTCAAAGTATTCCAAACTTGTCATTTTGGTAACTTTGAAGGGGTCTTGTAGAAGCATAAAATACTACAGGCCGCATAGAGCTCATGCCGCATAAATAACATCTATGCGGCCAGATGAAAGCCGTATAGGGACCAATGAGCCGCATAAAAGATCTTTTTTACTCAATAACCGAGGCATCTGACATATCAATCATGAAGCCGATATATTTCGAAAGTCGTGCAAATGATACCTCAAAAAAAGATAAAAAGTCATATCAACTCATTAATGACTTCGTCAAACATGCAATGCCACATGTTTTTTCTATATGTCCTCCGTCTTATGCGGTCTCGTCATCATGTGGCCACAGCCAGACGAGAGGTCATATACGGCCACGATGCCTATGCAGCCATAACGGTTATGCGGCCTCAACCATATTCTGCCATAATATACATCAGACTAAGGCCAAATGGAAGCTCATATGCGACAATAATCCTACGCATCCAAGACAATGCTCAATCTGTGGAATCTTTTCTATTGCAACCAACAAGATCTTCATAGGCTCAGTGTTGATTATGTGTCCGGTTGACCAGGTCATGCATACAAGGGTTGAAACAACCCCGAAATCTCATTAACCAAATATCCTAACCAAGCTCATGTGGCGGCTTGCCCGCATCAAGCGGCTACCATTACCGTCAAATTCTGCCAATGGAGGCCTATGCGGCCACCAAGCACGAGTATATGTGGCATCCATAGCACGTCCATAGGGAGGCTATAAATAGCAGGGTAACACACCAAACAACAGGCTGGCTATCTGCGAACTTACACTCAAGCAAGAGAAGAGCTTTCGTATCATATCATCCACGAAGTAAAAAGAGTTGCTATACTCCTAACCCTCCATCGTCACCCCCCAGAAAATAACTTTGTACTTGATTATCTTCTAGGACTTTTTTTTGTATTTTTTTTAGTTTATTCAATTAAATCATGTTCTTTCCAACTTTCGTATTTGATGGCAAACACGCGTCAATGGTAGTTTTTGACCCATTGTGCGCGGATGTTATATTCTTGCTTGATTTTTTTCGATAACCGTGAATTGTTAATTCATTCGCCTGTATGCCAGTATCCTCTTTAGCATGCTTAACTCTTAATAATTTTCTAGTTCTTTTTTTCCATTATTTTTAGTTAATCTTGGTTATTTCCTGAACCTGGCATTATTGATCTTGATTTCCCGACATGATCTAGTGATGGTACGTTAAAAATGAACTCCTGAATCTTGACATGAAACTGATCATGTATTAATAATCCTGGCATTGTACTGATAATCTTGATCCTGTATTGATAATTACTCATGATCCTGATACTCCTGATATTGGCTCGACGTAGCGCACTCCTGATTTAAGAATTCCGATAACTGTCCTAATCAAGGCTATTAGTAGCACCTGTATTGCATGACCTATGTTCCTGTGGTTGATTTTGATTGCACTCATCAAGTTACTCTCATGTCTTGCATCATGTCTAAGGCAGATTTCTGAGCACCACGATCAAAAATTCTTGATAATTGTCAGGGCTAATAACTAGAATAATAATCTAGAAAGCATCAAGAAAGAATTCCTGACAACATGCAATCCCGGTATCCCAGCGACACATGATGGATTTGGAGCTCTCCGTCATGAGGGGCACACTTCCAGCACACCATCAACTGTTGCATTACCAAAAATGATAAGAAATGATTATACCTGATAAATCTATGCTATGTACCTGTTTATTTGGATAACCCAGATGGTCTGAAGGGTATGTGGCTGTATAAAATCTCAAACTATATATATTAGTAACTAGGACTGTTATAACCCTAGTTAGTTAAGAACAGCAAGCCATAGGGCATGATTGATCGTGATTGCTTAATTTCTAATCTAGTCTAGTCCCGTCCTGATTTATTTTCAACAACTGATCCTCAGAACAGTAATTGAAGCTGACTCCAAATATCTTTGTTTTATACTCCAGAGAAGCACACCTATAACAGCTGTTCCAAATAAATGATAAAGACTATGTAACAGTAAATAGAAAGAATATACAAGATAAATATATCATGGACAAGAAATATACAGAATATGGAAATACCATAAATTGTATAAGAAAAATGAGCATCATATACAGAGTCAGAAAATATAACTAAATAAGTAAGTGAGTACTAGCTTCGACATATGATTGGCTTAGAAACGTGTATAGGAATCAGGGCCCGGATAATCATATGTGAAGTGTATGATTAACACTAACAGGTTACTTGTACAAGAATACTTGTACAGGGTGGATATTATCACATTTAACTAACACTCCCCAGCCCTTGACTGGTATAGTAGATCCAACCATAGCACGTTACGGTACAAGATTCTCTGAGAAGGTAGCAAGTCTTCCCATAAATCAGTTTCCATACAAGTAAAAGGGCAACATGGCATGTATAGGATACGCCAGGAACTTTCAGGAATAACATCTCATGACGGGATCCAAAAATACCAATCCGTGTAATCATGTATCAAGAAGTCAAGGATATCTATACTAAATATAAGAAACATAGAAGATATCATAAACGAAAAGCTATCAGAGAATGTACTCATCTCTATTCCTGAGCAAATAATGTAACCCGGTGTCGTACTCCCGTACCGGAATATCAAGAAGGACATGGCTAGCTACCCCGTACAAGGTGTTATACGTCGTACGACGATCACGGCTTTATAAGACAAGGGGGTGCATGATATAATCAAGTATCCTATGGTCAAGAACTTCTCTGTCTCAATCATTCAAATAAGAAACCGTAAGCATAGAGCATATATGATAAAGCAATAAGGCATCCCAAACGCTTTCTCAAAATATTCTGGAGTCCAACTGTGCAAAATAAGAAGCTGAAAGAGTAAAAAAAAATATTACAATGATCAGTTGTAGTCTGATTTAATACAATCATGAAGGAAAACTAATGTCCAGACGAGCTGGCTAATAGGTATTGGTGGCTAAATGCCAAAAGAAGTTAATGTTCATAGATGAGCAAAAAAGAAAAAACCTACTCGCTATCCCCTGCGACCATATTCCTGGTATGCTCTATGAGTAGGGGGAAGGTACATTGGATCCTCGGGTGCTGGCTCAAAACCTGGCCATGCAAAACCAGTGGGATTAGACCCCAAATAGCAAGTACCACAAAGGAAGCACAAAATGGAGAAACAAAAACCCAAGAAAAATATATAATAATACATAGTTTCAGTGTCGTAACTTAGGTCCATGGCATATCTTAGCACAAAGGTCCAACCCTACAACCAAATAAGGACAAGGGTTGAACCATCACATTATAACAGTCCATTTTTCTAGGCTACTAGCCGAATGATAAAATTACAACCAAGTCCATTTCTTATATCGGCCAATCATTTGTACTGCTTGCTATTTTGTGGTGTCCGAGGTTATCTCAGAAATAATGCATAATAAGTATCCTCAGATCACGCCAGTGCCGAACATAAACTAACTAAACCAAATAAATAAAACATGTATTACACGAGATGCACCAGTTTCCCGTAGGGCCACTACGCTAAAAATACGGTATTAGCTGTTCCAGTGTTCCTATAGTAAAACAGTGGCTCGACATAACAATAGGTCATATAATGCACTCCACTAAGGCAGATGATATACAGTATTTGTGGTGGCCATCCCACAGCACACTTAGAATGAATCTCTGTGGGAAGGTTCGTTGGCATGATCTCGGAATATCATTTTTCTCTAATGTTACTACCACTTTTAGTTACCTAATTTGCCCTATATTGTGTTTAAAATCTCAAAGCATGGTCACATAAGAATTTCCTTTAAGATGTCTTACAAAGTATGGGCATGCTAGATACGAATCCATGAAAGTCAAATCTAGATTCACCTGAGCGTGTATGCAACATTCAGACAATCAATATCCTAGCCACACTTTAGTAGTTGACTAGCTTATTATGCCCGTACTGGAAAAACAATATATATTTATAATATAACACATTCAGGAATTTAGAGCCATTCTTGTTGCACAACCCGAATATAATCACTTAACACGTGACACGATATATCGCACCTTGGCGCACATTAAATAATGGACAATTATCAGGCAATAGTGGTATCAGCACGGATACAAATTCAAGTCTAATTACCAATGATATATTGGGTTATATGAATCAAGATCACATTGTAATATGAATGCTTATGTCATGCACATAGCTAGTTAGTCACTATCCACTTAGTCGGGTTCATACGGAAGACTCAGTTCAAGTCATGCCATATTCATAGCCATTCTCAGGTCAGGGTCATGTCTGGCACGAGGTCTGGTTACTAAGTCCATTCTCCTTAGAATCATAACACTAACAATATTCAAGACCAACCATAAAGAATAAGAAAGCATTCCAGATAAAATGGCTAAGCCGCATGCATAACTTGGAGCATGAGGAGGTTGTCGCATAAGGTTGTCGGCCGCATGCTACCCCAGGCTGCATATGGCTCCAGGCCACATGCTCCTCCAAGCCGCATGCTTAGGGTTAAAGTCTACTCCTTGGGACAAGTGTTAAAGTGACGGATAATGAATAAAATGTCAGTAATATGACATAAAGTTACTGATGTGACAAGCCATAAAGTGTGTCAGGAAGAAAAATAAAACCATAGAAATATGTGCTACGGTTCGGAGTCATGAGTCCAAGGAAATGGTGGCCGCATACTCTCCAATGCCGCATAAGTGTCGGTGCTGCATATAAAGTCAATTTTGTATGGAGTCAATGCCGCATCGAGGTCTTTTGGACTTAAACAAATTCTCATTCGTTCAGCGAGTGTTAATACAAGGTGTTCAAGGATACTTGTGTAAATAAGTAGTCATGCGTCAAACAAGATGGACACATGCTGTCAGTATGCGGCAAAATTTCATAAGGCATAACCCTCTTGGGCCGTATAGTACTCTCAGCCGCATAACTTGCTGGCCGCATGAAGACTTTGTCTTCTCCAAACTGCAGGTTCGGCCATAGCAAAAGCTCCCAAAACTAAAATCTTATTTTGTCCATAAAATCCTTATTTTAAGTCCAAATTGGGTGAATCAAAAGCCAAAATATTCTAAATTGAAATCTCTATCATGTAGCAAAAACTTTTTTTTCTAAAATACATGTTTAATAGATCAAAACCAAGAAAAACTCATAAAACCCATAAAAACTCTAAGTTAGAAATATAGATCTACACTAATCCATCCATCAAAATAGAAAACTCAAAGTTCTAAAAGTGCTAAAAAATACATAACAAATATAATGGAAAAATAATAATGGAGGGTTTCTCCATTTCTTATGCAAGGGGTACTTGTTGATGGAAATGGGGAGAGCAAACTAAAGAAAGGAAGAAATAAAGAAGTGAAGAGAGAGAGAGAAAATCTTTAGTTATATATGGTAGGGTTGAGGGTTGAACCAAGGGTTCTCATAACTTGAACCAACCCACAAAATAAACCATGAGCAAGGTTAAACCAAAGAATGGGTCTAGTCTCCATGCACATACAAAATAAAATACGTTCCAAATACGTATAACGGGAACGAGGAGTGATATCTCTATCCACCTTAGAAAAATTTTATCCTCAAAATTCGAATCCAAGCAATAGCTAGAGAAGTCAGGACAAGCACGATACAAATCTATTATCAACTACACATGCAAGCAATATCATCACAACATATAGGTGATCACCTGATCACAGAATCTGAGATATGAAGGCGGAAGGAAGAATATACCTTCTGAATCAAATAGGTATGGGTACCGGAATCGAATATTGTTCTCCCACTCCTACGTCGATTCTCCTAGAGAGTGATGGCCCCAAGCAACCCGGATAAGAGAAATAGTCCGGTTCTTGAGCACCTTCTCCCTTCGGTCCAATATGGATACGGGTTGCTCCTCGTAAGATAAGCCGGTACCAACAACTAATTCAGAGTGATCGAGGATATAAATTGGATCCATAATATACCAACGCAACTGAGACACATAAAATATATCATGTACCTTACGTCGCAAAGGTGGAAGGGCAAGACGATAAGTAATATCGCATACCCGCTCGAGAATATTGAACTAACCTACGTATCGTGGACTAAGCTTCCTACGAACCCCGACTCTAATGACTCCACAGGTCGATAAAATTTACAAGAACACGTGGTCGCCGACATAAAACTCTAAAGGCCTACGATGTTGATCTGCCCAATGACGATGCCTATCCTGTGCAACCCAAAGTCGCTCTCTAATCTTCTTGACAACCTCTACTATCTGCGTAATTATTTTAGGGCCTAACATATTTCGCTCACTAATGTCATCCCAAGCCAACGGTGACCTACACTTGCTGCCGTATAATACTTCAAAAGCTGCCATATGAATACTGGCCTGATAACTATTGTTGTACTAGAACTCGACAAGATTAAAGTGATCTTCCCAAGATCCACCAAGGTATAAGGTACAGGCTCGTAGCATATCCTCCAAGTTCTGGATGATTCTCTCTGATTATCCGTCTATCTGGGGGTAGTAAGATGTGCTGAATCTTAACTTGGGGCCCAAACTCTGATGCAAACTTTTCCAAAAATATCAAGTGAACTGAGTGACTCGATCTGACATGATACTTACTAGGATATCGTGTTGTCTCACTATATGTCGCATATACATCTCAGCCAATTATTCTGTAGACTGTCCTACTAGAAAAGGAAGAAAGTGAACTACTTTTGTGAGACGATCCACTATCACCCAAACTGTATCTCGACCAGTCGGTGATCTTGGTAAATCAGTCACAATGTCTATTATAATATGTTCCTACTTCTACTCTGGAATAGGAAGCGGCTGCAATAATCTAGCCGGTCAATGTTGTTCTGCCTTCACTTGCTGACATATCGGACATCACGATACGAAGCATACTATTTTCTTCTTTATTTTGTTCAACCAAAAGTGTTGCTTGATATCTTGGTACATCTTCGTGTCTCCCGAATGAATGAAATACTGGAAACTGTGTACTTCAGTCATAACTTCTTGCCAATATCCCCGCTTGGTACACATAGACGATTCTCAAACCTTAGCATTCCATCTTCATGTATTATCAACTCCTTCTAAAGGCCTGACTCATATTCTTCTCATAGCTTTTGAATCTTCGGTTCCTCTGCCTGAGCTAGTTTAATTCTATCTACCACAGTTGACTGAATCTGTAGGCTAGCCTGAACTCCTGTACTCTGTGTAAGTACTATCTCGATACCCATCTCTCGTAAGTCTTCTAGAATGCGCTTTTGAGTAGTCAACATAAATTTTCTACCTCTTCTGCTAAGTGCATCAGCTACTACATTAGCCTTGCCTGGATGGTACTGAAGTTCTACGTCATAATCTTTCAACAACTCTAGCCACATTCTCTACCTCATTTGCAGGTCCTTCTGCGTGAACACATACTTCAAACTATTTTGATCTATGAATATTTCTACTCGATCGCCATATAAGTATTGCCTCCATAGCTTAAGTACAAATACTACCACATACCCTGAGCTGCCGAGAAGCATACGCTATCACTCTTCCTTATTGCATCAAAATACATCCAAGTCCTTTGCTAGATGCATCATAGTACACTGTGAATCCTCCGGAGTCTGCTGGAAGAGTAAGGATTGGTGTAGAGATTAACTTCTTCTTTAACTCTACAAAGGCTGTCTGATATTCCATCGACCACACAAATTTAACTTTTTTGTGCGTCAACCGAGTCAATGGTACCGAGATTTATCAAAATTTGACACAAATCTCCAGTAGTATCCTATCAAGTCCAGAAAACTTCGTACTTCTGCTACTGTCTTCGAAACTGGCCAGTTCTCTTCTGCATCTACCTTCTTGAGATCAACTGACACTCCTTCTCCAGAAATAATATGCCCAAGAAAGTATATACGATCCAGCCAAAACTCACACTTACTAAGCTTTGCATATAACTAGTGCTCTCTCAAAGTTTGTAGAACTATCCTAAGATGTTCTTCATGCTCCTCCTTATTACAAGAATATACCAGGATGTCATCGATGAATACTAACACAAATTGGTCTAAGTAAGGGATAAAAATACGGTTCATCAAGTCCATGAATACCGCTAGAGCATTAGTCAGTTCGAATGGCATAACTAAGAATTCATAATGCCTATATCGTGACCTAAATGCTGTCTTAGGTATGTCCTGCTCCCGGACTCGCACATGATGATATCCTGATCATAAATCTATCTTGGAGAAGACTCTTGCTCAACTTAATTGGTCAAATAAATTATCAATCCTTGGTAATGGGTACTTATTCTTCACTGTCACTGCATTCAACCGCCTATAATCCATACACAACTGTTTTGATCCATCATTCTTCTTCACCAATACTATTGGTGCTCTCCATGGGGATCCACTGGTCCAAATAAAAAATTTCACCTTTAGTTCTTCTATGTGTCGATATAACTAACCAAGCTCTGGTGACATTGGGTACACCTTCTGGGATACTGGTTCTGCTCCTGGCATCAACTCTATACAGAACTCTACTGCTCTAACTGGGGGTAATCTGGAAAGATTATTGGGAAAGACGTCTATGAACTCTTTAACTATCTTGGGTAGCAGGTCTTCTTTCCTTGCTACTATTGCGACTCCTCCCTTATGCTGGTATCTTGCTATTCTGCTAAGGATAAACTCTTCTAGACCGAGAATTCTATACAGTACTCTACCCTCACGGTAGTCTATCGTTGCATGACTATCTCTCAACTAGTCCATGCCTAAGATAACGTCAAATTTACCCATAGGGAACTCGATTAACTTTGCTGGTAATAAATGTCTATATACTACGACTGGACATGCTAGGCACACCCTACTAACTTCTACGATCCCATTACCATTGAGTATATTCAGCCTCTTTGGTAATGTCTCAAACTTTAATCCAATATGTGTCACATATTGTATGAATATAAATGAGTACAAAGCTCCAGAATTAATTAAAGCTATGGCAGAAAAGGTTGTAATAGAAATGTTACCTGCCACTACGTCGCCCGACCCCATAGATTCCTCCAAAGACAAGGTAAGTGCCTGTCCTTGGCCTTGTTGAGCTCCCTCCTGCTGTCTTTCTTGCTACCGTGGTTGTGGCCCCTGCTGATTCCGCTGTTGTTGTTGTCTATAAATCTAGGCCTGAGTCGGTAAAGAACGCTGAGCCAAAGGCCGCACTGCTACTACTGGTCCTCCTTGCTGTACTGTCCTCGGAGTTGGCAATGCAGGTAACTGTTGTACTGGCCCTTTTGGCCTCTGTATCAAGGGGAGGGAGGTCATACCCGGGATAATTTTTGGGCAACTAACAGATTATGCTTGAGATGTGGGAGCCCTGATCATAAGGTTGCCACAGTAGGTACAACATGTCAACTCTCCCCGTCATTATTGTTGCTACTGCCTCGGCTGTTGTTGTCGAGTTGGTACCATCACTGTGGAGGTCAATGGCCTCCTCTATATCACGTCATGGATGTGAATGTTAGGGGATGGTGCTGAGGTTCACGGTACAGGTCCTCCCTCATTGTTCTGTCCATGAGGCCTCTTTCGATCTACTCTTCTAGATGCCATCCTCTGGGAAGTAAGCTCAACCCTCATAGCTGCTATCAATACTGCCTCGAAGGTCTGGTATTCGTACACTTCTTCCATGTGTAAGATCTCTAAGTGAAGTTCCTGCTGAAACCTCATTGCTCTCTCCAACTCTATTTCCACCATGGTTGGAGAAAATCTGCTTAGTCGGCAAAACTCTGCCGCATAACCGTTTACTTTCCTTCCTGCTTGCTTGAGGTTAATGAACCTTTGCTGCAACTCACACTAAGTCATAATCCTAAATTACTTTGCCCTGAACTGGGTCCTAAAATCCTTCCATAAAATAGGATGCCTCAATCATACCTCTATCATGGCCCACCAATCCCTTGCCAGATCTTGGTGTTATAGGCGAACCAGGTCAACATATTCCTCGACTGAAACTTTAACTGCTAACAGAATGGTCTTAATATCCTGGAGCCAATCGTCTGTCGTGATTGCTTCCTCTATTCTATCGAAATATCTGGGGTTTAGTCTGCAAAATCTAACAGATACCCCAGAATATGTTCTCTTGCCTCGTTCTAGGGTCGTCTGCAACCCTTGGTTCAACATGACATTCTATTCCTGCTGCTGGAGCTGTTGTCGCTGATGTTATTGTTGTTGTTGTTGCACCACCATCTGTTGTTGTTGGGTAGCCAATAATCCATAGATAATCTCTAGCAAGGGCAGGGTATCCAGTATTACCGGCACTGTGGGAGGTACGGGAATACCTGGAGCCTGCTGCTCTATCCCATTTATCGTAGGCTTAACTCGGATCCTTGGCTGGGTTTCCACAGGATCTCGTTCTACTGGCAACCCTGCCTCTCCAGTTGCTGCAACATCGGGGGAAGAAGAAGCCCTAAAGAAGAGTACAAGAAACATCATATACAGGACGAGAAGGAACAAGAAAGCAACCAATCTGGAAAAAATTTAAATGAGTATCGAAGAGGACGGATTCAAAATTTCAAGAAAGATTATGTTTGATTGAGACTCCTATGACCATGACACCCTACAAGTCTGAAGAACAGACCTGCATGGACCACAATTAAAATATTGTCACACCCTAGTACCGGAATACGGAAATGGACATGGCCAGCTACCCCAAACAAGGTGTTATACGTCGTACGGCGATCACGGCTATATAAGACAAGGGGTGCATGCTACAATCAAGTCTCCTATGGTCAAGAACTTCTATGTCTCAATCATTCAAATAAGAAACAATAAGCATAGATCATATATGATAAAGCAATAAGGCATTCCAAATGCTTTCTTAAAATATTTTCGAGTTCAACTGTGCAATAAAAAGCTGAAATAGTAACAAAAATATATGACAGTGATTAGATGTAGTATGATTTAATGCAATCATATATGGAAAACAAATATCCAGATGAGCCGGCTAATAGGTGTCGGTGGCTAAACACCAAAAGAAGTAAATGTTCATAGATGAGCATGGAAGAAGAAAACCCACTCGCTATCCCCTGCGACCATGTTCCTGGTATGCTCCATGAGTAGGGGAAAGGAACGCTGGATCCTGGGGTGCTGGTTTGAAACCTGGCCATGCAAAACCAGTGGAGTTAGACCCCAAATAGCAAGTACCACAAATGAAGCACAAAATGGAGAAATAAAAACCCAAGGAAAATATATAATAATACATAGGTTCAGTATCAAAACTTAGGTCCATGGCATATCCTAGCACAAAGGCCCAACCCTACAATCAAATAAGGACAAGGGTTGAACCATCATACTATGATAGTCCATTTTTCGAGGCTACTAGCTGAATAATACAATCACAACCAAGTCAATTTCTTATATCGGCCAATCATTTGTACTGCTTGCTATTTTGTGGAGTCTGAGGTTATCTTAGAAATAATGCATAATAAGTATCCTCAGATCACGCAAGTGCCGAACATGAGCTAACTGAACCAAATAAATAAAACAAATATTATAGCGATGCACCAGTTCCCTGTAGGGCCATTGTGTTAAAAATATGCTATTAGCGGTTCCAGTGTTCCTATAGTGAAATAGTAGCTCGACATAATAATAGGTCATATACTGCACTCCACTAAGGCAGATGATATACAGTATCTGTGGTGGCCATCCCATATCGCACTTAGAATGAATCTTTGTGGGAAGGTTCGTTAGCATGATCTCGGGATACCGTTCCCTCCAATGTTACTAGTACTTTTAGTTACCTAATTAGCTCTATGTTGTGTTTGAAATCTCAAAGCGTGGTCACATGAGAATTTTTCTTAAGATGTCGTACAAAGTACAGACACACTAGATACAAATCCATGAAAGTTAAATCTGGATTCATCCGAGCGTGTATATAATATTTAGACAATCAATATCCTAGCCACGCTTTGGTAGTTGACTCGCTTATTACGCCCGTGATGGAGAAATAATATATATTTATAATTTATAATATCATGTGTTATGGAACTTGGAGGCATTCTCGATGCACAACCCAAATATAATCACTTAACACGTGACATGATGTGTCGTACCTCGACGCACATTAAATCATGGACAATTATCAGGCAATAGTGGTATCAGTACGGATACAGTATTCGAGTCCAATTACCAGTGATAAATTGGGTCACATGAATCAAGATCACATTATAACATGAATGCTTATGTCATGCACATAGATGATTAGTCACTATCCACTTAGTCGGGTTCATACTGAAGTCTCAGTTCAACTCATGCCATATTCATAGCCATTCTCAGCTCAGGGCCATGTCTGGAACGAGGTATGGTTACTAAATCCATTCTTGTTAGAATGATAATGTCATGACCCGCACCCGGGGTAAGGATACTAGTCGGAAACAACACCCAGCCTACGCCGCAGAATCGGCGGAAGAACGCTGTCTAGAAAGTCTATCTAATATAATGAACCACCAAAAGATAGTGTACTCAATCACAGAACTAAGATAGAATGAACACGAATCAGATAAGAATAGAATAGTCATCAACTCATGAGTTTAAAATAATACATCAATGAGTCTGAAGAGTAACAAAAATAAGCTGGAGACAAATCCAGTACAAAAGAATACTATCATACTACAAGCTACACTCCAGGGTCAACTGTCTCAGTTGGGATAAGTCCCTCTTGAGCCAGGGTCTCCGAATCTAAACCCACAACATCCTGGGGTCCATAATAGGTAGGGTACTTCTCAGTGTCATCTGGAAAAATATATCCAGTCAGGAAAGGAGCAGAGTACATCTCTAACAGCAGTTCTAATCCATGATAAAAACTATGTAACAGTAAATAGCTGTGGATAAACAAGATGCACAAAATAGATACAAGAGATATATAGACAATAAGGAAATACTGGAAAGAAATACAATAATGAACAATATGCCAATGAAACAATAATACTAATGACTAAGTGTGTGAGTACTAGCTTAACATGTGATCGGCTTGGGCAAGATACAATGCGGCCTGGCTAATCATACGTGCGGTGCATGATCAACACTATTCGCTTACCAATACTTTATTCAATAGGGATTTAATCACATATCTATACTAATACTCCCCACCCCCAACTGGTATAATAGATCCAACCACGGTATGCTATGGCACTAGATTCCCCAAGAAGATAGCTAGTCTCCCCGAGAATCGGTGTCTGTACATGTACAAGATAACCAATAAAATAATACTTGCACCATATACACCATATACCAAGGAATAACATCTCATGACGAGATCCGGATATACCAATCCGTGTAACCATAGTGTCGAAAGAAACATGTAAATCTACACTAGATACAACGAACATAGAGGATATTATAAATGAAAAACTATCAGAGAATGTACTCGCCTGAAATCCAAAGAACAGTCTCACAGATGTCTGACTCGGTGCCTCGAAGACCTAGATATGGAATACCACATTAAAACAAGGTCCTGGAAAGAGAACAAGTCAAACTAGTCAACTCCTAGGTCAATAAATAAATTCTAAGTCAAAAGTCAACTATGGTCAACTCTAAAGTCAACTAAAGTCAAACCAAGGTCAACCTCACAAGAAATCTATATAAATAATATAGAAATAAAATACAACAATTTAGGAATAAAAATTAGATCCCAAATCATACTCACACAAAGTATACGAATAATACAAATAATACATACTCTAATATAATATATAAACAACCAATATTTATACAAATAAAATAATATATTATTACAAATATTATACCTCACAAAACACATATATATACACATATATATATATACAATAATAATATATAGAATATAATTTAAAACTGCCAAAGTGTCACTAAAAACAGGGAGTTAAAAATACAATTTAATTAAAACAGCTTATAGTGACAGTCTCAACTGTCACAGAAAATGTCGCAAAAGCCACTGTATAATAAAACCCACTGCTGCTGCATTGGTGACAGTTAATCAACTGTCACCGAAAACTGTCGCCACTGCTGCTAAGATCCCGCCCGCAGCATTAATGACAGAACTGTCATTAATGCACAGTGGGCTACAGCGGCTGCTGCTGACCCGCCTATTTAGCGACAGTTTCACTGTCACAAACCCACTGTCACTAAAACACAGAAATATATATATATATAAATATATATATGCAATAATAATCATAATACATATATATAAATAAATAATTATATACTTATATATATATGCACATATAAACTTATAATTAAATACCAATAGTTACAACACATGCACATATTAATGTTCATATTTTATATGGCTAGAAGCACACCTAAAATATATACATTAATATACAAATAATTACATAATAATTATAAATAATATAATTACATAATTAAACACATAAATATATTTTATAAAACATTTATGTATAATTTATACTATTAACATAAGTACATATATAATTATATGCAAGAAAGCTACATATTATATTTGTACATCATATTAGCACACACAAAAATATATAGATCTATGCTACAATAATTACTATAATAAATACACAAAATAAATATATAATATCTATATATATTTACTAATTATAATTAAAGAATTTAAACCATACATAATTAGATCTATTCAAAAATCCACACAATTGGAGAGTATCACACCGTATCCCACTAGATGTAGGATACGCATGTGACACGAGTCCAATACACAACCAATTGCACCCCGAAGGATACAAACAAATCACAAATAATATTTATGAATAAATCAAAGTGTCAAAAGTAGATCTATGTGTCCGTGTCAAAATACGACATGTTCAAAGCCCCGTGTCAGAGGGAAAACCCCCAAAATGACACGTATCACCAAATAGTTGGGATACGAACCACATGTACCAAATTATGGACACGACACTAGCCCCAATCACATAAGCTCATGTCCAATTGATCTATAGGATTAATTGATACACACAACAAAATGTAAATTCGGAATTCCAACAAAATTAACACAAAAAGTACCATAACTTTCTCCATGGGTCTCCTATGAACACAAAACAAAGTCCTATGGGTAGTACATACATATAGGTTGATTTTACATGATTAAATCTTAGATTTAGAAGCTATCTAAATGGGAAAATCTGAATTATACCTATTGGGAGATGGATTCCCAATGAAACCTCCAATTGAGAAGAACTTGCTTCCAAATTGTAGATCCTTGCTCCTCTTTGTAGATTCTTGCTTCCTCCTTCTCTAATGGTGAATTGGGAAGAATTTGGAATGAATTTGGTAGGGAATTGGAATGGGAATGGAGGAAAATTGGGAGTGGGAAATTCTAGATCTAGATTTGGAATGAGAATGAGAGGAGAGGAGAGAGAAATTTCCCCCCTCTTTTAATAGGCCGGCCTTGCCCCTCTCCCAAGCAATTGTAAAATGTCCAATGTACCCCTTGGGGCCTCTCATGAAGAAATAATTAAGGAAGGAAGCTTCTAGTCTAATCACTTAATTAATTTAATCCATCTCCTTAACTATGGGCTTTCTAAATGGGCAAAATCTAACTATTTAATTCATGTTGGTCCATGGGTCCAAACTACACTAGTTGGGTCCACTAAAATAAGTCCAAAATAATTAAATAACATCCAACAATAATTAAATAATACAACAAAAATTATTTACCATGCACAATATTTATTTAAATAGGAAATTACTAAAATACCCTTTTTCCTAAAATGTGGTAGTGACAAGTCTACCCTCCTTAAAATAATTTTGTCCTCGAAATTCAAAGACGAAAACTACCCCCAGAAAAACACAGAATAGAACTAAAGAATCACAACTAACTAATGAACAGAACATAACAATGAACAGAACATAACTAGAAATAACATGCCTCAAGGTACAAACAAATATGGATAACGCTCTCGCATGTCATCCTCTCTCTCCCAGGTAGACTCCCCCGGAGAGTGATGCCTCCATGCTACGCACACCAAAGGAATAGTCTGGTTCCTCAGCACCTTCTCTCTCCGATCCAGAATCTCAACTGGCTGCTCTAGATAGCTAAGAGTAGGGCCCACCTCTATCTCTGAGTGATCCAATACATGACTAGGATCTGCCACGTATCATCTCAACTGTGACACATAAAATACGTTGTGCACTTCCTCCAATGCAGGTGGCAAGTCTAGTCTATAAGCAACTGCACCGACCCTCTCTAGAATAGTGAAAGGTCCGATGAATCGCGGACTAAGCTTTCCGCCTCCACCGAAGCGAATCGTGCCTCGTGTCGGAGAAATCCTCAGAAATACCAAACCACCCACCTAGAACAAAATACCATCTTAAGAACTTAATCTATAACAAACAAGAACAAGCACAAACAAAATCTAAACTATACCTCAAACTCCAAAGGTCTCCGATGGCTATCGGCCTAATGTCGCTGTCTGTCCTGCGCCACTCGAAGTCTGTCTCTGATCAAATGAACATTCTCCGCTGCATCCACAACCATCTCTGGCCCAAGCAAAATTCTCTCTCCAACATCGTCCCAAGACAAAGGAGTACGATACCTCCGACCATATAGAGCTTCAAAAGGTGACATCTCTATACTGGCCTGGTAACTGTTGTTGTAAGCAAACTCTACCAAATGGAGATGGTCCTCCTAAGAACCCCCGAAATCTAGTACACAAGTGCGCAACATATCCTCGAGAGTCTGGATAGTCCTCTCTGACTGCCCATCTGTCTGGGGATGATATGCAGTACTGAATTTGAGCTGAGTGCCCAAACTCTCCTGCAAACTCCTCCAGAAATGAGAAGTGAAATGACTATCTCGATCTGAGACTATGCTGACGGGAACTCCGTGTATCCTAACGATCTACCTCACATACATCTCTGCCAGCTTCTCCGTAGACAAACCCACTTTGAAAGGCAAAAAGTGGGCCGACTTGGTCAATCTATCAACAATGACCCAAATTGCGTCTTTCCCTCCTGGAGATCGTGGAAGTCCGGACACAAAATCCATAGTAATGTGTTCTCACTTCCACTCTGGAATGGGTAATAGATGAAGTAACCCTCCTGGCCTCTGCCTCTCTGCTTTCACCTGCTGGCACACTAAGCATCTGGATACAAACTGTGCCACTTCCCTTTTCATACCATACCACCACACACTCTCTCGCATATCCCGATACATCTTGTTAGCACCTGGATGTATGGAATACTGAGAGTGATGCGCTTCCTGCAACACCTCCTCGCACAACTCCCCACTAGGCACACACAATCTAACTCTATGCCTCAAGGATCCATCCTCTGCAATAGTGAAATCATCCTCCAATCCTGCTCTCACCTGAGCTCTGATACTCCTCAAAGATACATCATCATACTGTGCTGCCTTGATCCTGTCCATCAAATCTGAGTGTATCTGCAATCCCCACATCTGCATAGCACACCCAGGAACAATCACCTCAATGCCCAAGCTCTCCAAGTCCTCCAACAGATATCGATCCTACGTCAAGAACATAGCTACCGGATACCTGCTCAAAGCATCGGCAACTACATGGCTTTTCCAGGATGATATTATAAAGAGATATCAAAATCCTTCATCAATTTCAACCACTGACGCTGCCTCATGTTCAACTCCTTCTGCGTGAAAACGTACTTCAAGCTTTTGTGGTCTGTGAAGATCTCCACACGCTCTCCGTACAAATAATGTTTCCACAACTTCAGGACGAATATGACAGCTGCCAACTCCAAATCATGGGTAGGATAGTTCTTTTCATGAGGACACAATTGCCTGGATGCATAGGCAATCACTTTTCCATGCTGCTGAAGAACACAACCTAAACCCTTCCCCGATGCATCACTATAAATAGTAAAACCTCCGGACCCTGATGGCAACGTCAAAATAGGAGCAGACGTCAACCTCTTCTTCAACTCCTTAAAAGCAACCTGACAATCCTCCGTCCAAACAAACTCCACATCCTTCCTTGTGAGTCTGGTCATCGGCTCGGCAATCCTCAAAAAATCTTGCACAAACTTCCTGTAATAGCCTGCCAATCCCAAGAAACTCCTGATCTCTGCTACTGAACTCGGAGTCTTCCAAGATTCCACTGCTAAAATCTTCTTCGGATCCACTGAAATACCATCACCAGTCACAACATGCCCCAAGAATTCTACTTTGTCCAGGAAAAACTCACATTTGGACAACTTCCCATAAAGCTTCTCCTTCCTCAGCACATCCAACACAATCCTCAAATGCTCCTCATGCTCCTCCGGTGTCCTCGAGTATATGAGTATGTCGTCGATGAACACCACCACGAACTTGTCAAGGTACTGGTGGAACACCTTGTTCATCAAGTTCATAAATACCGCCGGTGCATTAGTCAAACCAAACGGCATCACCATAAACTCGAACTGACCATACCGAGTTCTAAAAGCAGTCTTCGATATGTCCTCCGGCTTCACCTTCACTTGATGGTAGCCTGATCTCAAATCTATCTTAGAAAATACCTTCGCACCACTCAACTGATCAAACAGATCATCAATCCGTGGCAAAGGATACTTATTCTTGATAGTGAGATTATTCAAAGCCCTGTAATCAATGCACATGCGCACCGATCCATCCTTCTTCGGTATAAACAATACCGGGGCTCCCCATGGTGAAGAACTCGATCTGATAAACCCCTTATCCTGCAATTCGTCCACCTGCTTCTTCAACTCGACCAGCTCGTTGTTGTTTACTCTATAGACATGTTGCAAAATTGGTTCTGCATCTGGCACCAAGTCTATAGAAAATTCAACATCTCGATCTGGTGGCAATCCTGGCAATTCCTCAGAAAACACATCCAAGAATTCTGCTATCAACGGATGTGGCAACTCCTTGTCTTCTACCATAGCTCCACAAATAATGCCTTCTTCCTGCTCTGCAGCTCCTCTAGAAAACTCGAATTCTGGCTCTCCTAGCGGACCAAACAAAACTCTACCTCCTCTACAGTCTATGCTAGCACGGTGCCTACTCAACCAATCCATCCCGAGTACAATATCGTAGCTCGGAAGTGGCATTACAAGTAGACACGCACTCAACTCCCGGCCTCCCAGAGTAACTCTCCGATCCTTGCAAATATCATTAACCAGGATAATGCCTCCCCCGGTCATGATCTTGCAAGTCCTAAGCAAAGACTCAGCTACCAAACCATGCTTCAGAGCAAAAAAAACAGATACAAAACTATGGGAAGCACCACTATCAAACAAAGCTAAAGCTGGAATGGAATCAAGAAGAATAGAACCTGCGATGACATCTCCTGTGGGTTCCTCCTCTTCGACGGTCATAGCAAACGTTCGTCCCTTCCGAGCACCTCCCTGCTGTTGATGCTGGACAAAATGCTGCTGCTGTGTAGGAAGCGGTCCCCTCGGCTGTGCTGCAGGTGGTCTCGTCTGTGTCCTCGGAGCTGGAGCTGCTCCTTGAACTGCGTGATGAGGATACTCCCTCGATTAATGCCCTTCAGTACCATAATACAAACAAACTCCTAGCCTCCTCCTGCAAACTTCCCAGATGTGGCCGAACTTCTTGCAGAAGTTGCATGGGGCCTGCTGTAACTGCCTCTGCTGCTGAGGTGCCTGGTGAAAAGGTGCTCTAGCTGGAGTCTGGTTTTGCTGTGGCTGCTGGAAAGGTCTGGACTGGAAATGAGGACGTTTGGCAGATACTGCACTACCGTTGGCCCCCATAAAAGAATTACGGTCTCTCTTGGTCTTCAAACCCAGATCCTGCTCAACCTTGCGTGCCTCCGCAAGTATCTTCGAGTATGTCTCATAAAAAGACGGAATGAGAATCTTCACCTCCCAGTTTAGACCCTTTCGGAAACGAATAGCTCGAACCTCCGGCTCCCTCACCAAGTACTCTGCAAATCGGCTCAACCTACCGAACTCCGGAGCGTATTCCTCCACAGACATGCTTCCCTCAATGAGACTCTCAAATTGTCTCCCCAAGTCAAGCCTGTCTATCCGAGCGAAAAACTTCTTCTTGAAAAGGTCCTTGAATACCTCCCAAGATTGTCCTGCGTCAACTAGAACCGGCTCATTCCTGAACCAAGTGCGAGCGACGTCGAACAGTTGAAGTCCTACCGCCTCAACCTTCAGATCTTCAGAAAGACGGGACACCCTTATAAGATGCTCAATGTCCTCGAGCCAATCATCAGCATAGACGATGCCCTCCGTCCGTTTGAAAACCCTAGGCTCCAGTTTCTTGAAGTCCTGAATGTTGCCTGGCCGAAGCTGAGCAACTTGAGGAACAACCTGCTGCTGGATCGGAACTCCTCTCTCAACTACAGCACAAGCAAGCTGATGAGCACTCTCGATGCCCTGCCGTAGAACGTCGGTCTGCCTCTGATGTGCCTCTGACTGAGCCCTCTGTGCCTCGAGCATCTCACGAAATAGTGTAAACATCTGTGACGCCTCTGCTGGCACAGGAGGTGGAGGTGAAAGTCCCTCAGATACAGCTGGCACAGTCCTCTGAGTAAGTAGTGGACCTTCGAAAGCAGCTGACACTCCAATCACCGGAAAAATGACTGGTGCAGGCCCTCGGGATGTCGCAGACCTCTCAGAAGCTGCTCTCCCCTGCTGTAATCTAGTCTTAGGCGGCATCCTGAGACAAAGCGAAAGAAAGAATCAATATGGCACAAGATGTAAGACATCAAGGAAAGGACAGTTTAAGAGATCAAGTATCAATATCAAAGGAGAATAGTTGAATCAAAAGAATTTTCCTAGATGTGATTGAGTATCTCAGCCTATATCCTATATCCTATTGCAGGCTCGCAGTAGTACAACTAAGTTGTCGCACTACCACGACATCACAAACTTGTGAAGCTAGACCTGCATGGGCCACCACCAAAAACGTGTCATGACCCGCACCCGGGGTAAGGGTACTAGTCGGAAACAACGCCCAGCCTACGTCACAGAATCGGCGGTAGAACGCTGTCTAGAAAGTCTATCTAATATAATGAACCACCAAAAGATAGTGTACTCAATCACAGAACTAAGATAGAATAAACACGAATCAGATAAGAATAGAATAGTCATCAACTCATTAGTTTAAAATAATACATCAATGAGTCTGAAGAGTAACAAAAATAAGCTGGAGACAAATCCAGTACAAAAGAATACTATCATACTACAAGCTACACTCCAGGGTCAACTGTCTCAGTTGGGATAAGTCCCTCTTGAGCCAGGGTCTCCGAATCTAAACCCACAACATCCTGGGGTCCATAATAGGTAGGGTACTTCTCAGTGTCATCTGGAAAAATATATCCAGTCAGGAAAGGAGCAGAGTACATCTCTAACAGCAGTTCTAATCCATGATAAAAACTATGTAACAGTAAATAGCTGTGGATAAACAAGATGCACAAAATAGATACAAGAGATATATAGACAATAAGGAAATACTGGAAAGAAATACAATAATGAACAATATGCCAATGAAACAATAATACTAATGACTAAGTGTGTGAGTACTAGCTTAACATATGATCGGCTTGGGCAAGATACAATGCGGCCTGGCTAATCATACGTGCGGTGCATGATCAACACTATTCGCTTACCAATACTTTATTCAATAGGGATTTGATCACATATCTATACTAATACTCTCCACCCCCAACTGGTATAATAGATCCAACCACGGTATGCTATGGCACTAGATTCCCCAAGAAGATAGCTAGTCTCCCCGAGAATCGGTGTCTGTACATGTACAAGATAACCAATGAAACAATACTTGCACCATATACACCATATACCAAGGAATAACATCTCATGACAAGATCCGAATATACCAATCCGTGTTACCATAGTGTCGAGAGAAACATGTAAATCTACACTAGATACAACGAACATAGAGGATATCATAAATGAGAAACTATCAGAGAATGTACTCGCCTGAAATCCAAAGAACAGTCTCACAGATGTCTGACTCGGTGCCTCGAAGACCTAGATATGGAATACCACATTAAAACAAGGTCCCGGAAAGAGAACAAGTCAAACTAGTCAACTCCTAGGTCAATAAATAAATTCTAAGTCAAAAGTCAACTATGGTCAACTCTAAAGTCAACTAAAGTCAAACCAAGGTCAACCTCACAAGAAATCTATATAAATAATATAGAAATAAAATACAACAATTTAGGAATAAAAATTAGATCCCAAATTATACTCACACAAAGTATACTAATAATACAAATAATACATACTCTAATATAATATATAAACAACCAATATTTATACAAATAAAATAATATATTATTACAAATATTATACCTCACAAAACACATATATATACACATATATATATATATACAATAATAATATATAGAATATAATTTAAAACTGCCAAAGCGTCACTGAAAACAGGGAGTTAAAAATATAATTTAATTAAAACAGCTTATAGTGACAGTCTCAACTGTCACAAAAAACGTCGCAAAAGCCACTGTGTAATAAAACCCACTGCTGCTGCATTGGTGACAGTTAATCAACTGTCACCGAAAACTGTCGCCACTGCTGCTAAGATCCCGCCCGCAGCATTAATGACAGAACTGTCATTAATGCACAGTGGGCTACAGCGGCTGCTGCTGACCCGCCTATTTAGCGACAGTTTCACTGTCACAAACCCACTGTCACTAAAACACAGAAATATATTTATATATAAATATATATATATGCAATAATAATCACAATACATATATATAAATAAATAATTATATACTTATATATATATGCACATATAAACTTATAATTAAATACCAATAGTTACAACACATGCACATATTAATGTTCATATTTTACATGGCTAGAAGCACACCTAAAATATATACATTAATATACAAATAATTATATAATAATTATAAATAATATAATTACACAATTAAATACATAAATATATTTTATAAAACATTTATGTATAATTTATACTATTAACATAAGTACATATATAATTACATGCAAGAAAGCTACATATTATATTTGTACATCATATTAGCACACACAAAAATATATAGATCTATGCTACAATAATTACTAATAAATACACAAAATAAATATATAATATCTATATATATTTACTAATTATAATTGAAGAATTTAAACCATACATAATTAGATCTATTCAAAAATCAACACAATTGGAGAGTATCACATCGTATCCCACTAGATCTAGGATACGCATGTGACACAAGTCCAACACACAACCAATTGCACCCCGAAGGATACAAACAAATCACAAATAATATTTATGAATAAATCAAAGTGTCAAAAGTAGATCTATGTGTCCGTGTCAAAATACGACATGTTCAAAGCCCCGTGTCGGAGGGAAAACCCCCAAAATGACACGTATCACCAAATAGTTGGGATACGAACCACATGTACCAAATTATGGACACGACACTAGCCCCAAACACATAAGCTCATGTCCAATTGATCTATAGGATCAATTGATACACACAACAAAATGTAAATTCGGAATTCCAACAAAATTAACACAAAAAGCACCATAACTTTCTCCATGGGTCTCCTATGAACACAAAACAAAGTCCTATGGGTAGTACATATATATATAGGTTGATTTTACATGATTAAATCTCAGATTTAGAAGCTATTTAAATGGGAAAATCTGAATTATACATATTGGGAGATGGATTCCCAATGAAATCTCCAATTGAGAAGAACTTGCTTCCAAATTGTAGATCCTTACTCCTCTTTGTAGATCCTTGCTTCCTCTTTCTCTAATGGTGAATTGGGAAGAATTTGGAATGAATTTGGTAGAGAATTGGAATAGAAATGGAGGGAAATTGGGAGTGGAAAATTCTAGATCTAGATTTGGAATGAGAATGAGAGGAGAGAGAAATTTCCCCCCTCTTTTAATAGGCCGGCCTTGCCCCTCTCCCAAGCAATTATAAAATGTCCAATGTACCCCTTGGGGCCTCTCATGAAGAAATAATTAAGGAAGGAAGCTTCTAGTCTAATCACTTAATTAATTTAATCCATCTCCTTAACTATGGGCTTTCTAAATGGGCCAAATCTAACTATTTAATTCATGTTGGTCCATGGGTCCAAACTACACTAGTTGGGTCCACTAAAATAAGTCCAAAATAATTAAATAACATCCAACAACAATTAAATAATACAACAAAAATTATTTACCATGCACAATATTTATTTAAATAGGAAATTACTAAAATACCATTTTTCCTAAAATATGGTAGTGACAGATAACACTAGCAATAGTCAAGACCAACCATAAAGAATAAGAAAGTATTCTAAATAAAATAGCTAAAATGAATGCACAACTTGGCGCATGAGGCAGTTGCCGCATAAGGCTGTCGGCTGCATGCTACCCTAGGCCGCATATGGCTCCAGACATCATGCTCCTCCAAGCCGCATGCTCAGGGTTAAAGTCTACTATTGTCATGCCCCAGTCCCAAAATACGTAGGACTAGGAATACGTAATACGTCAGCCGTATGTATACGAACTCTAATATATGAAAACCATATACACACGTACGCTGTACATGAATATCCAATCTACAGTGGTAATATACTGTCACAACAAGTCACACGTAATTTATATCTCATCCACAACACAAATAGATAGATAAATGGAAATAAATACTGAATATCAAAGATGAGTATCAAATAAGAAATCTCAAAGTATGATAGTCGGATGGAAACAAATCCACTGCAAATCGACTATAATAAACTACTAAAAAGAGAAGAGAATCAACTCTAATATAAGAATAAATATCTCTAAAAGAATAGCAACTAGAATCTCTAAACAGCTGCAATGAATCACATATAATCCGAAGGTAAGACCTCCTCAGTCTGATAAGTAGCGTCAGGTCCAGGTCCATACTCCTGCGGATACTCCTGCTTATCTATATCTGGAAAGGGACCAAGTCCTCAGAGGGACGTAACAAGATACATATAAATATGCCAATAAAGTACTGAACTGTAAACATCCAATGGGGTCGCCTAACCGTCTAAGTGAATGCAGTTTGAGAACAACTTTCCACCAAGTGGGCTATCTGGCTAAAAATGGGATTGGCATGGTTCTCTTGGAGATCCAGGGGCCTACAAAGCATGTTGTCTTTTGAATGGCAGAGGCCGCCTGATAATATATAATATATAATATATAGTGGTCATCATGACCGTGCATCTCCGATGGAGCGTACGGGTTACAAGAGAAAAAGTGCAAAGGAGCCCAAATGCCTTACTTGTTGTTCTCCCCACCCTATGCTCTAAGCATGTCATATATATGACACGATAATACCTCTAAATAACTGCCAGGTCTACTAGCATGCAAAGTTTTTATCGGCAGTTATCCCTATCCGTCGTACGACCTATACGTACCAGTGGCCAGCCGAGTACGCAAGTCCGTGTCCTACATGTGACTCACACTCGTGTAAGAATAGTGTCATGGCCAATGAAATATAAGATGCCTCATGATAATGGGGTGGTCTCATAAAGTAGGTACAATGCATATACATAAATAAAAATATAATACGACGACACCGTCGTTGCACCCAAGTTTCCTTGGACGCGCAATTTATATAATAGTTAAAAATATATAAACTAAAATAAACAGAATTAAAATATGCATGCAATATATAGAACGTGAATAACAGTACAATGGCAAGGTATACTTGCCGGGCAAGAAATCTGTAAAGTGTAAGCATCCAAATATCAAGGACACGAAATCAGGAACTAATGGCTCCGAACAAACGTCTCCGGATGCTGAAATATACATCACCAACATTTCTTGAATCAGCAAAATAGCTAAAAATCATTACCCTTTCGTCCAATTTGGACACAGGGGCAAAACGGTAATATCGGGTCAAAGTGGGGTCCACGTATGTCCCACCTTGCACCGAAAAGTGTGCCAAAGGTAACAGTCTCTAAATGGGACAAATTATAGGTTAAACAAACTCTAAATGTCAGCACGAACTCAACGGTATGTCCAAATAGGGATTTCGGTGAGCCGAACACAATTTTGGCCAAAAAGTCAACCGTAGGGCCCCCCAATTGGCGATTTGGTCAACTGTCTCAGAATTGCGTGAAAATTGGGTCATAGGACTAGCGTGATACCACGAGTCCAGTGGCGCAAGTTTTGTCGCAATCTGACGAGCATGGACTAAATGCGCAGGGCTTTTGTAAAAGTTACGACATAGGGGGATTTGCTGCAGACACGGGCTGATTCCGACGCGCACATGCGTCCAAATCAGTTTCTGCAAAATCTCACACGTCCGGGTATACTGTGCGCACCTTTTGGTATACTTGGTACATGGCGGGGCGGTCACGTTTGGCGGAGTGTGCTCCGTATCACAATTTTTGGAAATCTAGAAAAAATAGGTTTTTGGGGTTTTCTAACTGGTTTAATTCTACATAAAGTAGTTAATAAATTAATATAAATAACAGAAATTAAACTAGGTCAAGTGGTCTCCGTATACCAAAAAGAAAAATCGAATTCGGATCTCTGTGGTGGGAGATACGAATCCGTGAACATAGGTAGTTACCGCAGTTTTCTGCGATACCCAAAAGTTATCATTTTTTGTCAACTTGGATGCTGTTTTTGCCTAGGGTTACGCGCTGTTCGAGGTCAACTATCATACAGATATGGAAGGGGGTTAAGTGGTGAACGTACCGGTGAAGACGGGGTCGGGTTTGGGCGAGCGAGGGCATGAAAAACAGCACGTGAATACAGGTACTTCGTTGTCCAAACTGTCACGCGCGGGGTCGCAGTCACGCGGTCGTTGGCGGGCGGTTCTCTGGTTGGTTGTCTGCGGCGAACGTCCAGACTGGGCGGCGGTCGCTAGGGTTTAGATGGGAATGGATGAATAGAGTTTAGGGTTAGGGTTTGCTGTTGATATATATATATATATATATATATATATGAGAGAGAATGCGAGAGGGGGTTTAAGGGAGCGGATTGCGAACTTGCAGCCGCTACTGCTGCTCAATGTGAAGCGGGCGGGTGTGTGCAGTTTGGGCTGCTGAAGTTTCTTCTCTTAATGGTGCGGGCTGGGGTAGCTAGGCGGGTAGGGATAGTTGTTAGCGGGTTAGAGTATCCATTAGTAATTTCTATTTCTTTTTATTTTTCTTTTCTTTCTTTTTTTCTTTTTTTTTTCTTTCTTTTTCTATTCTATTAATCTATATATGTATACATATATATACATAGATAATCCTAGAATTTATATTAGTGCATACCATTAAGCTAGCAACTGTCCAAAGGATCTCCTACACAAAATAAATTAGAAAAAATTTATAATGGCTCCATAAATCCCCTAAATGTACAAACACCTAAAATAAAAATTAAATAAAATCTGTTACCTCTATTTAGCTCATAATTACTACAATTTAATTAAATAATTAATTAAAAAGGTAAATATAGTTTTTAGGATTAGGGGTTTTACAACTCCTTGGGACAAGTATTGAAGTGACGGGCAATGAATAAAGTGTTAGTGGTGTGACATAAAGTTACTGATGTGACAAGCCATAAAGTGTGTCGGGAAGAAAAGATAAAGCCATAGAAATATGTGCCACAGTTTAGAGTCATGCGTCTAAGGAAATGGTGGCCGCATACTCTCCAATGTCGCATAATTGTCGGTGTCGCATAAGAAGTCAATGCCGCATGGAGTCGATGTCGCATGGAGATCATTTGGACTTAGTAAAATTCTTATTCGTTCAGCGAGTGAAAATACAAGGTGCTCAAGGATACTTGTGTAAATAAGCAATCATGCATCCAACAAGATGGACGCATATTGTTAGTATGCGGCAAGAGTTCAGGCCGCATAACCCTCTCGGGCCTCATAGGACTCTCAGCCGCATAACTCGCTGGCCACATGAAGACTTCGTCTTCTCCAAATAGCTGGTTCGGCCATGACTAAAGCTCCCAAAACTGTAATCTTATTTTGTCCATAAAATTCTTATTTTAAGTCCAAATTGGGTGAACCAAAAGACAAAATACTCTAAATTGAAAGCACTTTCATGTAGCAAAAACTGGTTTTCTAAAATACATGTTTAACAGATCAAAATCAAGAAAAACTCATGAAACTCATAAAAACCCTAAGTTAGAAATATAGATCTACACTAATCTATCCATCAAAACAAAAAACTTTATGTTCTAAAAGTGCTAATAAATACATAATAAATATAATAGAATAATAATATGGAGGGTTTCTCTATTTCATATGCAAGGTGTACTTATCTATGGAAAATGGGAGAGCAAACTAAAAAAATAAAGAAATAAAGAAGTGACGAGAGGGAAAGAAAACATTGGGTTATATATGGTAGGGTTGAGGGATGAACCAAGGGTTCTCATGACTTAAACCAACCCACAAAATAAACCATGAGCAAGGTTAAACCAAAGAATGGGTCTAGTCTCCATACATGCAACCATGCTAAAATAAATATGTTCCAAATATGTATATCGGGAACGGAGAGTGGCACCCAGTGCTCAAGCTGGTATCATACAATCTGATATATTAATAATTATGTCAATGGGTATAAAGAATGATAAATATGTTGAATGAGTCAAAATATGCTTTCTAGGTCATTTCTAAGTCAAAATAGTCAAAATTTGTCAACTCTGGGTCAAACTAGTCAAACTAGCTATTTCTAGGTTGTATGAGTCCATAACTATGATCTTAGGTCCATATATATATGATACAAGTCATACTAGCCTATACTAGGTGTTGGGATACCTTAGTATCAATATCACTATACACCTACACTAGTTATGAACACTAGATATATGTATACATACACACCAACATTTAACTAATAAAACCAACACCTTACACTAATATATACTAACTGATATTGACTCTAACATGTAACAAATATTAACACTTATATACTAATATCTATAACTTACCACTGATACTACTTAATCATACTATATTAACTTACACATAACTCACTAACACAATATATGACTGAACTAACATCTACTCTAACTGGCATACTTAATACTAACTATAATAATACTATACTAACTTATCTCCCATTATTGATACTAACACTTACTACTAACTTGTATACACTAACTGACATCATGTATTACTAACTAATGTATACACTAACTTATATCTAACCGACATTATATATATACTAACTGTTACTCTAGCATACACTAACTAACCAAACAATCACTTGATACATCACTAACTTAACTAACTGTTATCTATCTGACATTTATATATATATATATATATATATATATATATATATATATATATATATAATACACTTATATGCAATATCTGATACTTAAATCACTAACCTACTGCCCCTCCTTCCTGTCAATACCCGACTCCCTATCACAACACCACAGCAGTCCCTAATAACTGTTGTTGCTCTCCCTTCCTTTCAGACCACTGCCCAACCCCTAAATTACCTCAATGTTGTTGTTGCCTATTCAAGCAAATGATCACAGCCACCATGGTTTGATACCCTCATAATGCAACTTTGTTGCAGTATGCAACTGTTGCGTAACCCATCCTAACATGTCACCAAACACACTAAAGAGGCCATAACAGACCCCCACCTTGTTGCTGTGCTTCACAGCACTAAACACTTATTGTGTGGTCCAAAGGACCCTGTCGCCCTCACTTTTCCAACTAAGGGTAGTTTGATAATTTGGCATGAGTAATTATATTTTAGGATTTTTTTATTAAATATTATGCATGTGTAAATATTATTTGTTTTATTATTAATTTATTGTTAGTTGTTAGATTTATTTTAGACTTGTGTAGTGGACCTAACTAGTTTAGTTTAGATATATGGATCCAACTTTAAATTCTAGTTTAGATTGAGCCCAATATTAAGCCCATTCATTAGGATGATGAATTAATTAGTGAAACCATTAGACTAGAACCTTTTCTCCTTAATTAATTTCTTCATGAGAGCCCCAAGCAGTATTTTGGACTTTCTATAGTAACTTGGAGGAGGGGCAAGGGGTCGGCCACCTATAGGGAGGAGAGAGACTCTCTCTTTTCTTATTTGACATTCCAATCTAGATCTAGAATTTTCTCTCTTCTAAATTCTCCATAACCACACCATTTTCTACTTAAATTTCTTTTCAATTCCTTCCCTATTATTCATTGGAGGCTAGTAGAGCAAGGATCTACAAGGAGGAAGCAAGGATCTACAAGGAGGAAGCAAGGATCTACAAGGAGGAACAATGATCTACAAGTTGGAGGCACTTTTACCCAATTTAGAAATTTTATTGGGAATCCATCTCCCAATAGGTAGAATTTAATTTTATCTTTTTAATTAGACTCTAAATCTATAATTTAACCATAAGGAACCACCCCATATGCTAAGGCTACCCATAAAAATTAGAATTAGGTTCATAGGAGGCCTATGGAGGAAGTTATGTGTTATTTTGTGTCAATTTTACGGGAATTCTGAGATTGGCACATCATGTGTTTGTCAATTGGTCAATTAGACTAAATTGATATGTGTTTGATTGTTTGTGGCTAGTGTCATATCTATAATTGGATACGTGTAGGCCGTATCCTGACAATTTGGAGATACGGGTTGATTTGGGAGTTTTCTCCGACACGGGGGTTTGTGCATGTCATATTTTGACACGGACACGTAGTTGAGTATTTAATTCTTCGTATTATTCATAATGAGTATTCTAGACTTGCTCGTGTCCTTCGGGATACGTTTGGTTGTGTGGTGGAGCCGTATCGCAGAATGAGTGTGATACGGGTGTGGTGCACTCCACGTGTTTGTTTATTGTGCCTCAATTCATTTGACTTGTTGATATCTATTAGATGTGATATATTAGATATATCTATATCTATGTATATATGTATATATCTATATTATATTATATACATAAGTATATGTATCTAGGTGTATAGATGAACTATGTGTTTATGTGTTTATATACATATATGGTTGAGAGTGTATCTATATGTATATGTATGAGGGAGTATAATTATATATGTATTGATGAGAGTGTATACATATATATGTATTGATATCTATATAGGTAAGTATATATATGTATGTGTATGTGCATAGTATTTGTGAGTGAGAGGGAGCTAAGTTAGCAGTATGCATCAACCTCAGTTCAGCTTGCACTAGCACAGCAAGTCTCAGTGTATCAGTAGTGGCATTCAGTGTGCAGCAACATCTATGAAATGGAGAGTAGTGCATTTAGCCTAGGCATCAGCTAGGCATTGGCAGCAATGCATTCAGAATACATCAATTGAAGAACTAACTATGCAAGCAGCAAGGCATGAGAGGCAGTGCAATGGCAGCAGCCTCGAACCACTGCTGTAGCAAATATTCTGCAGAAATGAACAGCAACAACAGGGAGCACTACAGCAATACAGCAAGGTGTAACTGCAGTGAGCAGATCTTGCACAGCAACACTGCATCCAGCAATTCAGCAGCAACTCTGTGTAGCCAACTGCACAGCAGAGTTAGCATTTAGCAGCAGCTAGCTCAACCAGCGGAGAAAGGAGCAGCAGCAACTGCCCATCATTTAGCATGAGGCATCCAGCAGAATTTAGCATAGAAATGCACATCAGGCAGTGCAATACAGCAGTATCAGCAGAGAACAGCAGACATCAACCATATCAATACACTAATCACAGTATATCAGTATGCAGGACTGAAGAACAATAGCAGATAGCAAACAGAGGGCAATGCAGCTGCACTGAAGAACAACAGCACAGGGAGCATTCAGTCTTCAGCAAGGTAAGGTAGGGGTTCAGCTAGTTGGGTTAGAGGTTTAGTAGTTTATAGTGGTTCTGTAGTTAGTTGTTAAGTTTGGTTAGTAGTTTAGTGTTAGTGTAGTTAGTAGATATAGCTAGTAGTTTAGTAACAGTTAGTTATATATACCTTGTTAACTAATAGTAAGATACATATACATACTTATTAGATTAGTAAATTAATATATAGTATTGTATCTATGTATTGATATGTATTGTATGATAGGTAGTTAGTAGTAATTAATAGTTTAGTTAAGTAGCATATAGTTTAGTGTATGGGTATTAGCTATATATTAGCTAAATATTAGGATTTGTTTTACCTTGTGATACCAAGGTAATGGCAAGGTTGGTCGATACTCAAGGTATTGGGTTCGAGTATCAAGATAGGTGTGTAGGTAGTAAGATACACAATGGTTCAAGGCCAAGGTATCCAAGTTGCATTAGTTAACTAAGATTACTATATGTATTGTCTTGTATATATATATATATATATAAATTAGTATTTTCATATCTAAATACTTGCATATCTTACGATACGGTACTTTGTTTGTATCCTAGTGTCTTAGTTTAGCTAGTGTGGCCTAGTTAAATAGTGTTTGGACCTAATACCCTAGAGTTAGACTCATACAACTTAGAAATAGCTAGTTTGACCAAGTTTGACTAGTTTGACCTAAAGTTGACCTAGTTTGACTGTTTTAACTTAGAAATGACTTTATTTGAACTAGTTTTACTTATTTTCATTCCAGAACCTTGTATTGATGCAATATACCATATATAGGTCTGTGTGACACCAGCTTGGGCATCGAGAGACACACCTTGCTCAGGACCTCAGGCAAGTATATTTTTCTATTAGTTTTTATTTCATAATAGTGTATATATCTCATGTTCTAGAACTATATACTTGATCTCGATACAGTGGTTTCACGGACTGGTACTACATGGATCATGTCAGGAGATGTTATCCCCTACCGTGTTCAGCGGGTACTCCTTCACATGTATTTTATCGTGTGAATTATCTATTGATTATTTATATTTTGTGTTCACACACTGCTTGTGTTCAGTATGCTTATTCATGTAAACGCACTGCTCGTATTTAGTGTGCCTATATTCGTTACGTAATGTGTCATGATTGGATCCATTGGTATTAGTTAGGGATGGGGGAGTAGGAGCTGATTATGTGATCAAAGCCCCAGTGCTATTCATGTACATGTCGATTATATATCACACTTATAATTGAGTTACCTTATTGTTCGTGTTCAACCTAAACCGATCACATAATAAACTTGTATTCTGAGGCACATTAGTTAGATTTCAGTTATTCCTTTATATTGTAGATATTCATATTGCTTGTTCTTCATTCTCGTACATTACCTGTTCACTCTAGTTCCTTTCATTGATATGTTTAGTTATCTTATATTCATTTCAATTATCTGTTTTACATTCTCGTTTATTTATTTGAAACTGCTTTCAGAGGTATGTACTTCATTACAATTATGACGGGATATATTTTTCCATATGATTGGCTCATAGATCAGTGTCCCATATTCTACGGACTACGGGAGGGCGTACCTTTAGAGGATACTCCTATAGACTCGAAGGACTTAGTTGTAGAGCCTGAGGAGGTTTAGTTTATATTTTGGTAGATTGTATTAGACTGTTATTGAGAGCCATGGCATGTATATTATTTTATACTGGATTGTATATTCATTCTTTTCTTCGTTATTCCATTCATGCTTATCTTCCTTAATTTGCATTATGATTGAGTATAGTCACATTGTGAGATACCATATTGTTCCTCCTTTTAGAGTTGAAATGTTTGACAGGTACCATATATATATATATATATATATATATATATATATATATATATATTGTTAAGATATTTAGTTAGTTAGAATTGACCCAGACAGCGTTTTACCGCCGATGCTGCGGCGTAGGCTGGGCGTACCCATGTACTCGTACCCGAATATCCGGGTGCGGGTCGTGATAGACCATGCCCAATACTCCACTCCCGAATGCTCAAAAGAGTATAAGTTCTGCCCCCAGTTCAAACAATACACATCACTCTCCATCATACAAACCCATATAAAGGCACCATACACATGTAACAGTCTCCCCCTCTCCTCAATAACTGAAACACAATGATATAATATACTATAATATATAAATAATATATATATATATATCAAATAATATATATCATTAATATAACAAGTTAAATAAGCGTAATAATACTTAATTAGGATATCAAATATTCATAAAGCACTAACACAAACACAAGGAGTGAATCACCCTATATCATATTAGATCAATGATACGCTTGTGATACACCCTTGATACACTATCCAACTCCACTCAACTCTCCACAAATGATATGAACAAGTCTAAAATAAAAATTAAGAGTAATACAAAGTTCTAGCTACCCATTTATGTGATCATGGCAAAATATGACATGTGTAGACCCGTGTATCAAAGAAAAAACCTTAAAATTAATCCGTATCACTAAATTGCCATGATACAGCCTACTCGTATCCAATTATGGATACAATACTAGACTTACACATTTAATCTAAGTCTAATTAGATCTAATTGACCTAATGACAAATACTTGATGCATCAATCTTGGAATTCTCTAAAATTGGGCACAAAAACCTATGTAGAACTCACAATACAAGTCATATAAACCTAGTTCTTGTTCCTATGGATAGCCCTAAGCCAAGAAAGATTTTCTAATAGTCAAATGCATGAATTATAGTCTAATTATAGAGAGAATTTAGAATTTACCAATTGGAAGATGGATTCTCAATGAATCACTCAAATGGACACGATCTGGATACAAGCTCCTTGCCAATTCCTCCTTCTCCAAGTTCTTCTTGCAATCCAAGCTCCAATGCTTCTTAGATGATAAAATTGAGAGGGAATGAGAGTGAATTGAGTGAATTTGGTGGAGGGATAAAGTAATTTAGGGAATAACTAAATTGGGGATCTAAAATTTGAAATAAATTAATGAGAGGAGAGAGGGAGGCCCCCCCATATGGCCGGCTCCCTCTTGCCCCTTCTCTAAGTAATTAATATTGACAATAATGCCCCTACTAGTTAGTTATGAGGTTTAATTAGGAGGTCTATATTAGGAAGCTTCTAATTCTTCATGAAGTAATCTAATCTCCTTAATTAATTAAGGGAATGGTCTAATTGGGCCTAGTCTAATATTGGGCTCAATGTGTCATGATAAACTAATAGGTTCACTACTGATAAGTCCAAATAACATAGACTAGCCCGCTAACAAATAATTAAATAGTATAATACAATATAATTAATTAGTAGCATAATATATAATATTAAATCACTAACTAACAAATATGCTAATGACAAAAATACCCTCATCTAGAAATATGGTAGTGACTAGTCTACCCTCCTTAGAAAAATTTTGCTCTCAAAATTTAAGGAAGAACTAGCACTACAACAAACAATCACACAAGAAGGAAGAACGATACCTCACGGATCAAAAAGATAAGGGTATCGCTCTCACGTATTTCGGCTTCCCTCTCCCAGGTAGACTCTCCCGGAGAGTGATGCCTCATGCGACGCGTACCATAAAAATTGTCTGGTTCTACAGCACCTTCTCCCTACGATCCAGAATCTATACTGGCTTCTCTGGGTAGTTGAGAGTCAGACCCACCTCGATCTCCGAGTGATTCAATACTTGACTAGGATCTACCATGTATCGTCTTAGCTGTGACACATGGAACACGTCATGCACTCCTTCCAGTACAGGCGGCAAGTATAGTCTGTAAGCCACTGCACCGACCCTCACAAGAATAGTGAAGGGTTAAATGTAACGTGGACTAAGCTTTTCGCCTCCACCGAAACAAATTTTGCCCCGTGTAGGAGAAATCCTCAAGAACACCAGATCGCCAACCTCAAACTCCAAGGGTCTCCGGCGGCTATTGGTCCAATGTCGCTGTCTGTCCTTCGCCACCCAAAGTCTATCTCTAATGAGCTTCATCTCCTCAGCTTCATCCATAATCATCTCTGGTCCCAATAAGGCACTCTCACCAATATTATCCCAAGATAGATGAGTACGATACCTCCGTCCATATATAGCCTCGAATGGTGACATCTCAATTCTGGCCTGGTAACTGTTGTTGGAAACAAACTCTGCCAGGTGAAGATGATCCTCCTAAGAGCCTCTAAAATCTAAAACACATATGCAGAGCATATCCTCTAGAGTCTGAATAGTCCTCTCCGACTGCCCGTCTGTCTGGGGATGATATACGGTATTAAACTTGAGCTGGGTGCCCAAGCTTGCCTGTAAACTCCTCTAAAAGTGGGATTTGAAACGAATATCCTGATCCAAGATGATGCTCACAAGAACTCCATACAATCTGACAATATGTCGTACATATATCTCCGCTAGCTTCTCCGTAGACGTACCCACTTTGAATGTCAAGAAGTGGACCAATTTGGTCAACCTATCTACGATGACCCAAATCACGTCTTTTCCTCCTGGAGAACGCGGTAGCCCTGAAACAAAATCCATGGTAATATGCTGCCATTTTTACTCTGGAATAGGTAAAGGCTGAAGTAAACCACCTGGCCTCTATCTTTCTTTATTTTCCTGCTGGCACGCTAAACATCTGGATACGAAGTGCGCTACCTCCCGCTTCATGCCATACCCCCATGCATTCTCCCTCAGATCTCTATACATTTTGTTGGCACCTGGATGAATAGAGTACTGAGATCAATGCGCCTCCTGGAGAACCTCCTCGCGTAACTCCCTATTCAGCATAAATAGTCTGGTACCGTGTCGTAATGATCCATCATCAGCAATAGTAAAGTCCTCTAATAATCCCATTTGAATATTTGCTTTGATGCTCCTCAGAGTCTCATCATCATACTAGGTAGCCCTGATCATGTCCATCATCTCAGACTGTATCTGCAATCCCTACATCGGTATCTCGACACCAGGTACCAGCACCTCAATACCCAAGCTCTCAAGATTGGCCAATAAATGCCAATACGTAGTCAAGCACGTCGCCACTGGATACCTGCTCAAGGCATTAGCGACTACGTTGACCAATATGTCATAATATGTCTTAAGAAATCCACCATGTCCAAGAAGAACTCACACTTGGACAGCTTCCCATATAACTTTTTTTTACTACCCACACCCGGTATAAGGGTACGAGTATATGGGTACGTCCAGCCTACGTCATAGCATTGGCGGTAGAATGCTGTCTAAGGTAATATAACTATGTAAACATCTCACACAATATAATAAAGGTACTTGGCATGCTTTCTTAACTCCAAATAGAGGAACAATATAATAATATAATATTGGTAAACAATACTCAATCACAATATCAAACTAAGGAGGATGAAAGCACGATATGGAATAAAAATAGAAATCAGAGTCACAAAATATCCTCAAGTCGAATACTATAAGTCTAGGCTCAACAACTCTCCAAAATAATATATACATGCCATGAGTCCAAAACAAGACTAGTACAAGTCCAAAACTATATAACTAGGCCTCCTCGGTCACTGGTACTATGTCCTCTTGCTCTAGGGGAGTATCCTCTAGTGGCTCACCATCCTGCGAGCCGTAATAAGTGGGACACAGCTCCTCTAGCCAATCATCTAAAAAATATATCCAATCAGAAAATGAGCAAAGTACAAAACTCTGAATCAACTCCAAATACATGGTAAAGCATATATAACGAGTAATAGAAAAGGATACAAGATGCACAAGTATTAAAAAAATGAAAATATAGGTGAGAATAGGCAAATAATTACAATAAAGAACTGGAAAGTAAATACTGATAATAAGAAAATAACTGCAAGTAGCAGAACATGAATACTAGCTATGTGGTTTGGAGCGCAAGTTCGTTATGTGATCGGCTTAGGTTGTATATGAGGTAAAAAATGGTAACTCGATTATACGTGAGGTGTATAATCGACATACACATGAGATAAATAGGGCATGATCACATAACCAACTTCTACTCCCCCTTCCCAACCAATACTCTTGGATCCAATCACGGCACGGTACGCACATGAATATGTATAGTCATACTAGCACATGGAATAGTGGATGTACATGAAGCACATAAAAATTAATATCCGATGCACATGATAAAATACATGTGAAGGAGTACCCGCTGAATACGGTAAGGGATAACATCTTCTGACGGAATCCATATAGTACCAGTCCATGTAACCAAGTGTCAGAATCAAGTACGCAGTTCTAGAACAAGTGATATATAAGTTATCATGAAATAAAAACTAACAGAGAGATGTACTCGCCTCTGGTCTTGAGCAAAGGATGTCTCTCGATGCCCAAGCTGGGGTCACACGATCCTATTTCGGAATTAATGAGTTAATATGTGTAATAAAAGAGGAATAATTTAAAGAATGCATTAAAATGCACTTCTAGGCCAATACTAGGTTACCCTAGCTAAACTAGGTCCACACTAAGGTTCTAGGTCTATATTGGCCACTATAGAGCTAAAACTAGCTATACTAGGTTATTAACTAGGTTTCTATGTTAATACTAGTTAATTCTAGCAATTATCCTAGTATAACAATTAACTTAGTAGCAATAGTACTACCACCTTAAACAAAATTATATATATATATATATATATATATATATATATATATATATATATATATATATATATATATAAACTTACCTTGATCAAGAGCTGAAACTTAACCTGACACTATTTACTAACTATCCATAAAATACTTACTAACTTTAACTAATACACTTAACTAACTCGTCACTCTAACTTGTAAATAATACTAAGGTCATGAGTACATACTAACTAACTTAGTTAATTCACTAACAAACACTCTAAATAACTAACTGAGAATTATAACTAACATACTAACATTTACTAACTGCTAATATAAGCTAACTGCTAACCAAATACTATATCTATAACATTAATTCACTAACTAATCTAGCTAACATCGAATACTCTAATCAATAACTGAAGCTAAGTGCATCCTCTCTAACTTGCTTAACCTGATACCCAAATACTCTAATTTCTGTGTCGAATGACTGCTGCTACTGATGTTAATGCCTATATCAGACCCAGGTTCTCCCCTTTAATATCACTGATACATATATCAATCACCACACCATCAACTTAATAATTCTTATCTAACACTTATCTCACCTAGGTACCAATATACCTGATGTTGCTACAGATCTAAAGTGGAGAAGGAAACCCCACTGATACTCGCATGTGCACATTCATGCACAGGTTGGAGCCCTCAATAAATCGAGTGTATTGCACTCCAATTCTCTCAGTCAATAGCTGCAGTTGGTCTCTAATTGGCCTGCAACTGAGGCTCATTGGAACCAACCAGTCTTACACACCATAGTTCACTGTCAATGAAATACTCCTCACACATCACTCTAAAGCCTCTCTCTCTCTCTCTCTCTCTCTCTCTCTCTCTCTCTCTCTCTCTCTCTCTCTTACACACACACACACACACACAGCTAAGTATAACCATATACACATAGATATACACCATAATATATATATATATATATATATATATATATATATATATATATCAAATACTTGGTGTGTATAACTGTGATACTCACCAAGTGTTTGTGTGTGTATCACAGTTATACACACCAAGTGTTTGATATATATATATATATATATATATATATATATATATATATATATATATATATATATATATATATATATATCAAACACTTGGTGTGTATAACTGTGATACTCACCAAGTGTCAATGATCAAACAGTTGGTATGTATAACTGTGATACTCAATGATACGTGTTCAATCAAGTATCAATATTCACCAATTCTCCATAATAAATCTTTCACAATATCAAATACAACTAAAAATAACTATTATGACTTGTTACAAAAGGAATTGAAGGAAAATACACAAAACACACAAAAATAGAGCTCTGTATCATACGGTATCGTACCGTATCGCTATACGGCCTACTCGTGTCCAATTGTGGACACGTATATAGTCTCACAACCCTGATCTAAGTCTATCAAGACCAAAATGGTCTCACGATACACACTTGATGTGTCAATTCCGTAATTCCCCAAAATTGTATACAAAAACCTATGTAGAAAAGTTAATTCCTAACAATTAGGCCTAGAACTTCATCCTATAGGTAGTCCTATGCCATTGGGGTGCTCCTAAGAGTCAAATGCATGATTTAGGACTCAAATTAGAGATGAATTCAGATCTATACCTATTGGGCTATGGATTTCTAATGACAAGCATAATGGACACGATCCGGACACGATCTTCTTGCCAAAGTACCTTCTCCAAGTGCTCCTTGTCGATCCAAACTCCAAGCTCTTCTAATGGTGGAAATAAGAGGGAATAAAATAATTTGGGTTGAAATAATGAAGAAAAAGAAGTGAATTGGGGATTTATGAATTGGGGATCAAAATAAAATATAAATGAGGAGAGAGATAGAGAGAGAAGCGAGGCTTTTATCTTGGCCGGCCCCCTTTTCCCTTCTCCAAGTCATGTGCATAGTCCAAATTGTCCCTCTCCATCCAATTATGAGTTGGATTAAGGATGGATAATTTTGGAAGGTCTCTAATTAAGATAAATTAAGTCTAAACCTCCTAATAAATTAGTGGGAATGGGCTATTGGGCTTGGGTCCATGTTAGGCTCACTAATTGTCATTACAAGTCTAATTGGTTCACTAGTGTCAAGTCTAACTATTGGACTAACCTCCTAACTAAAAATAAATAATACAAGTCATAAAAAATTATATAGCATACTGATAAATAAATAATTAATACAAGCATCAATTAAATATTTATAGCACACTAATATTAATATTTATTCCTAAAATTAAATACCCATGCCAAATTACCAAACTACCCCTAGTTGAAAAAGTGAGGGTGACACTTCTCCTTCCTCCGCACATCCAACATAATTCGCAGATACTCCTCGTACTCCTCTGGTGTCTTGGAGTATATAGGAATATCATCGATGAATACCACCATGAACTTGTCAAGGTACTGGTGGAACACCTTGTTCATCAAATTCATAAATACCGTCTGGGCATTAGTCAACCCAAACGGCATTACCATAAACTCGTATTGGCCATACCGAGTCCTAAAAGCAGTCTTCGGAATGTCCTCCGGCTTCACTTTCACCTGGTGGTAGGCTGATCTCAAGTCTATCTTGGAAAATACTTTGGCGCCTCTAAATTGATCGAACAGATCATCAATCTGTGGTAACGGGTATTTATGCTTGATAGTTTGATTATTAATGGCCTGTAATTGATGCACATGCACACCGATCCATCCTTCTTCGGTACAAACAATACCGGGGATTCCCACGTTGAAGAACTGGATCTGATAAAGCCATTATCTTGTAGTTCATCCATTTGGGTCTTTAGCTCGACCAGCTCGCTATTGTTCACTCTATAGACATGCTGTAAAATTAGCTCTACACCTGGCACCAAGTCTATAGAGAACTCAATATTTTGATCTAGTGGCAATCCTGACAATTCTTAAGGAAACACATCCAAGAACTCTGCTAACAAGGGATACGAAAACTCCTTGTCTTCCATCATAGCTCCACAGATAATGTCTTCTCCCTGCTCCAAAGCTCGTCTAGCAAACTCAGACTCTGGTTCTCCTGGTGAGCTAAACAAAACTCTACCTCCTCTGTAATCTATACTAGCATGGTGTTTACTCAACCAATCCATCCTGAGTATAATATCGTAACTCAAAAGTGGCATTACATATAGACATGCACTCAGCTCCCGGTCTCCCAGAGTAACTCTCCGATCCTTGCAAACATCACTAACCGGGATAATGCCTCCTCCGGTTATGATCTTGCAAGTCCTAAGAAAAGACTCAGCTACCAAATGATGCTTCAAAGAAAAAGAAATATATACAAAACTACGAAAAGCACCACTATCAAATAATGCTAAAGCTGTAATAGAATCGAGGAGAACAGAACCTGCGATGACATCTCATGTGGGCTTGGCCTCCTTGACCGTCATAGAAAATACTCATCCCTAAGGTGCACCTCCCTGATGCTGGTGTTGGGCATAATGCTGTTGCTGGGTTGAAAGCAACGGTCTGCTCGACTGTACTATAAGTGGCCTCGTATGTGCTCTTAGGGCTAGAGCTACTCCCTGAGCTGCACGATAAGAAGAAATGAGACAATCTCTCATCTGATGCCCCTCTGCGCCACAATACACACAAACTCCTAACCTCTTTCTATAAACTTTCCAGATGTAGCCGAGCTTCTTGTAGAAGTGGAAGAGAGTTGACTGTCTCTGTTACGGTGCTTGGTAAACTGGTGCCTTAGCTGGAGCCTGGTACTGTTGTGGCTGCTGAAAAGGCCTAGACTGGAGAAAATGACGCTTAGTAGTCCCTGCGCTGCTACTAGCCCCCATAAAAGAATCACGGTTTCTCTTAGGCTTCAGGTTCCACTTTCGCTCGATCTTGTGTGCCTCCACAAGTATCTCAAAATACGTCTCATAGAAATATGGAATGAGGATCTTCACTTCCCAGTTCAGACCCTCGCAGAATCGGATAGCCCGAACCTCTGACTCCCTCACCAACTACTCTGTAAATTGACTCAGCCTACCGAACTCTACGGCGTACTCCTCCACGAATATGCTCCCCTGACTAAGGCCCTCAAACTGTCTCCCCAATTCCAATCTGTTCGTCCGAGCAAAAAACTTCTTCTTGAAGCGGTCCTTGAAAACCTCCCAAGACTGCCCCACATCAGCAAGAAGTGGCTCATTCCTGAACCAAGTGCGAACGATATCGAACAACTGAAGTCCTACTGCCTCAACCTTCAGATCCTCAAAAAGATAGGACACTCACATAAGATGCTTGATATCCTCGAGCCAATCATCAGCGTAAATGATGCCCTTGATCCACTTGAAGACCTGAGGTTCCAGCTTCTTAAAGTCCTGGATATTACCCGGCCGAAGCTGGACAACCTGCGAAGCAACCTGCTACTGGACCGGAGCTCCTCTCTCTACTGCAGCAAGGGCAAGCTGATGAGCACTCTCAATACCCTGCCACAATACGTCGGTCTGCCTCTGGTGAGCCTCTGACAGGGCCCTCTGAGCCTCCATTATTTTGTAAAATAATGCGAACACCTAAGTCACATCTGTCGGCACGAAAGGTGGAGGTGGAAGTCCCTCAAACATAGCTGGAACAGTCCTGTGCTGGAGGTGGACCGCCAAACGCAGCTGATACACCAATCACCGGAGAAGTGACTGGTGCAGGCCCTCGGAAAGTCGTAGATCTCTCAGAAACTGCTACTCTCTACTGTGATCGGAAGGATTTGTAGTGTATAGTGATGCGTCTGGGAGCGGATTAGGATGTATACTAATGCAATACGGCAAAGTGATAGCCTACGCATCAAGACAGCTGAGAGTTCATGAGCAGAACTATCCGACACACGATCTAGAGCTAGCTGTAGTGATATTTGTACTAAAGCTATGGCGGCACTACCTTTATGGAGAGCGTATTGAGATTTACACAGATCATAAAAGTCTGAAGTATGTCTACACTCAGAAGGAGCTCAACATGAGTCAGAGGCGGTGGCTAGAGTTGATGACAGATTATGATATAGAGTTGTAGTACCACCTAGGCAAGGCAAATATAGAAGCAGATGCCTTAAGCAGGAAGCCCATGGCATACTTTTTGATGACTCAACGGTAATTGTTAGAGGATCTTCAGGAGCTCAGGATAGAGGTTGTATTGCCAGGCATAGATAGACAGATGGCCAGTCTCGAGGTTCAGTCTACTTTGGTTGAGAGGATCAAGGTAGCCATGTCTACAGATGCAAGATTCTGACGACTGCGAGAGAGGACAAAGGCCGGCATGCAGACGGGACTCCGGATTCATGAAGACGGAACATTGATGTGTAGAGATCGCCTATACGTTCCAAGTGGCGAGCTACGCCAGGAGTTAATGACCGGGGCTCATAGCTCGATTTATTCTATTCATCCCGGGGTACGAAGATGTACCGAGATTTGAGACAATACTACTGGTGGCATGGAATAAAGAGGGAGATTGCGAGATTCATGGCGAGATGTTTGGTCTGTCAGTAAGTCAAGGCTGAACATCAGAGGACGCAGGACTATTGCAGCCGCTTTCCATTCCCGAGTGAAAGTGGGAACATATTACTATAAACTTTGTCACAGGATTTCCGAGGAGCCCTAGCGGAAAAGATGCAGTTTGGGTTATCGTAGACCGACTCACCAAGTCTACACATTTCTTGCCCTTTAGAGTTGGGCAGTCCACGAAGATATTAGCTGATATGTATATGAGGCAGATAGTATGACTACATGGAGTGCCAGTCAGCATTGTATCGGATTGTGATTCTAAATTCCCGTCATATTTTTGGCGAAGTATGCAGGAGAGTCTAAGAACTCATCTCAAGTTCAGTGCTGCATATCATCCACAGACTGATGGTCAGCCAGAGCGCACGATTCAGATACTAGAGGATATGTTGAGAGCGTGCATGATCAACTTTGGAGGATCTTGGAAAGACCATATACACTTGGTGAAATTCTCCTACAACAATAGCTACCAGGCCAGCATACAGATGGAACCTTATGTGGCACTGTACGGCAGGAAGTGTAGGTCACCGGTATGTTAGAGTGACGGGAGAAAGCGTCAGATACTGGGTCCAGAGTTGGTAACACAGACAGTGGAGAAAGTGAAGCAGATTCAGAGCCACCTGTGCGCAGCATAGGACAGACATAAGCATTGGGCAGATGCGCACCACAGACCTTTGGACTTCAAGGAAGGTGACCATATATTTTTTGAAGATATCGCCCACTCATGGTACCATCAGATTCGGGGGCAGAGGCAAGCTGAGTCTGAGGTACATCAGACCTTTTGACATCTTAGAACGAGTTGGCGAAGTGGCTTATCATCTTGCATTGCCTCCATCATTAGAGGGAGTACATGACGTATTTTATGTATCATAATTGAAGAGATACGTGGCAGATCCCGGCCACGTGCTTGATCATTCGGAGATTACAGTCTGGCCCAGTTTATCATATATAGAGCAGCCAGTGGAGATACTTGATCGTAGTGAGAAGATTTTGAGGGGTCAGACTATTCGACTGGTCAGGGTTGCATGGAAGCATCATTCGCCAGGCGAGTCTACCTGGGAGCACGAGGATTCCATTCGGCAGAGTTTCTCGTATTTATTTGAGGACCAAGGTAAAAATTTTCGTACTGCATTCGATTACCTGTTTACTTTTAAATTCTCGTAGCTATTATTCGGGCTATACTTTTAATTTTAGGGACAAAATTTTTCTAGATTGGGAAAGATGTAAACCTCCTCAATTATTATTATAGGTAGACTGGTTTTGGTTAAAAAAATTGGTTTAGCATCAGGTGTTTGAGGTTTAGAATTTATGTTGCAGTTGTCTGATTATTTATTTTAACCCTTGGTGCACCCTACCGTTGTTGCAATATTCGGAGCCCGACAATAATCCATAATCTCCAACTAATTGTTGCACTCTTGACTTGACAAGCTAACCTAGGCGCTGGACTTTTTTGTCACTCACAAACACAATCCCTTGTGCTCTAATTTAATTGCACAACTTCCCGGTCCCAAAATCCATTCTTTAATCCTATGTCGCGTACCTTTGTCGTTGCCATCAAATTTGGGACACAAACTCAACCCGTTTAGCTGGACCAATTAAAGAGTCCAAGACTGACACCAAGCCTACACCTTTCATGACCTTTGTGTTACTCCTAATTAAGACCCCATGTGCCCCTATTTATTTTAAGAGCACCTGACATTAATTTTAATTAAATTGGTGTAAGGACCCAAGCTAACCCAAAGCTAGACCCAACACCAAACCAAACCCCCACTCTCACCCTCAAGGTTCATACTAAACACCACACACCCTTTTTAGCCACTACATCACACCCAATATTATGTTTTTTCTCATTCAATCCCAAAACTCCACTTTTGTACAATTTTCTAAATGTTGGGAACTTCTATGCAAAAGTGCAATGAGGTGTCCACCTCCCATTGGACCCAACACATGAAGAATTATCCTCCTCCCTCATTGACCGCTCATACATATATTTTTCCTTTTTTTTTAGTGCACAACACCCTAAACTTTCCCCTTAAGCCATCTCCACCCTCCATTCAACCTAACACCATCTCCACCCTCCACTTTCCTTCATGTAGCAACATCCCCTATCCCAATGAGCATATGGTCGGCCCAAATCCCTAGGATAGCACCCCCTCTTCTCTCTCTTCTACATAAAAACTCCCTCTCCATTATTTTTATTCATCAACATCACCACCATCCTTCCTCTACAAACCTAACCCTAAACCTTCCTGTATCCCTTCTAGTCTGGCCACCTTACCGCCGAAGCACCCGACCTTCCCTCAGACCGCCATCGTCGGAGTAGCTTGAGCACCGCCTGAGCACATCTCCTCCACCGACTGCTGCCACTTAGACCTCCATCACCCGCACCACCGCCTCTCCCCATTGTCGGATCACCATCCACCTCTTCATCCCCGTCCTCCTTCTCCTTTGCCTGAGCAGGACCTCGACCATCCCGACTACCCCGTCAGAGCCCAAGCCGGCCACGATCCCGACTTCATCTTCACCACCCCGACTTCAGCGTCACCCCCAGTCTTCTTCTCCTCCGTCAATGATCACCACCGCCACCCTGAGTCACCACCACCGCCACCATTATCATCTATACCACAACCACCATCTCCACCATCATCACAGCCAGACCCGCACCACCCTCACGCCGGCAACAAGCAACCGGCCGTCGACCTCTCCACGACGGGCAGCAGCCGCCGCCACCCTTAACATCACCACACACCGCCACCGAGGTAACCTCCCCCTATCTCCTTGTTTAGTGTAGTATTGTCGTTTATTGTTATATAGAACTTAGTTAGGGTTAGGGATATGAAAGCTTGATATGAGTTTTATGGTTTCATTCAATTGTTATATGCATTATTGATAGGTTGATTGAGTATATGTAGTGATATCAAAATATTGATTTTTATTAAGAAATGATAAATAATGATAAATTTACTTGAGGAGTAGCTAGGTAATTGGGAAGTGGTATTCAATTAATTAAATGACAATTTTTATAATCGAGGGTTTAAATAATTAATAATTATTTTATTCTAGGATGATATATTTAAATGTACATATTAACGTCTGTGAATGCAAGGGTAAAATCTGAGGAATAATCATGGCTTGAACTACTGGAAAATACCGTGATAAATATAGGGAATTGAGAATTTGGTCTGATGATATTAAACTGGTGATAGATCGTATTAGATGTAATGTATCTCTAGTTAGCCGTGGTCAACCCTCTAGCTTAGTGACTATGTGAGCTGGTAACAATGACTGAAGCCTATGCTAGACGTATTTTACCTCTTATTTTAGCCTCGTGATAGTTTATTGATTGAGCGTGTATCTCATCTCTAGGTACTACGGGACCCACGGACTTGGACGTTGTACCAGAGATCCATCTTCAGCAGCCGGATCCAGGCAAGTATACCTTGCCACCCAGTATTTCAGTTACCAGATTTCTATTTATTTATTATATGCATTGTGCGTATTTTGGAATCTGAATCGTTACTTCATGTCCGGGTGCAGACGTTCGTCGATAATGTCTGGTAATGATTGATAGATGTTCGTAACACCTTGATGTACACAGTTGGTTACATCATAACCCTAGGACATATTCAGATACCATCATCGTGCCATATTTCCTCTATCCTGATACTATTAGCGTGACTGGAAACTGGGACGACTTTAGGGTCATGATCTTTGATAGTTACTTCAGTATAACGAGACTGTTAGATAGAGGTTCAGGTTCAGCGAACACTCGTTGACCGCTTTGGGAGGGAAAGACATTTACTAGATGTTTGGGCTCCTCTGCATGCGCTATATATATATATATATATATATCCTATTTATGTAGGTCCTATATCCGGAGTAGTAGTATCACCCGTATGACTCTGTGCTCGGAGCTACGGTACGCCCAGTGTGTCTCTGGGTTCGGAGCTACGGTTTTATTTTGGACAGTCCACGCGTCGAACATTGTCTTCAAAATTGTGTCTCACTTAGGTGTTTATACTATATTACACCAGCGTTGCACTTGTTTCTTTCTGTTATACTATGACATATTGTATTTTGTACCTTATTACGTCCCTCTGAGGACCTGGTCCCCTGCCAGTTTTGTAGCATAGACGATTACAGAGCCTTTGGAGTTGCTTGTCTTGTAGGCATGGGTACTAGGTACTTATATTATTTCTACCGGTGTTATGGTTATTTATTCATATTGTTTATTCATCTACTGTTGTAGCCTAGTTTTTATAGACTCATATTTCTTCTCGAGTCTATTCGAGCTTGTGTGTTGTTGGGCGGCTGACTATAGCACATGTAGCATATTCTTACATATTTTTATTCATTGTGGATTGAGACATAGATATTTACATTTACTGGATTGTTTAGATAGTGACCATTATTATATAGCTTATACATATTCGAGTTGGACCAGAGTCTGGTCGAATGCGTAGCTGGCATATTGCGTATTCTTGATCCTACGTATTTTGGGACTGGGGTATGACACCATTACAAATCGCATTACTTGCGACCTTGAAGACCTGCATGGGCCACCACTAAAAATGTGTCATGACCCACACCCGGTGTAGGGACACGAGTAGTGAACAACGTCCAGCCTATGCCGCAGCATCGGCGGTAGAACTTTGTTTGGGTAAACTACACTATTGAACAATAATGATCATCAAAGTATATAATGCCACCAATGAAATATGAATACTCAATCACAGAACTATTAGATGGAACAACGTATGGATATATTATAAGGAACTAAAAAGTCAAGATACAACTCATAAAACAGAAATAATATCTAATGAGTCACCAAATATAATATAAGACTAACAATCAAAGCTGGAGACAAATCTAGTAAAAATAAACCTATCTACTGAGCTACAGGTAAAATGTCATCTGTCTCAACTGGGATGAGTCCCTCCTGAGCCACAGTCTCTAACTCTAAGCTAACTATGTCCCGAGGTCCATAATGAGTGGGATACCACTCCTCAGTGTCATCTGGAAAAAAAATATCTAGTCAGGATTGGAGCAAAGTATACCTCTAACATCAGTTCCAATAAATGATAAAAATTATGTATTAATAAATAGAGAGCATATACAAAATGGATAGAGCATGGCAGGAATATACAGGAATAAGAAAATACAAAAAATACGTACAGGAGATATGAACATCATATATGGAATAAAGATATACGATTATCTAAATGAGTAAGTACCAGTGACAACATGTGATCGGCTTGGGAACTTGCACAAAAATATGCCCTGGTTAATCATACTTGAGGTATATGATTAATACTCACAGGAATACATAAACTGCACAGGGAGGTATGATCACATATCTATACTAACACTTCTCACCCCTGACTGGTATAGTAGATTCAACCATGACACGCTACGACACATGAATCACAGAGCAGGGGGGCAACCTTCTCTGGAACAGTGTCTCATACATGCACAGGAATCACATGACATGCACAAAAATCACAGGAATAATAATATCTTATGACGGGATCAGAAAGTACCAATCTGTGTAACCAATTGTCAGGAAATCAATGATATCTATACTAAATACAAGAACATAGAGGATATCATAAACAAAAAACTATCAGAGAATGTACTCACCTAAAATCTGGTGAACAATATCAAGGATGTCCGGAACAGGGCTTGGAAGAACTAAATATGGAATATTACATCAATACAAAGTTTTAAAATAAAAATAAGTCAAACCAGTTCAAATCTAGGTCATAAAGTCAACTCTAGGTCAAAATAGTCAAACTAGGTCAACAATAGGTCAAACTAGTCAAACTAGCTATTTTCTAAGTTCTATGAGTCCATCTTTAGGATATTGGGTCCATACGCTACGTATCTAGGCTATACTAGCTATGTTGGGATACTAGTATTATACCGTATTGTAAGATACGTAAATATATATATATATATATATATATATATATATATATATATAAATACTATATAAGTTGTACAAATATACTACATACTAGTATTCCTAGTTAAACTAGTACTAATGGATACCTTGGCTTTGAGCCAACCCGGTATCACACTATCTAACCCATCTTGACCCATTACCTTGAGTCAACTCCATTATCTTACCTTACTTTACCTTGGTAACACAAGGTAATTCTTACCTACACATGCTCAAATATATAATACTAACTAAGTATCATAACATGTACTATACACTACACCAATATCTAATATATCATTGCTCACATCTAAGAGTTAACATATACATACATAAGACACTTACCTATAATTAACTCATATCAAATATACTACTTAACATATATTACCAATAACTAACACATACCCTCATCTAACATATAACTTACACAACAACAAAAAACCATATATCAAATACTAACTTCTTACTAATATCTAACTCCAATCACTAACTTAAACAACTAACAGTTATAGGTTATTAAGACACATAAAGTTATTTAGCATAAACTTTAACTAACATGTACTTATCACCAAACTAACAACTAAATTAAATACTAACTACACAAACTCCAACCCATAAAACCCGACCCCCCCTTACCATGGTTGCTGCTGCTACTAGCAGCCTTGCTGCTGCTGCTGCACCTAGCAGCACTGCTGCTGCCCCTAGCAGCACTGCTGCTGCTGCTGTGCTCCTCCTAAGCTACTCCAAGTGCTCCCACTGCTGTTGTTGTTCTGAGCAACACAGCCGGACTCCTCAACCACTGTGCACCCTTGTGTGCACAGTCCAAGACTGGACCCGACAATACATGTGTAAAGAATTGCACTTCCCCTTCTTCTCTATTTGTTCAACTCTCATCTCAGTCCATATATGAAACAAAATTAGTCCCCACAACTCCCTTTAGTCCACCAATACCAACATAATAGTTTATATATCCACTAACTATCCACATACATCATGAACAGTCCATATACAACTAATACATCTATCTAACATCATAATTAACAAGCTATATCATATATATATATATATATATATATATATATATATATATATATATATATATATGTGTGTGTGTGTGTGTGTGTGTGTGTGTGTGTGTGTGTATGTATAACTTAAATCAATATCTAATTAGCTATACACAAGCTAAAAGAATTAGAAAGCACAGTATCAAACACGTAGATTGTACCGCACTCGTATCACACTGAATCTATGATACAGTTGCGATACGGCTCCACTACACCACCAAACGTATCCCGAAGGATACGAACAAGTCTAAAATCATAATTAGAAGTACTACGAAGAGCTAGCTACTCATCTATGTGCCTATGTCAAAATATGACATGCTCAAACCCCTGTGACAAAGGAAACCCCCCCCCCAAATTACCATGTATCACCAAATTACCATAACACGGCCTACACGTATCCAATTGTGGATACGATACTGGTCTCATACCATTAAGCACATGTTAATTTGGTTTAATTGACCTATTTACAAAAACAAGATATGTCAATATCAGAATTCTCCCATAATTGGCATAAAACACATTATAACTTCCAAAATAAGGGTCCCTAGTAGGCAATTCTTCTTCCTATAGGTAGCCCTAGTATATAGGAGGGTTCCTAATTACTAAACTACCGATTTAAGGTCTAAATAGAAGAAAAATCTGAATTGTACCTATTGGAAGATGGATTCCCAATGCAAGTCTCCAAATGGATGCAAAGAGCCTTCAACTTGTGCACTCTTCACCTCCTTGTAGATCCTTGCCTCCTCCTTGCTCCAATAGCCTCCAATGGTGAGTAGAGAAGAAATTGGAAGAGAATTTTGGTAGAAATTTGTGTAAGGATAAAGGAATTTGGAAGAGAAAAATTCTAGACCTAGAATTAAAATGAATGAAGAGAGAGTCTATTCTCCTCCCCCTATGGTCGGCCACTTCCCCCTCTTCCAAGAAATGTACAAAGTCCAAATTACCCCTTGGGGGTTGTCATGAAGAAAAGGATTAAGGAAGAAAGGTTCTACTCCTAATGGTTTGACTAATTAATCTCCGACTTAATGAATTAGGCTTGTTTGTTGGGCTCAAGTATAACTAGAAATAATGTTGGTCCATGAGTCTAATCTAAACTAGTTATGTCCACTAACACAAGTCCAAAATATCATGTAGCCTAATAAAAATAAATAAATAAATAATATAAGAATTAAATATTAACATGCATAATAAATTATTAAATTATAAAAATGACCAAAATACCCTTCCTAGAAAATATGGTAGTGACATAAGGATATCAAAAGCAATGAATTGGAAGTGTTCCTAGCTGTGATTGAGTATACTCTCATCCTATATCCTAAAGAAGGCTCGTATTAATACTCTAAGTCTGAGTACTACTACCTTGACCTGCATGGGCCACCATAAAAATGTGTCACGACCCGCACCCGGCGTAAGGGTACGAGAACGTGGGTACGTCTAGCCTACACTGCAGCATCGACGGTAGAACGCTATCTAGGTCAACAATACTATCTAAATATCTCACATAATATATATGTACCTGTCAAGATATTCCAACTCCAAATAGAGGATAAAATAATAATCAATACTCAATCACAATAAAATTAGAGGAAGATGTTGCACGATATGGAATAGATAAAAGAAATCATAAGTCACAATATAAGTCATAACCAAGTCTAATAGACTATCACAATAGTCATAAATATAATACATGTCAAAATATCTAAACTGAGACATAACCGATACAAGAGTCTAAATATCTGTAACTAGCTGATCACCCTCCGGTATCGGCTCCTTCTGAACCACTGTCTCTAACTCTACACCCACTACGTCCTGAGGTCCATAGTGTGTAGGGTACCAGTCGTCTAAATTATCTAAAAAATATATCCAGTCAGGATTGGAACAAAGCACACCTCTAACAACAGTTCCAAATAAATAATAAAGACTATGTAACAATAAATAGATAGAACATACAAGGTAAATAGAGCATGGACAGGAAATATACAAAATATAAAAATGCCATAAATAGTACAAGAGAAATGAGCGTCATATACAAGAGTTAGAAAATAAAACTAACTAAGTGAGTGAGTACTAGCTTCGACATGTGATTGGCTTGGGAACTTGTACAGGAATCATGGCCTGGATAATCATATGTGAAGTGTATGATTAACACTAACAATAAACTTGTATAAGAATAATTGTACATAGTGGATATGATCATATATCTAACTAACACTCTACAATCCCTGACTGGTATAGTAGATCCAACCATGGCATGTTATGACACAAAATTCTTTGAAAATATAGCAAGTCATCATATGAATTAGTGTCCATACAAGTACAATAGCAACAGGGCATGTATAAGATACTCAAAGAACTACTAGGAATAATATCTCATGACAGAATCTAAAAAATACCAATCTGTATAATCATGTATCAATAAGTCAAGGATATCTACACTAAATATAAGAAACATAGAAGATATCATAAACGAAAAATTGTCAGAGAATGTACTCATCTCTGGTCTTGAGAAAATAATGTAACCCGGTGCTCAAGCTGGTATCACACAATCCTATGTATGAATAATTATTTCAATGGGTGTAAAGAATGATATATATATTAAATGACTCAAAATATGCTTTCTAGGCCATTTCTCAGTCAAAATAGTTAAACTAGGTCAACTCTGGTAAAACTAGTCAAACTAGCTATTTCTAGGTTGTATGAGTCCATAGCTATGATCTTAGGTCCATATCTATATGATACAAGTCATACTAGCCTATACTAGGTGTTGGGATACCTTAGTATCAATATCACTATACACCTACACTAGTTATTAACACTAGATATACGTACACATACACACCTACATTTAACTAATAAAACCAACACCTTACTCTGATAAATACTAACTGATATTGACTCAAACATGTAACAAATATTAACACATATGTACCAATATCTATAACTTACCACTGATATTACTTAACCATAATGCATTAACTAACACATAACTCACTAACATAATATATGACTGAACTAACATCTACTCTAACTGACACACTTAATACTAACTCTAATAATACTATACTAACTTATCTATCACTACTAACTTGTATACTCTAATTGACATCATATATTACTAACTAATGTATATCACGCCCCCATCACCTACGAAATCAGTCGTCCCCTCTAGGAGCGAATCACTGCGCCAGCGCTCCCGCAGAACGATCATTCCTATTTGGACGTGATGCCACATGAGCACAAGTTGCGCCCGTACAAGGCCATGATCCGAACAGGCGGTAAAATGACTAAGTCACAGAGTCACACAGATAGTCTAAATGCAGCAGAGTAGAAACGAACAGACGATTGCTAACAAGTTCACAAAGTTATCAATAGCGAAAGCAGTAAATAACAGAAGTATGGAAGTTAAACAAGCCATTTTATTGATATTGAATAAGTATTACAAGCGGCGTTAGGCCAAGATTATAAGTCGCTCAAGCCATCTCTCTCGAAACAATAAAGGCGTGCTAAGTGGCTTACAACATGAAATGATACATAGGCTATGTTACAACATTATGTCTTGTATGTGTGCTTCAGCTCCTGATGTAACACTTCAAGGCTCCAAAGCGAACTCTATGTCTTAGCCGCACAAGGGGTTTTTGCACTGAACGAGGTTCTCCCGCACCCTGCAAGCAATCTGGTAGGTTATAAGTACATGAATGCACTGGTGGGGAGGCTTCTCGTTCGCTCGACAAATCTAAACACGTTATATAGGTTCTGTGCACCATCTATTAAGTTGTCTTTCTAGTCTTGTCTTAGGATCAGTTTAATGGCATAATAAAAAGTATAACTCGTGTGGCAGTGCGCCGTGCGATATACGAGAAATACGACAAAACTTACCAACTTACCATCCATCCTTCCCTGTCCAAGGTAAATCAAGTTAAACCAAGCACGAGTATATATATATATATATATATATATATATATATATATATATAATCCAAGGAAAATTATATAAGCAAACATGAGTATCACGAGCGGGGTTCTGACTCAGGTGCACGAGTTACACGGATACTCAGGTGCGTTATAGAAGACGTTCAAGTGTTCAAATATGTACAAGTGTGTATATATGTCTAATACTCATATCCGTTCAGGTATTCCAGATTACTCGATGTGATAGAATGACTCGCACACAGATTGCCGCTAAGCGAGGATGACTTATCTATATGAACAGGAGTGGCTGGCATAGCCATAAAGGATGAGTTGTAGTCTCGGGGCGATATTAGATACGCGAGGTATGAATCGTTGTACACCATCTTAGTCGGGACGAGAATAGGGTACAACGCCTGGGACAAGGGCGTTCACTCAATGCAAGAAACATGGGGCGTTATACTCTATCCACCCACAAACATGCAACTACCAGTCTTAGAGCGAGAATGGCGCAAGGAACATTAAACGTTATACGCCATCTTATTCGTACATTATTAAGACTGCGAGAGGTTACGTCCGGATCAGATCGACCTAGTGCCCCGGAGCATCTGCGGAACGAGATTCAAGAATCTCACTTATGCACCAAGTTGTCCGCGACATGCAAGTCTTGGATCTCAGATTTACGAGATTTACGACACGACATGTTAATTTTTGATTCTGCACGAGTAACGCTCTACGAGATATGATTCTTTCTTCTTGACATGATGCAATCCCTTAGTTCAGAAAATACCTTGGTGACCTAATAGTCCTGAATACTTTCAGGTTCATACTTGCATAGAACGACTATTAGATAGTCTTCCGAGGAACTTAGATGAATCCAAGACTCAGATCATATTACCGGATTATGACATAAAATTATGTGACAAGCATTAAAACAAGGCAAACGAGTACAAGTTATCATGTAAGCAGGCAAACATTAAAATGGTGCTGAAACATAAGCATAAGTAAACGTGTGATATAGTCTACTTTAGAGCATAAGCGATTACGCTAGCACGGATCTAAGGGGTAGTACGAGGAGTAAAACCGTACAGGAGCATATCGAGCGGCATAATCTATGAGACGAGTAGTGTAAACATGTGAAGCAGTACACTACGAAGAATATATAATGATCTACTCGAAGCATTAGCAGAATCTACTAGCACAAAGCTAAGGTAGCATGTGAGGGGTCCAACTATAAGACAAGTTTCATTTCCATGTTCTAACATAAGCAATACAAGATAGGATTATTCCCTTAGTTAGGTGTGTTGTATTATTTATTAACATGCAAGGGGTTATCGCCTAATGTATCTTCCAAGTTTTATGTATGCAGGCTAAGCAAAGACAAGTAAATCGTAGCTACCCACCTTAGCGATGATTCGCCTTGGTCGAGCAATACTCCGAGTGCGCCTTTGAAAGTCTAAGTCTGAACTCCTAAAGGGCCAAGTCTGAAATCTTTTACCTCAAGCAAGTCTTCTCGCTGAGCAAAGCGGGTCAGGTCATCGTACTTGCGCCATTTGAATCGGCTATCCGCTTGAACGGAACGGATCATTACAATGGATATACTAACTTATATCTAACCGGCATTATATATACTAACTATTACTATAGCATACACTAACTAACCAAACAAAAACTTGATACATCACTAACTTAACTAACTATTATCCATCTGACATTTATATATTTATCTATAGAGTAAACTTATATGCAATATCTGATACTTAAATCACTAACCTACTTCCCCTTCCTGTGAATACCCGACTCCCTATCACAATACTATAGCAGTCCCTAATAACTGTTACTGCTCTCCTTCCCTTTCAGACCACTGTCCGACCCATAAATTACCTCAATATTGTTATTGCCTATTCAGGCAACTGATCATAGCCACCATGGTTTGATACCCTCACAATGCAACTCTGTTACAGTATGCAACTATTGCATAACCCATCCTAACCTATCACCAAATATACCAAACAGGCCATAACAAACCCCCGCCTTGTTGTTGTGCTTCACAGCACTAAACACTTGATGTGTGGTCCAAAGGACCCTGCCTGATACTCCACTCCCTATTGCTCAATAGAGTACAAGTTCTGCCATACCAGTTCAAACACTCCATATCACTCTCCATCATACAAACACATATAAAGGCACAATACACATGTGACAGTCTCTCTCTTTCCTTAATGACTTAAACACAATTATATAATATACTACAATATGTAAATAAGATATATACACAAGATACATTAATATATATATAACAAGTTAAATAAGAGTAACAATACTTAATTTGGATATCAAATACTCATAAAGTAATAACACAAATACATGGAGTGCATCACCCCCGTATCACACTATATATATGATATGCTTGTGATACACCCTTGATACACTATCCAAACTCCACCCAACTCTCCACAAATGAAATGAATAAGTCTAAAATTATAATTAAGATCAATATAAAGTGCTAGCTACCCATCTATGTGCTCATGGCAAAATATGACATGTGTAGACCCCCTGTGTTAGAGGAAAAATCTTAAAATCAATCTGTAACACTAAATTGCCATTATACGGCCTACTCGTATCCAATTATGGACATAACACTAGTCTCACACACTTAATCTAAGTCTAATTAGATCTAATTGACTTAATGACAAATACTTGATTCATCAATCTCGAAATTCTCCCAAATTGGACAGAAAAACCTATATATAAGTCACAATACAAGTCATATGAATCTAGTTATTATTCCTATGGATATCCCTAAGCCAAGGGAGGTTTTCTAACGATTAATGCATAAATTAGAGTCTAATTATAGAAGAAATTTAGAATTTACCAATTGGGAAAGAAATTCCCAATGAATCACTCAAATGGACATGATACGGACACAAGCTCCTTGCCAATTCCTCCTTCTCCAAGTGCTCCTTACAATCCAAGCTCCAATGCTTCTTAGATGATAAAATTGAGAGGGAATGAGAGTGAATTGAGTGAATTTGGTGGAAAGATAAAGTAATTTGGGGAAAAACTAAATGGGGGATCTAAATTTGAAATAAATTAATAAGAGGAAAGAAAGACACCCCCCATATGGCCGGCCCCCTTTTGCCCCTTCTCTAAGTAATTTATATTGACAACAATGCCCCTACTAGTTAGTTATGAGGTTTAGTTATGAGGGCGATATTAGAAAGCTTTTAATTCTTCATGAACTAATATAATCTTCTTAATTAATTAAGGGAATGGTCTAATTGGGCCTAGTCCAATGTTGGCCTCAATGTGTCATGACAAACGAATAGGTCCACTAATGACAAGTCCAAATAACATAGGCTAGCCCACTCACAAATAATTAAATAGCATAACGTAATATAATTAATTAGTAGCACAATATATAATATTAAATCACTAACTAATAAATATGCTAATGAAAAATATATCCTCATCTAGAAATGTGGTAGTGACAACTCTACCCTCAGAAAAATTTTGTCCTCAAAATTTTAGGAAGAACTAGCACTACAATAAGCAATCATACAAGAAGGAAGAACGATACCTCACGGCTCAAAAGGATAAGGGTATCGCTCGCGAATCTCGGGTTTCCTCTTCCAAGTAGACTCTCCCGGAGAGTGATACCTCCATGCGATGCATATCATAAAAATCGTCTGGTTCTGCAGCACCTTCTCCCTGCGATCCGGAATCTCTACTGGCTGCTCTGGGTAGCTGAGAGTCTGTAAGCCCCCTCATTTTGGAATAGGAATAATTTTGTACTTTTCAAAATATTTTATTTAATTTAATATTTTAAAGTATTAATTTATAATAAAAAAATTATATATGACACTTTGCCATGGCTTGGATATTTGGAGCAATGTACAATATTTTTTCTTCCAAAATCCATATATATATATATATATATATATATATATATATATATATATATATATATATATATATATATATTATATTTAAATTAATTTATTTTTATTTATAGAATTTTTACTTATAGAAAGTGTCATAGGTGTCATCATAGTTGGTCTAACTACCTAACTACCCAAGATCCTAACCAACCAAATCTCAATCCTAACAAACAACCCCCATAAATTTTTCCTATTCAATAACACATTACACATATAAAATATATCCATAAAATCTGAACAAATCAATTAAAGATTTAAATATCATATTTCCAAATTAGGAAACCCCTAGTTTGTTGCATATTCCTATCTTTGGATCAAACCAAATCCTAAGTGAATATTTTGTGACAATCTCCTAATTTAAATTTTAGCCCCTTACCATATTAAGACTTCACAAAATCTTACCCACATATTTTTTAATATTAAATCAAATCCTAACCACCCACATATTTAAACTACATATATTTATCAACTTCCCAACACTTAAACCTAATTATTAGGTTCGGGCCCCCTTTTTCTCTCCCTTACGAAGAAAAAACTCTTTTCTCACATTCTCTCCCTCTTCTACTTATTTCTCTCTTCCTCTCTCCTTCCCCACAGGCCACAACTCCACAAAAACTCCAACCGAACCCTTTTTGGCCAAATATTGGCTACTGGTTGCAGCAGCAGTTTAGACCCCTCTACAGTATAAAAAACCCTAAAAATCCTAGATTTACATCATAATTGAAGTCCCCAAGAGCCTCGTCAAGTTTCATGAGGTTTGGAGTTCGTTTGGTACTCCGTTTGGTACTCCGTTTGGTCGTAGTCGCAAAAAATGTCCCGCCGTAATCGTAATCGCTTAAGTTTTCCAACTTTGTTTCTTTTCCTATTTTTTTATGAATAATACCTTGTGTAAATTTATATTAATGATATATGATATTTAGAATTAGTTTTATACATTATATCTATATTTTTTACGTACAAAAACTATCCCAAATCAATGAACAACCTTGACACGGACACGTCGCATTAAGACTAGTTATAGTTCTTTGATACTTGTTATATTTTACTGAAGTAAATAAATTCCAGAAATTAATGTATATTAATTCCAGAATATTTAATTTATTAATTTATTATTTAATCATATTTGGATGCCAACATAGAGGTTGTATGTCAAGGCCACGTGCCAAAGTTGGTTAGAATGACTACTTGTCGTCCGAAGCAAATAATGGCATTCAATGCCGATGTTTGGTTATTTTGGACTATTTAGAAATAATTTCAGAATATTAATTATGATTAATTAAGTAATAAATAATTTTAAAATACATGATTAATAGGTTCCATGCATGTTAGATGAATAGGATAGCAATGATGCAAGTTTTGCGATATCGATACGTTCCTACGTACATATAGGACTACGTGTAGCCAAACACATGTAAGTTCCTATAAGTACGTGTGGTATATCGATGTAAGACACCCTCACAAGGTATTTTAAGAATGGCATGGAACGTATATCTTGTCACGTTGTTCAATGCTATGAAACTATTGGATTGTTGGACAAGAACGTCAACTAAAAGTTAAGATTGTGCAACGATCTTTCGTGTTATCCTAGAGTAGTTAGCGTGTATGACTATTGATTAGAATATATTTAACAGGGCATCTTGGATCTGCTACTCTTCCAGTAGAGGACGTCGGACAGACAGCACCGCAGCCACAGACAACAGGCAAGTTTACTGTGCTATGATGTATCACAGTTCTTTGCCTTAATTATATTATTTAGTTATTATAATTATTTGATATGGTTGATGTGTGTGTTTATCCTAGGGCCGTGTAAACACCCTAAATTTCAGAAATAAGATTTATATAATTTTCCGTATTTTTGGTATTTTTCTGGAATTTATCACTGAGGTTTGTGGGTTAAATAATTTTAAAGTGTGACTAATTGGAGTTAAAATATTCTGGAAATAGAAATTTATTGGGTAAAATGGAAAACCGGACGCATGGCATTTTTCGGTGAATTTATTGGACTCCGGAGCAACGAATCGAGGACTAAAAGCTAATTGGAATGATTAAACCAACCCTGAACCCAACCTGAACCAAAGCCAATCCTGATCAGACCAAACCGGACCCCTGCCAAACCCAAACCACTTGGTGGGTCGGGTCGGGTCGGAACCAAGCCGAACCCTGACCCGAAACCCGATAGGAAAACCCTAATTCGCCTAAAACCCTGTAGCCGAGTATAAAACTACCGCCTCGGCTTCCGTGCCACGGCGACCGCCACCAGTTTTCCCTCCCATCTAGAGCAACCTCGTCGACCCCTATCTCAGAGCAACTGCCGCCGCTCTCCGGCGTCGACTCCCCCAACCAAGACCCCGACTCCCCGCGTCTCCCTCCGCCGTGCACTCCTCAGAACCCTTCGACCGCCCAGCCGACCACCCCTCGGTCGACGCTTCCCCCTCGACCCTTCGGCAACGCCGCCGCTCTCCGGCGTCGACATCCCCATCAACCTTCGACCCGCCCAGCCCGAGTCCGCCTCAGAAACCGACGACGGACCATCGACCCTTCGACCCACGTCGGCCGCCGCACGAGACCCGGTCGCCTGAGCCCTAGCCGACCACGAGGCTGACCCCCGGCGAAGCCATCCGAGGACAGAGCCCAAGCTCTGACTCACCGCGGACACGAGGAAGCAGAAACTCTGAACCAGGACACGGAATTGACGCGTGGACACTTGGAATTCAGCATTCGCGGAGCCCTGTTCAGGTACTGATTTCTCCCTCCTCGCAACTCCGATTTCAATTCCGTCAGTTGCTATGCGTAGACTGTATAACCCTCTCGGTGCCCGTGCAAATCGCTCGGTGCATCGCGTCCTGTAGTGATCGTACACCGCGATCCAAAACAGGAAGAAGCAACGCCCTGTTTCACCTCGGAACTGAGTCCGCCCCGCCAATCGGGACGACTTGGACGCACGTGGTCTTTACCAAACTGTGCGCGACGTTGATACGGTCGTGTAGGATTTCGCAGAAGTCGATTCGGAGGTGCGTGCACCCCGGAATCAACGCGTATCCGCCGACGACACCCCGTATCCGTCGATTCTGGAATACGCTGTAACTTCGTGTACACACGTCGGATCGAGACGAAACTTGCGCCATCGGATCCGTAGTAATACGCTGGTCCTGTGAGCCAAGTTTGGTTCGATTCTGAGGACGTTGACAAAATCACGTATCGTGGGCCCCACAGGCTCCACTTGACGGGTGATTTTGTGATCGGCTCATCGGAATCCAATTCTGGAAGTTCCATTGGGTTCGTATCGTCGTTCCTGACTTGTAGACACTGAGTTTGCGGAATTTGGAGATCCTTGACCCTGACACGCTTTTCGGTGTAAAGTGGCCCACATGTGGAACCCGCTTTGGCCCGAAAATGACCTTTTTGCCCCTGTATCCAAATTGGACGTAAGGACAGGCATTTCTAGCAGTTTGACATCTTCTGAGACTGTTGGTGATGTTTATTACAGCTTTTGGAGTAGTCCCTACCGAATCCACAGATACCAGGACAGTTGTTGATACTCGGACATCAGGCAAGTGTACCTTGCCAATCTATGCAGCTTGGTTATTTATTTTCCTTGCTATATATATATTGCTGTGCATGCTCAACCTAGGACCGTGTGACGTACTTAGCGTCCGATTATCAGTCGGGTGCCGACACTGTACGCAGTGTTGGGTACGGTCATCTAGAGATGGACATTCGTGACACTTTATTCTCGTACTTGTCTTATCAAGTACCATATGACCTAGGACACTTGACACTATTCATGAGACAGGATTTTCTCGAGATATTCGTGGTGATTCTGTATAGGATACAGGACATGGACATTATATTATTAGATACTATATGACTGGTTGCATTAGCTATGATCGCGCTTGACATGGGCATGAGACGTTATGGTCATGATATGCGTGGTTACATTGGGTGGGGAGAGACACACAGGCTACAGGCTGTATTTATATATATCTTCTATTATTGAGAGGTCGTAGACTCTCGTGGCAGAGCTAGACCCACTACCGGTTATTACCGCTACCGGCTCCCCGACACAGAGCTTGTAGTGGCTCAGCCTGAGTACTCGTGATGCTCTCACTTGCATTTTCACTTAGATGGTTACTTACTTGCCCTATTTATTCAATTTATTTTTCTACACTGCTTATCTGTATTTATTGGCTTGAGCTTTCTTGTACCTTGCTATGTCCCCTGAGGACCTGGATCCGGATTTTTGTCCCCAGATTTTGCAGACGAGGTTTATCCCGAGGTTTACGGGACCGGAGCAGGAGCTGATCCAGGAGTTGTACCACCATCTGAGGACGAGGTCTTAGCTGAAGACTTCTCTTGAGCATCCTTATTTATGCTCAGCTTTTATTATTTATTTCAGTCTTTTATATTCTGGTCAGATGAACCATTGTACTAGATATTTATCGGGTTGTTCCCCGAAGTACTATGTGAGACTGGATGATGATTTACATTCCTTATTTGTTCTGTGGATCATGTTTATGTCTTGTGTGGATGAGATTAGTTGTACCATGATTGTCGTAGACTTGTTTTACAGCTTAAGTATGCCCTGATGGATCCTTTATAGTGGGTTGGTCCATCGGTGCGTACTGCTGGCCGTTGACACGCGTCTGGTCCCACGGTATTTTGGGACTGGGGCGTGACATGGTTTTTGTGGTGGCCCATGCAGGTCTACGACTAAATTGTTTGGTTTCAACTTAGGGACCGAACCAGCCTGCCCTAAGGATAGGATAAGTTCTAGGTTCTCATCCATTATTTAACCATTGTTGAACTCTATATCGAACTCGAAATTTGTTACTTGAACTGCATCCTGTATTGATTCCTCTGAGCGTTCTTACAATTTATATTTTGATTGCAGAGCAATGGATTCCGGGAACAGAGAGGATATTCCTTTGGATACGCCACACGACGCTGTGGTTACTTATGGAGACAGAGTGACACCAGGGGATGGAGGACAAGCATCGCAGAGTGATCAAACCGGTCAGCCTAATCCAAGGTTCCGGAGAGATGACATTCCACCACCACCTCAGTTCACTCCCCAGGTGCCAGTATTCCCGCCAGGACAAGCCATGGACGGGCAACAAATGTTCCAGATGATGTATGCGATGATGCAAGCACAGCAACAGATTCAGCAGGAGGCCCATCGGCAGGAGGCCGAGTATCTGAGGACCAGCCTGGTATCCGCAATGGAGCAGGCTAATCCAGCAGCGAGGAGAACGTCGACGGGATCTATCACCGACTTCCGTCATCTCAAGCCTCGCACATTTTCTGGTAAGGAAGGGCCAACGGAAGTTCATGAGTGGCTCACCAACATTCAGCATCAGCTGGAAGCCGCTGAACTTCCAAGAGAGAAGTGGATGACTGCAGTCAGAATGCAGTTAACTGATAATGCGCACCACTGGTGGTTAGCAGAAGAAAGGAGACTTGGACAGGACAGAGCCACATGGGAAGAGTTCTCCAGACTCTTCCAAGAGATGTACATCCCGGCAGTCGCACGGTCAAAGCTCAGAGACAGGTTCAACCGCCTTATCCAAGGCAGCATGTCAGTAGAGGAATATAATACGAAATTTATTCGCCTGAGCCGCTTTGCCCCGACATTGATTTCGACGGAGGAAGAAAAAGCAGAGAAGTTCTTTGACGGCTTGAAGTTCGAGCTTCAGAGAGTGATTGGATCGGTAGCACCTACCTCTTATACCGATGTCCTTGCAGCAGCCCGACGCTTGGAGCGCGTCACTAGAAGGGAATCGAACCTGAAGAGGCCTATCACATCAGCACCATCCAGGCCAGCACATGGGGATTCAGCAAAGCGAACCCAGAGGGGTATGCCAGATAGAGCAGCACATAGAGACAGACCTCTTCCTACTTGTCACCACTGCGGCAAGGTAGGACACATTGAGAAGGAATGCAGGCGTAAGTTGGGACTATGTTTGAGCTGCGGATCCAGCCAGCACTTTTCCAGGGACTGTTCCGAACGTCGAGACGGAGCACCAAGACTAGCATTACCTGCACCACGACCAGCTTATCCAGCAGCAGGAGCCCAACAGACAGGAGTTGGTGGGGTCAGACCACCAGCCCCGGAGGGAACCAGCAGAGACCACCCCTGGCACCACAGGCAGCCCTATTTCATCAGCAGCAGCAGCAGAGAGGTCCAGCTCAGGGACGGGGACAGGCATTCCCATTAGCTGTTGAGGAGGAGGCTACAGCAGGCGAGGTCATCGCAGGTACTATTTTAGTAGCTTCATTACCTGCTGTAGTTTTATTTGATTCTGGAGCATCGCATTCATTTATAGCAGCTAGCTTTGTAGCCACCCATAGAGTAGGTATCGCACCCCTTCCGAAGATGAAGAGAATTCTTACGGGAGGCGGTATTATTCCAGTTAGTGATGTCTGTAGATCATGTTCTGTAGTAGTTTGTGGCCGAGAAATGCGAGCTCAATTTCTGATATTTTCTATGCCGGATTATGACGTTGTACTTGGTATGGACTGGTTGAGTCAGTACCATGCGACTCTTGATTGTCGGCTTGGGCGGGTGATATTTAGACCGCCTGGCCACCCAGAATTCGAGTTTCTCCGAGGAGCAGTAGAGCAAGGAGTTCAGCCTACTCTTAGGGTATTATCTGTAGAAGAGGAGACAGGTTATCCAAGAGTCATATCAGAGTTTGTGGATGTATTTCCTGATGATCTTCCAAGTTTACTGCCTGATCGGGAAATAGAATTCACAATAGACTTAACTCCAGGAGCAGAGCCAATCACTTCATCAGTTTATCGGCTAGCACCTAAGGAGTTAGTGGAATTGAAGGAACAGGTAGATGATCTGTTGGACAAGGGTTTCATTCGCCCCAGTGTTTCACCTTGGGGAGCACCCATCTTATTTGTGCCGAAGAAGGATGGAACAGTACGGTTGTGCATTGATTACAGGGCACTGAATGCCGTGACCATCAAGAACAGGTATCCCTTACCACGCATTGATGATCTATTCGATCAATTGAGTGGTGCAAGGGTATTCTCGAAGATTGACCTTAGATCCGGCTATCATCAGATCAAGGTGAGGAAGGAAGACATCCCGAAGACAGCTTTCAGGACGAAGTATGGGCATTATGAGTTCTTGGTGATGCCGTTTGGTTTAACCAACGCGCCAGCAGTGTTTATGAGCTTAATGAACAGGGTCTTCCATCAATTCTTGGATAAATTCGTAGTGGTGTTCATTGATGACATTCTCATATATTCCAAGAGCCCTGAAGAGCACGAGGAGCATCTTAGAATCGTGTTAGAGACCTTGAGACAGGAGAAGTTATATGCCAAGCTCAGTAAGTGTGAGTTCTGCATGGACAAAGTACCTTTCTTGGGGCACATCATCTCAGGAGAAGGACTTTCAGTGGATCCAGAGAAAGTTGCGGCAATAGAGACTTGGCCTACACCCACATCAGTCGCAGAGGTGAGAAGTTTTCTCGGACTCGCGGGATATTACCGAAGGTTCGTAGAAAATTTCTCAAGGATTGCAGAACCAATGACAAAGCTGACACGAAAGGATCAGGAGTTTATATGGACAGAAGACTGCCAGAAGGCTTTTGAAGAACTAAAGAGAAGATTAACAACAGCACCTGTCTTGACACTTCCTTCAGGGTCAGGAGGTTTTGTTGTTTACAGTGATGCATCCGGCAGTGGACTAGGATGTGTTTTGATGCAACATGGCAAAGTCATTGCTTATGCGTCGAGACAGTTGAAGGACCACGAGAAGAACTACCCCACGCATGATCTGGAGCTAGCAGCAGTGATATTTGCATTGAAGATATGGAGGCACTACCTTTATGGAGAGAGGGTAGAAATCTTTACTGACCACAAGAGTCTAAAGTATGTGTATACTCAGAAGGAGCTTAACATGAGACAGAGACGCTGGCTAGAACTAATGGTGGATTTTGACATAGATCTGCAGTATCATCCGGGAAAGGCGAATGTTGTTGCAGATGCACTCAGCAGGAAGCCTACGGCGTATTTCTTGACGATGCAGCCCGAGTTATTGAGAGATTTACAGGAGCTACAGATAGAGGTTATCGTCCCGGGACAGAATGGATTGATGGCTAACCTTGAGATTCAGTCATCACTCGTGGAGAAGATTAAAGAAGCATTGCCCACCAATGCTAGATTCCGAAGACTCAAAGAAAGGACAGAAGCAGGAATTCAGACAGGACTTCGCATTCACGAAGACGGGACATTGAGATTTGGAAACCGCTTGTATGTTCCAAATGGAGAATTGAGACAGGAGTTAATGACTGAAGCGCATAGCTCTATGTACTCTGTTCACCCAGGAGGAACTAAGATGTACAGAGACTTGAGACAGTATTACTGGTGGCATGGAATGAAGAGAGAGATCGCGAGATTTGTGGCCAAATGTTTAGTATGTCAACAAGTGAAGGCGGAGCATCAGAGAACTGCAGGTATGCTACAACCGCTCCCGATACCGGAATGGAAGTGGAAGCACATCACGATGGACTTTGTCACAGGATTTCCGAAGAGCCCTAGCGGAAGAGACGCAGTTTGGGTTATCGTGGATCGACTCTCTAAATCGGCACACTTCTTGCCATTTAGAGTTGGACAGTCCACAGAGGTACTAGCTGACATGTATATGCGATAAATCGTCAAATTACATGGAGTACCTGTTAGTATTGTATCGGATCGAGATTCGAGATTTACATCTCATTTCTGGAGAAGCATGCAAGAGAGTCTAGGCACCAGACTCAAGTTCAGCACGGCATACCACCCGCAGACAGATGGACAATCGGAACGCACCATTCAGATCTTAGAGGACATGTTGAGATCATGTATGCTAGACTTTGAAGGATCTTGGGAAGATCATTTGCACTTAGTAGAGTTCTCCTACAATAACAGTTATCAGGCCAGCATCCAGATGGCACCATTCGAAGCTTTATACGGAAGAAAGTGCAGATCACCTGTGTGTTGGAGTGACGTTGGTGAACGTCAAATACTGGGTCCAGAATTGGTCACGCAGACAGTAGAGAAGGTGAAGCAGATACAGAACCATCTACGAGCAGCTCAGGACAGACAGAAGCATTGGGCTGATACACACCGACGTCCCCTAGAGTTCAAGGAAGGAGATCACGTATTCTTAAGGATTTCACCCACTCGTGGTACTATCAGATTCGGGAGCAGAGGCAAGCTGAGCCCAAGGTATATTGGGCCATTTGACATTCTAGAGCGCGTTGGGGAGGTGGCTTATCGTCTTGCATTACCTCCATCCTTAGAGGGAGTGCATGACGTATTCCACGTCTCGCAGCTGCGAAGATACGTGACCGACCCAAGTCACGTAGTCGATCATTCAGAGATCGCAGTAGGCCCAAGTTTGAGATATGAGGAGCAACCAGTTGGCATCCTCGACGTCAGTGAGAAGACATTACGGGGACAGACGATCAGACTGGTCCGAGTAGCATGGAAACATCATTCACCAGGCGAATTGACTTGGGAACGAGAAGATAATATGCGCCAGCGTTACCCCCATTTGTTTGAGGAGGCTGTTGTAAACTAGGCCACCTTGTATTCCCATAAACTCTTTCTTTAGTAAGCTTATTCTTTGATTGCGAGGACGCAATCCTTTTAAGGAGGGAAGATTGTAAACACCCTAAATTTCAGAAATAAGATTTATATAATTTTTCGTATTTTCGGTATTTTTCTGGAATTTATCACTGAGGTTTGTGGGTTAAATAATTTTAAAGTGTGACTAATTAGAGTTAAAATATTCTAGAAATAGAAATTTATTGGGTAAAATGGAAAACCGGACGCATGGCATTTTTCGGTGAATTTATTAGACTCCGGAGCAACGAATCGAGGACTAAAAGCTAATTGGAATGATTAAACCAACCCTGAACCCAACCTGAACCAAAGCCAATCCTGATCAGACCAAACCGGACCCCTGCCAAACCCAAACCACTTGGTGGGTCGGGTCGGGTCGGAACCAAGCCGAACCCTGACCCGAAACCCGATAGGAAAACCCTAATTCGCCTAAAACCCTGTAGCCGAGTATAAAACCACCGCCTCGGCTTCCGTGCCACGCCGACCGCCACCAGTTTTCCCTCCCATCTAGAGCAACCTCGTCGACCCCCATCTCAGAGCAACTGCCGCCGCTCTCCGGCGTCGACTCCCCCAACCAAGACCCCGACTCCCCGCGTCTCCCTCCGCCGTGCACTCCTCAGAACCCTTCGACCGCCCAGCCGACCACCCCTCGGTCGACGCTTCCCCCTCGACCCTTCGGCAACGCCGCCGCTCTCCGGCGTCGACATCCCCATCAACCTTCGACCCGCCCAGCCCGAGTCCGCCTCAGAAACCGACGACGGACCATCGACCCTTCGACCCTTCGACCCACGCCGGCCGCCGCACGAGACCCGGTCGCCTGAGCCCTAGCCGACCACGAGGCTGACCCCCGGCGAAGCCATCCGAGGACAGAGCCCAAGCTCTGACTCACCGCGGACACGAGGAAGCAGAAACTCTGAACCAGGACACGGAATTGACGCGTGGACACTTGGAATTCAGCATTCGCGGAGCCCTGTTCAGGTACTGATTTCTCCCTCCTCGCAACTCCGATTTCAATTCCGTCAGTTGCTATGCGTAGACTGTATAACCCTCTCGGTGTCCGTGCAAATCGCTCGGTGCATCGCGTCCTGTAGTGATCGTACACCGCGATCCAAAACAGGAAGAAGCAACGCCCTGTTTCACCTCGGAACTGAGTCCGCCCCGCCAATCGGGATGACTTGGACGCACGTGGTCTTTACCAAACTGTGCGCGACGTTGATACGGTCGTGTAGGATTTTGCAGAATTCGATTCGGAGGTGCGTGCACCCCGGAATCAACGCGTATCCGCCGACGATACCCCGTATCCGTCGATTCTGGAACACGCTGTAACTTCGTGTACACACGTCGGATCGAGACGAAACTTGCGCCATCGGATCCATAGTAATACGCTGGTCCTGTGAGCCAAGTTTGGTTCGATTCTGAGGACGTTGACAAAATCACGTATCGTGGGCCCCACAGGCTCCACTTGACGGGTGATTTTGTGATCGGCTCATCGGAATCCAATTCTGGAAGTTCCGTTGGGTTCGTATCGTCGTTCCTGACTTATAGACACTGATTTTGCGGAATTTGGAGACCCTTGACCCTGACATGCTTTTCGGTGTAAAGTGGCCCACATGTGGAACCCGCTTTGGCCCGAAAATAACCTTTTTGCCCCTGTGTCCAAATTGGACGTAAGGACAGGCATTTCTAGCAGTTTGACATCTTCTGAGACTGTTGGTGATGTTTATTACAGCTTTTGGAGTAGTCCCTACCGGATCCACAGATACCAGGACAGTTGTTGATACTCGGACATCAGGCAAGTGTACCTTGCCAATCTATGCAGCTTGGTTATTTATTTTCCTTGCTATATATATATTGCTGTGCATGCTCAACCTAGGACCGTGTGACGTACTTAGCGTCCGATTATCAGTCGGGTGCCGACACTGTACGTAGTGTTGGGTACGGTCATCTAGAGATGGACATTCGTGACACTTTATTCTCGTACTTGTCTTATCAAGTACCATATGACCTAGGACACTTGACACTATTCATGAGATAGGATTTTCCCGAGATATTCGTGGTGATTCTGTATAGGATACAGGACATGGACATTATATTATTAGATACTATATGACTGGTTGCATTAGCTATGATCGCGCTTGACATGGGCATGAGACGTTATGGTCATGATATGCGTGGTTACATTGGGTGGGGAGAGACACACAGGCTACAGGCTGTATTTATATATATCTTCTATTATTGAGAGGTCGTAGACTCTCGTGGCAGAGCTAGACCCACTACCGGTTATTACCGCTACCGGCTCCCCGACACAGAGCTTGTAGTGGCTCAGCCTGAGTACTCGTGATGCTCTCACTTGCATTTTCACTTAGATGGTTACTTACTTGCCCTATTTATTCAATTTATTTTTCTGCACTGCTTATCTGTATTTATTGGCTTGAGCTTTCTTGTACCTTGCTATGTCCCCTGAGGACCTGGATCCGGATTTTTGTCCCCAGATTTTGCAGACGAGGTTTATCCCGAGGTTTACGGGACCGGAGCAGGAGCTGATCCAGGAGTTGTACCACCATCTGAGGACGAGGTCTTAGCTGAAGACTTCTCTTGAGCATCCTTATTTATGCTCAGCTTTTATTATTTATTTCAGTCTTTTATATTCTGGTCAGATGAACCATTGTACTAGATATTTATCGGGTTGTTCCCCGAAGTACTATGTGAGACTGGATGATGATTTACATTCCTTATTTGTTCTGTGGATCATGTTTATGTCTTGTGTGGATGAGATTAGTTGTACCATGATTGTCGTAGACTTGTTTTACAGCTTAAGTATGCCCTGATGTATCCTTTATAGTGGGTTGGTCCATCGGTGCGTACTGCTGGCCGTTGACACGCGTCTGGTCCCACGGTATTTTGGGACTGGGGCGTGACAGGCCGTGAGATATTACTTAACGTCCGAACAAGATTCGAGTGTCGATGTCGTACACGGAGTTGAGTAACGTCACTTAGTGAGTTAATACCACGATCCCATTTCACGTGCTTGTATCCTTGCACGTCAGACAGTAGGAAACTTGACACTATTTCATGTGACAGAATCCTTCTTGAGGTATTCATGGTGATTCTGAATAGGATTACATGACTCGTAATATAAGACTTGTATATTATATACATATATCATTATAAGTCGCTGTACTAGTTAGAGGTCCTGATCTTGCGTGTTATGGACATGAGACGTGAGGTTACATTGGGTAGGGAGAGACACACCATAATACAGGATGATTATATTTATATATATATATATATATATATATATATATACACTATTTTACTAGAGGTGCCTTAAACTCTGTCCTATATCTTTGGCATATTTACTGGCCCTACAAGATATTACTTACTGCTATGTGGTCCCCGACACAGAGCCTGTAGTAGTTTCAGCCTGAGTACGAGTGATGTTCTCATGTGCATATCACTTAGATGGTTACAGTAGTTTACCCTTGAGTATGCGATATTATATTATTTTACTTTGGCATATTGTTTCTTGTACATTGTTACGTCCCTCTGAGGATCTGGTCCCTTGCCAGTTTTACAGCAAAGACCGTTGTAGAGCCTGCCTAGAGTTGCTGATTTGGGTTACTTTGCCATGTGGATATTGGTACCAGGTACTTATATCATTTCTGTCACTACCCCATTTCCAGGGCAGGATATTTTTTTATTTTAATTTGGTAAATTGTGTATTAATCATAAATATTTGTATTTATATTTAATTAGTTGGTTGTATTTATTTTTATTAGTTATTTTAGGATTTTGGCTAGCCTAGACCCATGTCAGACCCTAGTGGACCCTTGTCAGACCCAACCAACACCCTTGTCAGACTCATGTATTGATTTAGAATAGTTATTTATATTTTAATTTGTTAGTTGGAGTGATTAGGATTTAGTTAGAGTGCATTTGGAAACCCCTAACCCAAACCCTAATTAAGATGACTTAGTGGAGGGCATTTTAGTCATTGTGTTTAACACAAACCCTAACCCTAAACCTATTTCTATACATGGCCAGCCCCTCCCCCCCCCTCTATTTCATTTCTTCTTCTTCATTCTCCTCTCCACTCTCTTTCTTCACTTCTTCCATTTTCCTCTTTAATTTCAAGTAAGTTTTTTACCCTCCTTTTCTTCCTTCATTTATTCCTCTTATGAATACAAATTCTAACCCTTCACTTTCCCCTAACCTAGGTGTGAAAAGCCTAGACTTGGTGTAGAGGCTTGGCTTGGAGGCTTGGAGTCTTGAGTGTGGTAATTTGGGACTTTTTGGAGACTTTGGCCTTGGGATTCCAACTTCCAAGAGGTAAACCCTAATTTTTTCTCTTGTGATTACTCTAATATAATATAATTAGTAGTTTAGAACCTTCCTAGACCTTAGAGCTACCCATGGGAGAAAGTTGGAGCTTGTTTGGATGTGTTTGGAGACTTTGGCATAGGGTTTTGTGTTAATTTTGGGTGAAATCCGAGATTGGCCCAATTTTAGGTGATGCTCTAGGTTAGACAGACCTAGGTAGACGTGCTTGGGTGTCTTGAGGGTAAGTACGTGTCCCCGTTCGGACACGTGAGATCGTATCACGAAGTTTTGGGCGTTTCGGGCAATTTGGAGATTTTTCGTCATCGTGGGTTCCACATGCCTGTAGTATTTTGCCACGGACCTAGAATTAGAGAGTTAGTATTTTTTTTTGAGGTTCTAGACATCGATTAGAACTCGTAGGTAAATTTTGGGTTAATTTCGAGTAGGTTCGGTGTATGTTTCACGAGGTATCGCGAACCGCACTCCACGTGTTCGTCGAAATGACCAAATGGCCATTTTGACTTAGTTTCTAGGTTTTAGGCTTGTGCGCGGGTTGG
>JAYESA010000014.1:17102411-17282411 GCA_036927795.1 Iris macrosiphon
TTTTATGTTTCTGGCCTCTATTTCTGGAATCACCTACTGGCATCACATCAGGACTCACTACAGGAATCACTCATATTTTTGGCTGGACTCATACTTGATTTGCTTGTCGGGTCTTGGATTCACTTGTACTAGTCGGGGCAGGGAAATATTTGAGTAGACATATTAACATTCCCAATCTGGAATCACTGAAATCACCCCCTCTTATCCAATCTGGAATGATAGCAGCCGCACACCCAGTGTGCGTTGAGCCATACTTACCCCTAGCCGTTTAAATATCGAAACAGGTATTTCAGAGACGAGTTCATTCTTTCTAGTCTAGACTCTCTTGCATTTCTTGACTGGTCTCACTTATACTTTCTGGACTTGACTCATTATATTTACTCTTGCTGGACTCACTTTACGTTATTGTGCACACACTTGCTCTTAGTTTAGATTTCTTGTATCCTGTAGTCATTATTACCTTGCTTCTGATTTTCATGCATTTTTACCTTTATGTACCAGTTGACATATATTTATGTATATTTCCTTGTTCATACTTCATTTCCTTCACCTTGTGTTACTTGCTACAACTGTTTTATAGTTTTTATCATTTAACTGGACCCGCACTGCTGCTAGCTCCTCCGAATATGTCTCTGCCCCTCTTGGACTTGAGCTCCAAGTAATCCTCCGCCCTCTGAGCATCTGTCAGCATATCCTCGAATGCTGTAGTACGATGACCCCTGGTAAGAGATTTGGCCTCTCTAATCAATCCATTTTGGAACTTTCTTGCTCTCATAAGGGGGTTCTGTACCTCCATAAATCTGCCAAATCTACATAACTCCATGGCGTACTCATCCATCGTCATGCTCCCCTGGACGAGGTCCTGGAACTGGCTATCTAGGACACTCAAAGCCACATCCGGAAAGAACTTCTCCTTGAAAAGCTCTTTAAAATCTTCCTAAGTAAATCTTGGCATCGCGATCCTCGGGTCCGTACGGAATTATGTTAGAGCATTATCGAACATCTGGCTGCCCGCTGCCTCCACTTTTAGGCTCTCTTGAATCTGTACTAGCCTTAGGGTCCTCTCTACGTCCTTGATCCAATCATTGATGTATAAGATCCCCTCTGTGCCCCGGAATTCCTTAGGCCCCATCCTCTTGAATTCAATGATGGTACCTGGCCTCGACTGGTGTGGGGCGGGAAGATACGGTAATATCTGCGGCTGGACAACCGCTAACTTCTCCACAGCTGCTAGTGCTAACTGGTGAGCACTCTCGATACCCTGACATAGAACATCTGTCTGCCTCTGTTGTGCTACCATCATCTCCTGGAACATAGAAAATATCTACATCCCATCTGCTGGCATGGGTGGTGGGGGTGGAAGATCCTCCGTGATTGTCGGAACAGCCCTATGAACTGGAGGTAGAGCACCCCCAAAAGCTGTGCTAAAACCCCGACCTGAACAGGTGAGGCGACCCTCTCAGCTGGAGATAGTGGAGCAGTAGCTGCTACCTTCTCAACAGCAGGCTGAAAAGTAGCTGAGGAAGCTCCAGATACTCCCGAACGATAGAACCTGATCTTCAGAGGCATCCTGAAGACAAATTCAAAACAAATAGATCAATATTGCACAAGATACGTTAACATCAAAGAAGGACAATAATATTTCAAAGAAAGCAATTATTCAGATTGATAAGAATATCAAAAAAAATAAATTGGAAGTATTCCTAGCTGCGATCGAGTATACTCTCATCCTATATCCTATATCCTATATCCTAAAGCAGGCTCGTAGCAATACTCTAAGTCTGAGTACTACTACCTTACCTGCATGGGCCACCATAAAAATGTGTCATGACTCGCACCCGGTGTAAGGGTACGAGAACGTGGGTACGTCTAGCCTACGTAGTAGCATCGTAAATAGAACGTTGTCTCGGTCAACAATACTATCTAAACATCTCACATAATATATATCTACCTGTCAGGATATCTCAACTCCAAATAGAGGATAAAATAATAATCAATACTTAATCATAATAAAACTAGAGGAAGATGTAGCACGATATAAAATAAAAGAAAGAAATCACAAGTCACAATACAACTCATAACCAAGTCTAATAAACAAACAAAATAGTCGCAACTATAATACATGTCGAAATGTCTAAACAGAGACATAACCAATAAAAGAGTCTAAATATCTATAACTAGCTGATCATCCCCCAGTATCGGCTCCTCCTGAACTACCGTCTCTAACTCTACACACACTACATCCTGAGGTCCATAGTGTGTAGGGTACCAGTCGTCTAAATTATCTGAAAAATATATCCAGTCAGAATTGGAGCGAAGCACACCTCTAACAGCAATTTTAAATAAATGATAAAGACTATGTAACATTAAATAGAGAGAAAATACAAGATAAATAGAGCATGGACAGGAAATATACAGAATATGAAAATATCATAAATACTACAAAATAAATGAGCATCATATACAAGGGTCAGGAAATATAACTAACTAAGTGAGTGAGTACTAGCTTCGACATATGATTGGCTTCGAAACTTGTACAGGAATTATGGCCTGGTTAATCATACATAAAGTGTATGATTAACACTAACATGGTACTTGTACAAGAATACTTGTACAGGGTGGATATGATCACATATCTAACTAACACTCCCCAACCACTGACTAGTATAGTGGATCCAACCATGGCATGTTATGACACAAAATTATCCTAGAAGGTAGCAAGTCTCCACAGGAATCAGTGTCCATACAAGTACAAGAGCAACAGGGCATGTACAGGATACGCAAAGAACTACCGGGAATAACATCTCATGACGAAATCCAAAAAATACCAATCCGTGTAATCATGTGTTAAGAAGTCAAGGATATCTACACTAAATACAAGAAACATAGAAGATATCATAAATAAGAAACTGTGAGAGAATGTACTCGCCTCTAGTCCTAAGCAAATGATGTAACCCGGTGCTCAAGCTGGTATCACACAATCCTATATATAAATAATTATGTCAATGGGTGTAAAGAATGATAAATATGCTAAATGAGTCAAAATATGCTTTCAAGGCCATTTTAAAGTCAAACTAGGTCAAACTAGTCATACATGGTCAAGCTAGCTATTTCTAGGTTGTATGAGTCCATAGCTATGATCTTAGGTCCATATTTATATGATACAAGTCATACTAGCCTATACTAGGTGTTGGAATACCTTAGTATCAATATCACTATACACCTATACTAGTTATTAACACTAGATATATGTACACATACACACCTATATTTAACTAATAAAACAAACACCTTACACTAATATATACTAACTGATATTGACTCTAACATGTAACAGATATTAACACTTATATACTAATATTTATAACTTACCACTTATACTACTTAACCACAATACATTAACTAACTCTAATAACACTATACTAACTTATCTCCCATTAATGATACTAACTCTCACTACTAACTTGTATATACTAACTGACATCATGTATTACTAACTAATGTATACACTAACTTATATCAAACCGATATTATATATATACTAATTGTTACTCTAGCATACAATAACTAACCAAACAATCACTTGATACATCACTAACTTAACTAACTGTTATCTATTTGACATTTATATATATCTATAGAATACACTTATATGCAATACCTGATACTTAAATCACTAATCCACTGCCCCTTCCTGTCAATACCCGACTCCATATCACAACACCACAGGAGTCCCTAAAAATTGCTGCTGCTCTCCCTTCCTTTCAGACCAATGCCCGACCCCTAAATCACCTTAGTACTGATGTTGTCTATTCAAGCAACTGATCACAACCACCATATTTTGATACCCTCATAATGCAACTATGTTGCAGTATGCAATTGTTGCGTAACCCATCCTAACTTGTCACCAAACAGGCCATAACAGACCCCCACCTTGATGTTGTGCTTCACAGCACTAAACACTTGTTGTGTGGTCCAAAGGACCCTGCCCGATACTCCACTCCCTACTGCTCAACAGAGCATAAGTTCTGCCACCCTAGTTCAAATACTCCATATCACTCTCCATCATACAAACACACATAAAGGCACCATACACATGTGACAGTCTCCCCCCCTCCTCAATGACTGAAACACAATGATACAATATACTAAAATATCTAAATAAGATATATACACATGATATATATATATATATATATATATATATATATATATATATATATATATATATATATATATATACGTATCAAATGAATACATACCTATATATATATCATTAATACAACAAGTTAAATAAGAGTAACAATACTTAATTAGGATATCAAATACTCATAAAGCAATAACACAAACACAAGGAATGCATCACCCCCGTATCACACTATATCTATGATAGGCTTGTGATACACCCTTGATACACTATCCAAACCCCACCCAACTCTCCACAAATGATATGAACAAGTCTAAAATCATAATTAAGAGCAATACAAAGTGCTAGCTATCCATCTATGTGCTTATGGCAAAATATGACATGTGTAGACCCCCGTATCGAAGAAAAAACCTCCAAATCAATCAGTATTACTAAATTACCATGATACGGACTACTCGTATCTAATTTTGGACACGACACTAGCCTCACACACTTAATCTAAGTCTAATTAGATCTAATTAACCTAATAACAAATACTTGATGCATCAATCTCCAAATTCCTCCAAATTGGACACAAAAACCTATGTAGAAGTCATAATACAAGTCATATGAACCTAGTTCTTGCTCCTATGGATAGCCCTAAGCTAAGAGAGATTTCCTAATGGTCAAATATATGAATTAGAGTCTAAATGTAAACTCCCTCACCCAAAATAGGTATTTTGTGTATATTTTATATTATTATATTTATTGTAGATATTGAATTTATTTAAAGTATTCTCTTAGTTAATTAGAAAATAATTTTTTTTAGTATATTTACTTATATAAATATTTATTTAGAATTATTTTTAGGCTATTTTAGATTATTGAGATTTTTCCATAATTTTTAGTTAATTAAAAACTAGTAGCACTAATTTTCTAGAACTTTGAAGAATTTATTTTATGTTCAAACTTAAATAAAAATATTCCAAAATTTTATTTTAGGTTCTAAATAGTCAAATATATTTTCTAGAATTTTCTGGGAATTTTCTAAATACTTTTAGTATTTATTGGGAGTTATTTAGACTAATAACTAATTTTTATAACTTGTAGAATTTATTGTGCAAGCCCAGAAATATAGAATGGACCTACGTTATTTTCTAGGGATTATAATATTATTATTATATATTTTCTGGAATTATTTCAGAATTTTTGGAATAATGTTAGTATTTATTTTTAGTTAAATAGATAAAACTAATGTTTAGAGCTTCTCCTAATTATAGTAGTAAACTTATGAATATAAAATTATCCCAAATATTTTTCTAGGGTTTATAGGTTCAAAATATATTTTATGTAATTTTTCCAGATTTTTATGATTATTTTTAATATTTATTTGGAGTTATTTAGATTTAAAATGAATTAAATAATGTTTTGATAAAGGCAAATCAAAAACAAATAATATAACAAAAACCATCCAATCAGATTCTGACATGTGTCAGCCTATAAATATCCATTCAGCCGTAGGTACATCTCTATATATATATATATATATATATATATATATATATATATATATATATTATAACCCTAATTATCCCATTATCTTAGAGAGAGAGAGATTTTGGAGAATTGCCATCTAGGGTTCCTTCATCTTCCACAAGCCATTGCGCATAGCTCCGGACTCCAAATTAGGCCTAGTTTCTTGCGTTAGAAAGATATTGAGGTTAGATTTATGATTATATAATTTACTTTACGAAATTATGAGTATTAAATTCTGGAAAATTCGTAGAGCACAGCATGTTCGAAAATAGACGTATTTCAATATTTTCGCGATTCTGGGAGAACCAAGAATCAGAATCATGAACCGTTTAAAGTTTTGGAAAGCTAATGTGGAGATCATTGACATATATTTTTTCCGGAATTTAATTCTAAGTATTTATATACTATTAATTCTGTAGAACTTCTATGTTAGAATTTAACCATCGGTGCACAATACAAAATTTGTATGTGCCATAATTCCCAAACGAATTTGAATTCGGACGAGTCGTAAATTCCAGCATATTTTTGACGCTGAAATCTAAAGGAAATCATGCATGAAAGTTGAGTTTGTGTCGGTTGACTTTTCGGTCAACAGATCGCCTCGATTTGCGTGCCATGAGTCTCGAGTTGATAAAATTCAGTTTCTTTGGACAAAATTTAGGAATTAACATAAAAATCAGAATAATAAGATTAAAATAGGATTTAGAGTAATTATTCCAGAATTAAATAAATTAAAATAAATTATCTTTTGACGTGATAAATTTGTAATACATAGGCTATTTGGACTGTGACTTGGACTCTGATTCATACCGCAGCAGAACCCCAAGCAAGATACCTTGCCAAGTTGTTTACAGTATTTTGCATGCTTAGTATATTTCTGTATATTTATTTTCTTTCTGTTTATTTATTGCATGTGTAGTTTCTTTCAGTCATACTATATATTAGATATGTTGACACACACATGGCACCTAGTATCATGAGAGGACAATCATTAGGCGTATGGGCTTTTAACCACTCTAGTAAACCATAGTATATAGCTCACACTACGGGCGTGTGTCGCGCTGTTCGCTACCCCCATGGTATGTCGATTTCTGGAGTCTCGCTGGTCGCTACCCCCGTAGTATGTCGATTTCTGATGTCCATTGACGTGTGTGTGAGTTGTGAGGTAGATCGAGTAGCCTACCCTTGCCCATACGTCAAAAAGTTGTCATCATTTGCATTCATATAGATGGTCTTGTACAGCGTACCTATTTATTTTCAAATAATATACATGTTTACTGTATTCAAATTGGCTCATATTTTCTGTATCTTATTACGTCCCTCTGAGGACCTGGTCCTCTGCCAGGTGTATCTGTTCTTGAGTAATTGCAGGAGCGCAGATTTGGATAATTACTTGTGTTGCGAGGATGTCTTCTCTTCGAGCCCATGGTTGTTAGCTGGTATTCCTATATTGTGTTTATTGTGTTGTACTCATATTGTATTTGCTCTTATATTCGAGTTGGTAGTGGATTTGTTTCCATCCAACTATCATCCTTAGATATTTCTTATTGAGATCTAGTTTCATAGATACTGGTTATTTATTTCTATATGATTTTGGTGGATGAGATTTAGATTTTTCCCTGTGACTTGTGATACATGTTATACCACTTTGTGGACTTGATATTCATATTACAGCGTACGTGTGGATTTGGTTTCCATATATTGGAGTTGCCATATACATGCGGCTGGCATGCTTACATGTCCTAGTCCTACGTATTTTTGGGACTGGGGCGTGACACTAAATATAGAGAAATTTTATAATTTACCAATTGGAAGATAGATTTCTAATGAATCAGTCAAATGGACACGATCCGGACACAAGCTCTTTGTCAATTCCTCCTTCTCCAAGTGCTTCTTATAATCCAAGCTCCAATGCTTCTTAGATAATAAAATTGAGAGAGAATGAGAGTGAATTGAGTGAATTTGGTGGAGGGATAAAGTAATTTGGGAAAGAACTAAATTGGGGATCTAAATTTGAAATAAATTAATGAGAGGAGAGAGAGACGCCCCCCCTCATATAGTTGGCCCCCTATTGCCCCTTCCCCAAGTAATTCATATTGACAACAATGCTCCTACTATTTAGTTATGAGGTTTAGTTAAGAGAGCTATATTAGGAATCTTTTAATTCTTCATGAACTAATTTAATCTCCTTAATTAATTAAGGGAATGGACTAATTGGGCCTAGTCCAATGTTGGACTCAATGTGTCATGACAAACTAATATGTCCACAAATGACAAGTCCAAATAACATAGGCTAGTCCACTAACAAATAATTAAATAGCACAATACAATATAATTAATTAGTAGCACAATATATAATATTAAATCACTAACTAATAAATATGCTAATGACAAAAATACCCTCGTCTAGAAATGCGGTAGTGATATATTTAGCTCGTATTTTGGAACTTGATATTCTAGCCTGCGGGCATATATGTAAAGCATATTCTAGACTATAGCTAGAGTTGATCATGTAACATTGTACACTTGCTAGTTCTTGACCCAGGATTGTCTTATGGATTGTAGAGTAAACTCTCACATGTCTAGACAGTCGTGACCGTATCTCTGTGTATAGAGTACTCTGGTATACCTAGCTGGCTTTGTCTTCCCCCGCTATCTAGTATTCTGGTTCTTCGGCGTGACACGGTTTAAGTAGTGGCCCATGTAGGTCTAAAAATGCTGCACTAGTAGAGTATAATTATACATGATCAAATATGCCAGCCATGGTCTAATATATACATCATGTTGACCGAAGTCAGAGAAGTGATCTCAAAATAAGGGGCTAATCACTGTCTCTTACTAAAATACCACAAAAGAAAATAACACTAGGAGGGGCGAAGGAAGGAGACCCACTCGCGAGCTTCGGTCGCAGTACTACGGGTAAGAGCCATCTTGTTGGAAGGGCGGTGGATCCTGGTTCTCCTCGGGATAATCTGGCCATACAAAACCAGTGGATCAGAACCCCAAGCAACAAGTACCACAAAGGAGGTCAAGGTGATAGACCAAACACATCACATCATACAACATAAAAGAGACATAAAATAAATACGGATCGAGATTGTATGGTACCAATGTTCTTATCTCAAAAATATAACCGAAGAACAGATAACAAGTGCAATAAAGGAAAGTAAGGTGACGAGCGGTAAGAGGACATAGGAAATTCTCTGGATCGGGACCACAACCCTTAAACCAAATAAGGACTGGGATTGCAGACCTTCACCCGAGCAGAACTTAGTACCATAACCACGCACCAAAAGAAAATAAAACAAGAAGAGTGAGCTATAAATGAAAGAAACAACATTCATTGCACGGCCAAGCAGCTCTACGGCTTGCTACAATTAACTAGCTAGAGTTATCACAGGCCTTAATTACTAAATGCATATTTTAAGGATATTACTACCACGGGCACTGCAGTCAACCCGGATGGCCAAGGGTACGCTTGTCTAGTAAACTTAAAAGCACATTCAACATCATTACAATATAAATTTTTACTTTATCAGAAACAGTAATTGAACTTGTAAGCATAAACTTAAACTTGTGACCATAAACTTGCTTTATGAAAATAAACTTGAATATAAACTTGTCTTGTAAGTATCGCTGCACGCATAAACTTGGTCAGTCATGGGGCCCTTGCCTAGCAGGGTTGGTCCATGCTGCATAGGGCCCTTAGAGATCGGGGTAGCCGGTAGCACAATATTCTTCCCTCCCAATTATACACAAATATTTCAACGGTGTCCTGAGGATTGTAAACTCGTACATAAACTTGTTTCGTGAGCTATATGCAAAACTTGTCTAGTAACATAAGCTTGTATCAACATAAAGAAGCACACATCAATAATCACCGAAAGGAATTATTAAATGGACAATATTAAAAAGAACACAAAATGTATAGAAAGATTCCTGGTCGCATGCGTCCACTGGCCGCATGGACTCACTGGCCGCATGGAGTTGGATGCATGGACGAGCTGCATGAACCAACTAGCTGCATGCAATAGGCCACCGCATGAACTCGCTGGCCGCATGCACCTACTGGCCGCATGCATCCTAGTACTGAGTGGTGGGTCATGAATGCGTGTCAGAGAGAATTGACTAAAGGTGATTGATGTGACAAGCTATAAATGCGTGTCAGAGAACAGACAAAAGCATAAAAAGGTGCATACGAAAGGACGTGCAAGGAAAGACACATATGTCGCTTCTAAGTCAAATGAAAAACTGGCCGCATGAGCTTCTAGGCGCATGAGCTTTCGCTCTTTGAAAAATCTCCTACGTTCAGTATCTTATGCATTCAGTTTAGGGGGCGCATATGCAGAGACAATCATGTGCCTAACAAGATAGATATCAAATTAGAAGGTATAAGCGGCACAGAGTTTAGGCCGCAAGGCACTCTCTGCCGCATATGATGCTGGCCACATGAGCACTTTGTCTTCTCCAATAGCAAGTTCAGCCATGACGAAAAATCTCCAAAAACAAAAAAATGTTTTATTTATAACAATCTTATTTCAAGTCCAAATCCAGCAAACAAAAGCTCAAATTTACACGAAATTAAATGCTCTATCATAAGGAACTACTGGTTTTCAAAAAAAATAAGTTTTAATAGATCAAAACCAAGAAAAACTCATTAAACTCATAGGAAAACCCTAATCTTAAAACTCAGATCTACAAAAATCTGTTCATCAAAACCAAAAGCATCAAGAACTAAAAATGATTAGGAACACATGAGGAACATTTTCCATCAAACACATTTTTTAAAACAACATATATATATATATATATATATATATATATATATATATATATCCGAAAATTAAGGCTTCACCATTGAGCAAGATGTACTTGCCTTGGGTGGCTCCTAGTCTCGACCTCTCTTGGTCAAAGTCACAACAACTCCTCCCTAGGGCTAGGGTTTGGCTAGAGGGAGCTTGAAGGAGAGGAAAAAGAAGGAAGTAAGAAGAGTGAAATGAGAAAATGAGTGAGGAGAGAGAAATACTCATATATATACTAAGAGAAGAGGGAAGATGGTTTAGTCATGGGTTCAATCAAATAAACCGAACCAAGTGTCCATTCTACATACGGGTCCTAAACCGGGTCTATGGCAATGCCAATAAATTTTCTACTAATCTCGGATAGTCTCTCTCAACAATAGGAAAATAACAATAAATAAAATAACAGAAAATAACATGAGAAATACAGCAGAAATATATTATCAGGAAAAAATTAAATTCAAGAAATACCAAATCTGGAATCGGGTGTGACACTCTGAAATCTTGCTTCTCGGGCTTCAACTGATGTAGAGGGAGCATACGACCCTAGTATAACATGACGACCACCAACGGGAGGCGCGGTTGCATTCGAATCTCCATTGGTCCCGGGGTCCTGGTTTGCTTGATCTAAGGCCCTTGGTGGTTGGGAGGCTACACTTTTCTTGATGTCTAGCACTGCTTGGGTCAAGGTTTGCATTGACTCGCTCATGGTCTGTATTATGACCTCGAGGGTTTCGAGGCACTATCGATCACTAGGGCCTTCGTGCTCGTCCCCTGCCATGTATGGTGTCCTTACATGAGATAAGATGGATGGGAAGGTAGACGTAGCACTTTCTGCCTCGGACACTTGCAATGAATAGTCATCGGACAAAGTTGGTGGTGCTGTGTCTCGTTCTGATTCTGATAGAACACTACCCCCAGTGTTGGAGGTTGCGTCTTATTTATGAGGGTGGCTACCCCAGGGATCTCAGCACCCGTTCCCTAGGAATCACCGTCTTCTCAGAACGCTGGATTGTCGAAGAGTTCCGTGGGATTGTGACCTCTAACTTCTGCAGTCATCTAGAGTCCCGAGAAAGAGCTACCCCCAGTGGCTGGCAGCTTCTTCTTTGAGCGGGTTCCCAGAAAAACTCTCTTTGTTGGTCCTGTCTGTAAACCCCCTCATTTATTTCTATAGATAGTCTGGTTATGGGTTAGAAAATTTTGGTTTAGCAGCAGATGTTCGAGGTTTACAATTAAGGATACAAATGTCTGAGACTTTAATAAAACCCTTGGAGCGCCCTACCGTTGTTGAAATATTCGGAGTCCAACATCAACCCATAAATTCCAACAGATTATTGCACTCTTGATTTGATACGCCAATTTAGGCACTGGACTTTTTTGTCACTCAAAATTATAATTCCTTGTGCTCTAATTTAATTGCACAACTTTCCGTAACCAAAATCTATATTTAATCATGTGTCGCACAACTGTGTCATTGTCATCAATTTTGATACACCAACTCAACCCGTTGAGCCGGACCAATTAAATGGTCAAAGACTGACACCAAGCCTACACCCTTCATGACCTTTGTGTCACTCCAAATTGATACCCCATGTGCCCCCATTTAATTTAAAAGCACATGACAATTTATTCTAATTAAATTGGGGATACCAACTTTGACTAATCCTATTTTAATCTTAATTTAATTCCAATGCCCCTTTAATTAAGCCCATGCAAAACACACAACACCCCCTCACCCTACAAAATACCAAACACCATTTCTTCCACAAATTTTGTATTATTTTATGTGTTTGTGCTAATTCCCAAAATTAAGGGGCTTAATTGCAAAAGTTGCACTAGGTGGCAACACCCCATTGGTTCAAGTCAAATGGAGAAGCCTTTCATTCTTTGACTAGTCAACACTCCCTCCCATGAATGAACATCCTCCATGATCAATTATAGCCACTCATTTGAAATTGGAGCATCCCCACCACACACTCACAACACCTTTCCCTATATAATGTCTCGTCCTACACTCTTTCCCAAGCAGGCCCTAATTCCCAAACTTGGGAAACCCCACCCCCTCTCTCTCTCCTTCCTCTTCTTCATACTCAATCGTAGGTTGATATTTTCTTCTTCTTCCTTTCTTCTTCTCCTTCTTCTATTTAACTTCTCCTTCTTCTTCTTCTTTTAAACTGAAAGGAACCGGCTAAGCTCCCTTCTCCAGCCTACCATCTCCGGCGAGCCTCGATACTCCACCACCACCTTGACTCTACATCTACACCTCACCTCCGGCCTACTCCGACCGACCACCCGCTGCCTCAACCACCTCCAGCACCCCCACACTCCGGTCGACATCTCCCCCTCAAACACCCGAGCCTCCCTCCATGACCCCAACTCCGACCACCCGCTGTGCCATCCTCGACCGCTGCCCACTTCACTGCTCTGGCCAACCAACCTTGAAGCATCACCACTGACCTCCTCTCCCTGACTGTAGCCGGGCCTCCTCCATTCCATCACTTTCTCGATGTCGACTCCGACGAGTTCATCTACCCCGGCCACCTGCTCACCGGCCTCCCTCAACCACTATCTCCACCGGTCCTCACCACCACCACCTCCACGAAAACAAGGACCCCCCTCCGGCGAGACTCGCCACCCGCCGTATCACAGCAACCGGCCACCTCAGGCCGTGACCACCCCGCCTCTCCTCGTCGTCTTCATCATCAACATCATCCATCATCTTTACCATCGACATCAACACCCCCTCCGGCCGAGCTCTACCACCGTAACCACCCTCGTGCCGCCGCACGCCGTCGAGGTAGCCTCCCCAGCTCCCTCGTCTTCATCATCAACATCATCCATCATCTTCACCATTACTTAAACCTATATTTTATATTGTTTGGTTAGTCTTTTATTATGTTTGTATATTATTATGAGTAACTTAGTTAGTTAGGGTTAGGGTTTAAGAGGTTTAAGTATGCATTGAGGTAGGGTATGATATTATGTACTATATGCACTTGATGGTTGTGAATGATAAAGAATAAGTTTAGGGTTATGAATGCTAGGTATAGGATTTTAGGGTGTTATTCCTTTATTATATGCATATTGATTTTGATGATGAGCAGTTTAAATGGTTGTGAAATGATGTTGCCTTATTAAAATAATGAATATTATTGAGGTGCTGATTTAATTATCGTAGAATATTGTTGTGATATCAAAGCATTGGTTAATTTGAGAGCTAATATTTAATGATGAATTTAATTGAGAAGTGGCTAGGTTATTGGGGAGCGGTGTTCAAATAATTTACTGACTGAGTTTATAATTGAGGGTTTAGATAATTAATAATTATTTATTTTGAGGATGATAATTAAACGTGCATGATAATGTCTGGGAATACCAGGAGGAATCTGAGGATTGATCATGGCTTGAACTTCTAATAAACACCATGATGGATAGTGGGATTGAGGATTTGTTCTGATGATATTATACAGGTGATCGTTCGTATTAGATATAATGAACCTCCGAGTCAACCTTGGTCCTTCGTGTCCATGTGAGTTGTAGCTGAGTTTGATCAAATGTTAGACGTGTGTCACACCTTATTTCAGCCGCATGATAGTTTATTGATTGAGTTTGTATCTCGTCTCTAGGTACTATGGGACCTGCGGACTTGGATGTTGTACCAGATCCCCATCTTCAGCAGTCGAATCCAGGCAAGTGTACCTTGCCACCCTGTATTTCAATTACTAGATATTTATTGTTTTATTATATGCATTATGCGCGTGTTTGATTAGGATCGTTACTTCGCGTCCGGATCATAACCGGGTGCTGACGTTCGTCGGTAACATCTGGTAATGAGTACTATATGTTCGTAATACCTTGATGTATGTACCTGTGTATATCGTAACCCAAGGACACATTTCGACACTGTCATCGTGTCAGATTACCTGTATCCTGATACTGACATGACCGAAATCTGGGACGACCTAAGGGTCGCATTGATTGATAGTTACTCCAGTATGACGAGACTGCGAGATAGAGGTTCAGGTTCAGCGTACCATCGTTGATCGCTTGGGATGGGGAAGACAGTTACTAGACATTTGGCCTCCTCTGCACACGCTTATATATGTATATGTCCTGTTGAAGTAGTGTTCCTATATCCGGAGTAGTAGTATCACCCGTGTGACTCTGTGCTCGGAGCTACAGTACGCCCCGTGTGTCTCTGTGGTCGGAGCTACGATTTTATTTTGGATAGCCCATGCGTCGAACATTGTCTTCAAACTATATCTCACTTAGGGGGTTATGCTAGATTACACCGTCGTTGTACTTGTACTTTCTATTGTACTTTGGCATGCTGTATTTTTGTACCTTGTTACGTCCCTCTGAGGACCTGGTCCCCTGCCAGTTTTGCAGCATAGACGATTACGGAGCATTTGGAGTTGCTTGTCTTGCGGGCATTGGTACTTGGTACTCACATCATTTCTACCTGCATTATGGTTACTTTATTTATATTGATTATTTATCTGTTGTTGTAGCCTAGTTTTTATAGACTCATCTCTTCTCGAGTCTATTCGAGTTTGTATGTTTACTGGGCGGCCGACTGTAGCACATGTAGCTCATTCTTGTGTATTTTTGTTCATTGTGGATTGAGACATAGATGCTTATATTTACTAGATTATTCAGATTATGACCATTTTGATTACAGCTTATACATATTCGAGTCGGACCAGAGTCTCGTCGAATACGTAGCTGGCGTGTCGCGTATTCCCGGTCCAATATATTTTGGGACTAGGGCGTGACATATTTTTGTGGTGGCCCATGCAGGTTCGATTTAAATCGTCTTGGTCACCTGATTGTGCCAAGCGAGCCTGCAAATTAGGAATAGATATTATGATTTACTGTTGTATAGGATCTCAATCCATAATCGATTTTAAAAACTCACTTTGTATATGATTATCGCCCTTGGACTTTCCAATTGTATTCGTTCTTTTTTTATCAAAATCGTTATCATTGTTTATCATCTCCTTTTTTTGCGAAAAGATGAATTCTTTAGCCTGATGGTTCCCTCCATAAGAAGATAGAAGTCCGGGCGACAGAAGACAGAATTTGTGTAATAATCTCTTAGAAGATTGTTACCCTTAGTAGGGTAGGTTGACAGGTTCTTTTTAGATTTTAGATCTAGTGTGGAAGCTAGCAAGAGAATTGGACCCAGAAGTACCCTACCTGTGCTTGAGATAGTAGTGAATTGGGAAGTACTAGGAGCTGGAAGGATTGATGATCATAACCCTCTGGAATAATTTATGGAAGTGCATAGCCCGATGCTAGAAATTAGTTATTGTATATAATAGCAATACCAGGAATGATATTAGAAAATGGTGAGGATAAAATTTTAGGCTCTCACTTGGAAGATGATGATCTGATACCAGAAATTCTAGTATGTGCTTGGGTGATACCATTATTGTACTATGTGACTTGGAGAGATAAATAACGAAAAGAAGATATTTGAGGAGAAGAGTAACTATAAATTAGGCAAGGGAGAATTTTATTTTTGGAGGATTGGTGTTGAAAATAGAATAGGAGAACTTATTAGGAGGTTAAGTCTAGACTATGATATTATCCTAGGCATGGATTTTTTGAACCAATACCACACGATGCTAGATTGTCAACGTGGTTGCATTATTTTTAGACCACCAGATTACCCTGAGTTTGAGTTTCTTTAGGGAGCCCGGGAGTATGGTGCCCATCTACCTTAGAGGCACCCATTGCAGAAGGTGAACTGGTGTACCCCTATATTATATCAGAGTTTGAGGATGTGTTTCTAGAGAATCTTCCAGGCCTGCCACCTGACAAAGAGATAGAGTTTGCTATAGGGTTGACTCCAAGAGCCGAGCCAGTTATTTTCCCGTCTTCAGACTAGCACCGATAGAGTTGGTTGAGTTGAAGGTCCATAATAGAGGATCTCTTAGACAAGGGTTTCAGTCGGGCTAGTATTTCTCTATGGGGAGTACCCATCTTATTGTGCCAAAGAAGGATGGGACGGTACGTTTGCGTATCGAATACAGGGACGGTATGTTTGCATATCGATTATAGGGCATTAAATGCTATAACGATAAAGAACAAGTACCCTTGCCACACATCGATGATTTATTGAATCAGCTAAGTGGCGCATATGTATTCTTGAAGATCGATCTCAGATCAAGATATCATCAGATCAAGGTACAGAAAGAGAATATTCCGAAGATGGCTTTTAGGACGAAGTATGGATACTATGAGTTTTTAGTCATGCCATTTGGTTTAACCAATATGCCAACAGTATTTATGAGCCTGATGAACAATATTTTCTACCAGTACTTAGATAAGTTCATGGTGGTATTCATCGATAATATCTTGGTATATTCCAAGAGCCAGGAGGAGCACGAGAGACATCTCAGGATTGTGTTGGAGACGCTGAGGCAGGAGAGGCTGTACGCCAAGCTCAGCAAATGTGAGTTCTGCTTGGATAGAGTACCATTCCTGGGATACATAATCACCGGAGATGGACTATCAGTTGACCCGGAGAAGATAGTTGCAGTTGAGACATGGCCAACCCCTACATTAGTTACAGAGATTAGGAGTTTTCTCGGACTTGCCGGATATTATCGGAGGTTTGTAGAAAATTTCTCAATGATTGATGTGCCTATAACACGACTGACGCGTAAAGACGAGGATTTTATCTGGACCGAAGAGTGTCAGATGGCTTTCGATGAGCTGAAGAAGCGTCTGACATCAGCACCGATTTTGACACTACCTTCAGGATCAAGAGGATTTGTAGTGTACAGTGATGCATCTAGGAGTGGATTAGGATGTGTACTGATGCAACACGGCAAAGTGATAGCCTACGTATCGAGACAACTAAGAGTTCATGAGAAGAACTAGCCGACGCACGATCTAGAGCTAGTTGTAGTAATATTTGCACTAAAGCTATGGCGACACTACCTTTATGGAGAGCATGTTGAGATTTATACAGATCACAAAAATTCTGAAGTATGTCTACACGCAGAAGGAGCTCAACATAAGACAGAGGCACTGGCTAGAGTTGATGACAGATTATGATATCGAGTTACAGTACCACCCTGACAAGGCGAATATAGTAGCAGATGCCTTAAGCAGGAAGCCCATGGCATACTTTTTGACGACTCAGCGGCAATTGCTAGAGGATCTTCAGGAGCTTGGGATAGAGATTGTATTGCCAGGCATGGATGGACAGATGGCCAGTCTCGAGGTTCAGTCTACATTGGTTGAGAGGATCAGGGCAACCTTGTCTACAGATGCGAGACTCCGACGGCTGCGAGAGAAGACAGAAGCCGGCATGCAGACGGAAAATATGATTCATGAAGACAGAACATTGAGGTATGGAGATCGCCTATACGTTCCGAGTAGCGAGCTACGCCAGGATTTGATGACCGAGGCTCATAGCTCAGTTTATTCTATTCATCCCGGGGGTACGAAGATGTAACGAGATTTGAGGCAACATTACTAGTAGCATGGGATGAAGAGAGAGATTGCAAGATTCGTGGCGAGATGCTTGGTATGTCAGCAGGTCAAGGCTGAATATCAGAGAACTGCAGGACTATTGCAGCCGCTTCCCATTCCCGAGTAGAAGTGGGAACACATTACCATAGACTTCGTCACAGGATTCCCATAGAGCCATAGCAGAAGGAATACAGTTTGGGTTATCGCAGACAGACTCACCAAGTCTGCTCATTTCTTGCCCTTTAGAGTTGGGCAGTCCACGGAGATATTAGCTGACATGTATATGAGATAGATAGTACGACTACATGGAGTGCCTGTCAGCATTGTATCGGATCGTGATTCCAGATTCACGTCATAATTTTGGCGGAGTATGCATGAGAGTCTAGGAACTCAAGTTCAGCACTGCATACCCTCTACAGACTGATGGCTAGTCAGAGCGCACGATACAGATACTAGAGGACATATTGAGAGCATGCATGATCGACTCTGGAGGATCTTGGGAGGACCATTTATACTTGGTGGAATTCTCTTACAATAACAGCTACCAGGCTAGCATACAGATGGCACCTTATGAGGCACTGTACGGCAGGAAGTGTAGGTCACCGGTATGTTGGAGTGACGTGGGAGAGCGTCAGATACTGTTCCAGAGTTGGTGACATAGACAGTGGAGAAAGTCAAGCAGATTCAGAGCCACCTGCGTGCAGCACAGGACAGACAGAAGCATTGGGCAGATGCGCACTGCAGACCTTTGGAGTTCAAGGAAGGTGACCATGTATTTTTGAAGATATCGCCTACTCGTGGTACCATCAAATTCGGAGGCGGAAGCAAGCTGAGTCCGAGGTATATCGGACCTTTTGACATCTTGGAACGAGTTGGCGAAGTGGCTTATCATCTTGCATTGCCTCCATCATTAGAAGGAGTGCATGATGTATTTCACGGATCGTAGTTGAGGAGATACGTTGCATACCCTAGCCACGTGCTTGACCATTAGGAGATTACAATCGAGCCCAACTTATCTTACGTAGAGCAGCCAGTGGGGATACTCGATCACAGTGAGAAGACTTTGAGAGGTCAGACTATTCGACTGGTCAGAGTTGCATGGAAACATCATTCGCCAGGCGAGTCTACCTGGTAGTGCGAGAATTCCATTCGATAACGTTTCCCATATTTATTTGAGGACCAAGGTACGAATTTACGTACCGTAATTGATTACCAATTTGCTTTTAAATTCTCGTAGCTATTATCATGCTTTACTTTTAATTTCGGGGACAAAATTTTTTTTAAGTTGGGAAAGATGTAAACCCCCTCATTTATTTTTATAGATAGTCTGGTTATGGGTTAGAAAATTTTGGTTTAGCAGCAGATGTTCGAGAGGTTTAGAATTAAGGATACAGATGTCTGAGTCTTTAATAAAACCCTTGGAGCGTCCTACCGTTGTTGAAATATTTGGAGCCCAACATCAGCCCATAAATTCCAACAGATTGTTGCACTCTTGACTTAACACGCTAATTTAGGCGCTGGACTTTTCCGTCACTACAAATCATAATTTCTTGTGCTCTAATTTAATTGTACAACTTTCCGTAACCGAAATCTATATTTAATCATGTGTTGCACAGCTGTGTCGTTGCCATCAATTTTGAGACACCAACTCAACCCGTTGAGCCAAACCAATTAAATGATCAAAGACTGACACTAAGCCTACACCCTTCATGACCTTTGTGTCACTCCAAATTGAGACCCCATGTGCCCCCATTTAATTTAAGAGCACATGACAATTTATTCTAATTAAATTAGGGATACCAAATTTGACTATCCTATTTTAATCATAATTTAATTCCAATGCCCCTTTAATTAAACTAATGCAAAACACACAACACCCCCTCACCCTACAAAATACCAAACACCATTTCTCCCACAAATTTTGTATTATTTTATGTGTTTGTGCTAATTCCCAAAATTAAGGGGCTTAATTGCAAAAGTTGCACTAGGTGGCAACACCCCATTGGTTCAAGCCAAATGGAGAAGCCCTCCATTCTTGGACTAGTCAACACCCCCTCCCATAAATGAAAATCCTCCATGATCAATCCTAGCCACTCATTTGAAATTGGAGCATCCCCACCACACACTCACAATACCTTTCCCTATATAATGTTTCTTCCTACACTCTTTCCCAAGCAGGCCCTAATCCCTAATCTTGGGAAACCCCACCCCCTCTCTCTCTCTCTCCTCCCTCTTCTTCAAACTCAACCGTAGGTTGATATTTTCTTCTTCCTTTCTTCTTCTCCTCCTTCTATTTAACTTCTCCTTTTTCTTCTTTTAATCCGAAAGGAACCGGCCGAGCTCACTTCTTCAGCCTACCATCTCCGGCGAGCCCCGACACTCCACCACCACCTCTACTCCTCATCTACACCTCACCTCCGGCCTACTCCGACCGGCCACCCGCTGCCTCAACCACCTCCAGTACCCCCACACTCCGGTCGACATCTCCCCCTCAAACACCCGAGCCTTCCTCCACGACCCCAACTCCGACCACCCGCTGTGCCATCCCCGACCGCTGCCCACTTCACTGCTCCGGCCAACCAACCTCGAAGCATCACCACTGACCTTCTCTCCCTCACTGCAGTCGGGCCTCCTCCATTCTGTCACTTTCTCGCTGTCGACTCCGACGAGTTCATCTACCCCGGCCACCTGCTCACCGGTCTGTAAACCCCCTGATTTTTCAGGAATTTTAAAATCATTTTTCTAAAATTTTTCTAGGATTTTTAACTAATTAAAACTAAGGTATTTTGAAACTAAATGATTTTTAAATGATATTAAATAATATTAAAATATTTTGAAAATAATATTTTTAGGTGTAAAATAAAAAACTAAACATAGGATAATTTTTCGAGAATTTATTGGACCCCGAAAACATTTTTAAAGACCTAAAAACTAAGTTTTAATAAACCCTAGAAATAAATCCGGTTTATTTTAAAATTAAACCAAACCATCCCGAACCGGACCGGACAGGACCGGTCTAACTGAACCCAACCCAATCCTTATTGGGTTGGATCCGAGCCCAAAACCTACTAACCCGGACCCAAACTCAATCCCTAACCCCCGTCCGATCGAATCCCAGCCGGCAGCCGCGATTCCCGCCGGCGGTTACGACCAGCGGCCGTTCTCCGCCGCTCCGCCTCCCGTAACCGACGCCGGCCCTTCTTCTCCCTCCCTCGCCTCTATAAAAACCCCTCGCTCCGGCCGCTCCCATCAACCGTCGTCCCCGTCGAACCCCAGCGCCACCGCCACAGTCGGCCACCCCGACCTCGGCCTTCCCTCTGCCACCACCCGTCGTCGTCTCCGCTTCACTTCCCCGACCAGAAACCCCAGCCCATCTTCTACGGTGACCCCGAAGACAGAGCCGCCTCTGCCTCTCTCCCCGACCCGCAGCTCCGCCTGAGCAGCCACCAGCACAGCCCAGCCGCCTCCGCCGAAGTCGCCTCTGCCTCCGCCTTCCTCTGGCCGTAGCAGCTCCGACGAACCATCTGAACCCTAACCGTAGAACAGTGCCTAGGTGTGTCGTGTCGCCTCGCAGTCACGGGGAATCCTAGTCTGCGTAGCCCAGTTCTGGTACCCTTTTCTCTCTCCTCACTACCCCGTTTCTCGTTTCGTCTGATGTGACGCGAACCCTGTGTGACCCTCTCGATGCCAGTGCAACCCGCTCGGTGTGTCGCATCCTGTGGCGATCGTGAACTGCGATCAAAAAAAGGAAAATAATACCCCATTTTCCCCCGGAACTTTGTGCGCCCCGCCAAACGGGATGACTTGGTCGCGTGCGGTCTTCACCGAAAGGTGCGCACCGTTGATACAGACGTGTAAAATTTCGCAGAAGTTGATTTGGATGTGCGTGCACACCGGAATCAACGCGTATCCGTCGACAACGCCCCGTATTGGCCATATTTCAGAACTCTTTGTAACTTTGTGTACACATGTCGGATCAAAATAAAACTTGCGCCATCGGACTCGTAGCAATACGTTGATCCTGTGACCCAAGTTTGGTTCGATTCTGAGAACGTTGACAAAATTGCGTATCGTGGGCCCTGCGGCTCCACTTGACGGGCAATTTTGGGATCGGCTTATCGAAATCCAGTTCTGGAAGTTCCATTGGGTTCGTATCATCGTTTTGGACCTGACACTAAGTTTGACGAATTTGGAGTCCATTATTTCTGACATATTTTTTGGTACGAAGCGGGCCATATGTGGACCCCGCTTTGGCCAGAAACTGTTATTTTTGCCCCTGTGTCCAAATTGGACTCAAGGACGGGCGTTTCTAGCTATTTGATATTTTCTGAACCTGATGGTGATGTTTATTTCAGCAACCGGAGGACTACCTGCAAATCCCGCTGCTACCAGAGCTACAGTTGGAGTCAGAACCCCAGGCAAGTGTACCTTGCCAACCTTGCAGTTTTATTACTTATTTCTTTGACTTAATTAATTGTTGTACATGCTTAACCTAGGACCGTATGACTTACTTAGCGTTCGAATAACATTCGGGTGCCAACACCATACTCGGCGTTGTGTAACGTTACCTAGACATAGATACCGAGACCCTATACCTTTCGTGCTTGCATTATCAAGTACGTCATAACCCAGGACACCTGACACTATTCATGAGACAGAATCTTCTTGAGATATTCATGGTGATTCTGTATAGGATACAGGTTTATGACATATACTTTATTCATATGCTTAGATCTTATCTTGACTTGCTACATTAGATATGATCTTGCGTGTCATGGACAAGAGACGTGTGATTACATTGGGTGGCGAGAGATTTACCATACAAAAGGCTGATTATATATATATATATATTACTTTACTGGAAGTGCCTTAGACTCTGACACAGAGCTTTGGTACCGTACTGGCCCTTCGAGAGAATACTGCTATGGGTTTCTCCGACACAGATCCTATAGTAGTCTCAGCCCGAATATGACTAAAACTCTTACTTGCATATCACTTAGCTGGTTATATAGTTTACCCTATTGTTTCATCTATTGTTGTACTGCATTTATTTTGGCATGAGTTATTTTGTACCTTACTATGTCCCTTGAGGACCTGGATCCGGATTATGTCCCCAGGATTAGCAAACGAGATTTATCCCGAGGTATACGGGACCGGAGCATTAGCAGGAGCAGAAGCAGGAACAGGTGCATACGTTGGAGCAGAACCAGGAACCGAGGACTAAGTGATTGTCGTATATTTTTTCTGAGTAAATATTTCTTTTATACTCAGTTTGTGATGCTATTTACATTCTTGTTTAATGAACAATTGTATCAGACTTGATTATCGGGTTGTTCCCCGATTTAATTACTTATGACTTGATAATGATGTTTATATTTTCTTTTGTTGATATTGATATATTCATTCTGTGGATGAGATTAGTAGACCCTTATTGTTGTATTACAGCTTAAGTACATCCTGATGGGTCCATTAAATTGGGTTTGCCCATCGGTGTGTACTGCTGGCCATTGCTACGTGTCTAGTCCCTCGATATTTTAGGACTGGGGCGTGACATAGTTTTTGTGGTGACCCATGTAGGTCAACGAGTAAATTGTTCGGTTTCAACTTAGGGACCGAGCAAGCCTGCAATAAGAATAGGATAAGTTTTAGGATCTCATCCACTTGCTTGAAATATTCTTGATATCTATATCGGATTCGAATTAATTCCTTGACTTGCATCATGCTTTGATTTCACTATGCGCCTTTTATAGTTTATTTGGATGCAGAGTAATGGATTCACAGGCAAAGCAACGAAACTCCCACAGGAATACCACAAGTTGCAGATATCACCTACGACGATTAAGTGACACCAGTTGGTGGAGGACAATCATCTTAACAAAGCAATCAAGCATATCAGCACTCTTCCAGCAGGCCCAGCAGTAGCAGAGGAATACACCGCAAGGACGCGGACAAGCTCTGGAGATGACCTTGGAGGACGCGTAGACTCTTGTGCGTAAGTTTTCGTAGTTATCTCGTCTAGTATTGCTTTAGTTCGTGCCTGTTAGTTCGTGACCTTAGCCTTAACCTGGTAATTTTAAACTTGCTAATAATTGATAACCTAGTATGTTTTTACAAGTGATAACCTAGTTTTTCTAAACTGTAGTTTTCTAGATTCTGGAAATTGCATAACTTCCCTTGATTAGGGAAGTGATTCCCTATGTATTTTGCTTAAACCCTCATCCTTGATTCTCCTTAATCGTGATGTACTTCGAACAATATTTACAACCGTGTCATCTCTGTTGACCAGTTATTCTTTGATTGCGAGGATGCAATCCTCTTAAGGGGGTAGATTGTAAACCACCTGATTTTTCAGGAATTTTAAAATCATTTTTCACAATTTTTTGGAATTTTTCTGGGATTTTTAACTAATTAAAACTAAGGTATTTTGAAATTAAATAATTTTAAAATGATGTTAAATAATATTAAAATATTTTGAAAATAATATTTTTAGGTGTAAAATAAAAAATTAGACATAGGGTAATTTTTCGGGAATTTATTGGACCCCAAAAATATTTTTAAAGACCTAAAAACTAAGTTTTAATAAACCCTAGAAATAAACCCGGTTTATTTCAAAATTAAACCAAACCATCCCGAACCGGACCGGACCGGTCTAACTGAACCCAACACAATCCTTATTGGGTCGGATCCGGGCCCAAAATCCACTAACCCGAACCCGACCCGGGAACTCAATCCCTAACCCCCGTCCGCTCGAATCCCAGCCGGCCGCCGCGATTCCCGCCGGCGGTTACGACCAGCAGTCGTTCTCCGCCGCTCCGACTCCCCCAGCCGCTTCGCCTCCCGTAACCGACGCTGGCCCTTCTTCTCCCTCCCTCGCCTCTATAAAAATCCCTCGCTCCGGCCGCTCCTATCCACCGTCGTCATCCCCTCAGCCGTCGTCCCCGTCGAACCCCAGCGTCACCGCCACAGTCGGCTACCCCGATCTCGGCCTTCCCTCCGCCACCACCCGCCGTCGTCTCTGCTTCACTTCCCCGACCAGAACCCCCAGCCCGTCTTCTCCGACGACCCCGAAGACAGAGCCGCCTCCGCCTCTCTCTCCGACCCGCAGCTCCGCCTGAGCCGCCACCAGCGCAGCCCGGCCGCCTCCGCCGAAGTCGCCTCCGCCTCCGCCTTCCTCCGGCAGCAGCAGCTCCGGCGAACCGTCTGAACCCTAACCCTAGAACAGTGCCTAGGTGTGTCGTGTCGCCTCGCGGACACGGGGAATCCTAGTTTGCATAGCCCTGTTCAGGTACCCTTTTCTCTCTTCTCACTGCCCTGTTTCTCGTTCCGTCTGATGTGACGCGAACCCTGTGTGACCCTCTCGATGCTCGTACAACCCGCTCGGTGTGTCGCGTTCTGTGGCGATCGCGAACTGCGATCCAAAAACAGAAAAATAATACCCTATTTTCCTCCTGAACTTTATGTGCCCCGCCAAACAGGATGACTTGGTCGCGTGCGGTCTTCACCGAAAGGTGTGTGCCGTTGATACGGACGTGTAGAATTTCACAGAAGTTGATTTGGATGTGCGTACACACCGGAATCAACGCGTATCCGTCGACAACGCCCCTTATCAGCAATATTCCAGAACTCTTTATAACTTTGTGTACACACGTCGGATCAAAATGAAACTTACGCCATCGGACTCGTAGCAATACGCTGGTCCTGTGACCCAAGTTTGGTTCGATTCTGAGAACGTTGACAAAATCGCGTATCGTGGGTCCCGCGGCTCCACTTGACGGGCGATTTTGGGATCGGCTTATCGGAATCCAGTTCTGGAAGTTCCGTTGGGTTCGTATCATCATTCTGGACCTATTGACACTAAATTTGACAAATTTGGAGGCCATTATTTCTGACACTTTTTTCGGTGCGAAGCGGGCCACATGTGGACCCCGCTTTGACCAAAAACTGTTATTTTTGCCCTTATGTCCAAATTGGACTCAAGGACAGGCGTTTCTAGCTATTTGACATTTTTTGAACCTGATGGTGATGTTTATTTTAACAACCGGAGGACTACCTTCAAATCCTGCTGCTACCAGAGCTACAGTTGGAGTCAGAAACCCAGGCAAGTGTACATTGCCAACCTTGCAGTTTTGTTACTTATTTCTTTGACTTAATTAATTATTGTACATGCTTAACCTAGGACCGTGTGACTTACCTAGCGTCCGAATAACATTCCGGCGCCAACACCGTACTCGACGTTGTGTAACGTGTAAAGCCCCTATTTTTTTAAATTTTTTTAAAAATAAATTTCTATAATTTTTGGAATTAAAACTAAGGTATTTTATGATTAAATAATTTTTTAAATAATATTAATTAATATTAAAATAATATGGACATAATATTTTATGGTGTAAAATAAAAAACTAGACATAGGATAATTTTTCGAGAATTTATTGGACCCCGGAAGCATTTTTAAAGTCCTAAAAACTAAGTTTAAATAAACCGAATTAAACCCTAGAAATAAACCCGGTTCAATTGAACCAAACCAACCCAGATCTGGTTCAACTGAACCGAACCCAACCTTAGTTGGTCGGGTCGGATTTAAACCCGACCCGAAACCCGCCTACCCGAACCCGCACTTAAACATTAGCGGATCGGGCCGGATTCATATTGAACCCGACCCGCTGACCCGCCGACCCGACTCGATCGAAACCCTAGTCGAAAACCGACCCAGATTACTTTTCCGACCTGGCGGCTACCCTATTTAATCCGCCTCGGCCGTGCCTGAACCCTAATCCACTCCTCTGTTCACTACCACCGAGCACCCCGGCCTCGCTCCTCCCTGTATCACGTCCCCTCCGGCGGGTCAGCAGCCCGTCCGGCCCACTGCTACTTCGGCTCTCTTTGTCTCCTACTCCGGCACCACAGTGAACTTGTCACGACCCGCACCCGGGGTAAGGGTACTAGTCAGAAACAACGCCCAGCCTACGCCGCAGAATCGGCGGTAGAACGCTGTCTAGAAAGTCTATCTAATATAATGAACCACCAAAAGATAGTGTACTCAATCACCGAACTAAGATAGAATGAACACGAATCAGATAAGAATAGAATAGTCATCAACTCATGAGTTTAAAATAATACATCAATGAGTCTGAAGAGTAACAAAATAAGCTGGATACAAATCCAGTACAAAAGAATACTATCATACTACAAGCTACACTCCAGGGTCAACTATCTCAGTTGGGATAAGTCCCTCTTGAGCCAGGGTCTCCGAATCTAAACCCACAACATCCTGGGGTCCATAATAGGTAGGGTACTCCTCAGTGTCATCTGGAAAAATATATCCAGTCAGGAAAGGAGCAGAGTACATCTCTAACAGCAGTTCTAATCCATGATAAAAACTATGTAACAGTAAATAGCTGTGGATAAACAAGATGCACAAAAATAGATACAAGAGATATATAGACAATAAGGAAATACTGGAAAGAAATACAATAATGAACAATATGCCAATGAAACAATAATACTAATGACTAAGTGTGTGAGTACTAGCTTAACATGTGATCGGCTTGGGCAAGATACAATGCGGCCTGGCTAATCATACGTGCGGTGCATGATCAACACTATTCGCTTACCAATACTTTATTCAATAGGGATTTGATCACATATCTATACTAATACTCCCCACCCCCAACTGGTATAATAGATCCAACCACGGTATGCTATGGCACTAGATTCCCCAAGAAGATAGCTAGTCTCCCCGAGAATCGGTGTCTGTACATGTACAAGATAACCAATAAAACAATACTTGCACCATATACACCATATACCAAGGAATAACATCTCATGACGAGATCCGGATATACCAATCCGTGTAACCATAGTGTCGAGAGAAACATATAAATCTACACTAGATACAACGAACATAGATGATATCATAAATGAGAAACTATCAGAGAATGTACTCGCCTGAAATCCAAAGAACAGTCTCACAGATGTCTGACTCGGTGCCTCGAAGACCTAGATATGGAATACCACATTAAAACAAGATCCCGGAAAGAGAACAAGTCAAACTAGTCAACTCCTAGGTCAATAAATAAATTCTAAGTCAAAAGTCAACTATGGTCAACTCTAAAGTCAACTAAAGTCAAACCAAGGTCAACCTCACAAGAAATCTATATAAATAATATAGAAATAAAATACAATAATTTAGGAATAAAAATTAGATCATAAATCATACTCACACAAAGTATACTACTAATACAAATAATATATACCCTAAAATAATATATATACAAACCAATATGTATACAAATAACATAATATATTATTACAAATATTATACAAAACACATATATATACACATATATATATATACAATAATAATATATAAAATATAATTTAAAACTATCAAAGCGTCACTGAAAATAGTGAACAAAATAAGATAAAATAAAAACAGGTTTAATAGTGACAGTCTTGACTGTCACTAAAAATTCGTCGCAGAAACTCCATATACAAAATCGCTGCTGTCACAGTTTGCTGACAGTTTCAAACTGTCACAAAAAAACGTCGCTGAAAGGTTGCCGCTCAAAACTGCCGCAGCATTAATGACAGATCTGTCATTAATGCTGACCACTGTACAGCGGCTGCTGTTCAGACCAAATAATGACAGTTTCACTGTCATAGAAACCACTGTCACCAAAACAAATAAAAATATAAATATATATATATATATAAATATATATATGCAATAATAATCACAATACATATATATAAACAAATAATTATATACTTATATATATATGCACATATAAACTTATAATTAAATACCAATAGTTACAACACATGCACATATTAATGTTCATATTTTACATGGCTAGAAGCACACCTAAAATATATACATTAATATACAAATAATTACATAATAATTATAAATAATATAATTACACAATTAAACACATAAATATATTTTATAAAATATTTATGTATAATTTATACTATTAACATAAGTACATATATAATTACATGCAAGAAAGCTACATATTATATTTGTACATCATATTAGCACACACAAAAATATATAGATCTATGCTACAATAATTACTATAATAAATACACAAAATAAATATATAATATCTATATATATTTACTAATTATAATTAAAGAATTTAAACCATACATAATTAGATCTATTCAAAAATCCACACAATTGGAGAGTATCACACCGTATCCCACTAGATCTAGGATACGCATGTGACACGAGTCCAACACACAACCAATTGTACCCCAAAGGATACAAACAAATCACAAATAATATTTATGAATAAATCAAAGTGTCAAAAGTAGATCTATGTGTCCGTGTCAAAATACGACATGTTCAAAGCCCCGTGTCGGAGGGAAAACCCCCAAAATGACACGTATCACCAAATAGTTGGGATACGAACCACATGTACCAAATTATGGACATGACACTAGCCCCAAACACATAAGCTCATGTCCAATTGATCTATAGGATCAATTGATACACACAACAAAATGTAAATTCGGAATTCCAACAAAATTAACATAAAAAGTACCATAACTTTCTCCATGGGTCTCCTATGAACACAAAACAAAGTCCTATAGGTAGTACATACATATTGGTTGATTTTACATGATTAAATCTCATATTTAGAAGCTATTTAAATGGGAAAATCTGAATTATACCTATTAGGAGATGGATTCCCAATGAAACCTCCAATTGAGAAGAACTTGCTTCCAAATTGTAGATCCTTGCTCCTCTTTGTAGATCCTTGCTTCCTTCTTCTAGATCCTTGCTTCCTCCTTCTCTAATGGTGAATTGGGAAGAATTTAGAATAAATTTGGTAGGGAATTGGAATGGGAATGGAGGGAATTTGGGAGTGGGAAATTCTAGATCTAGATTTGGAATGAGAATGAGAGGAGAGAGAAATTTCCCCCCTCTTTTAATAGGCCGGCCTTGCCCCTCTCCCAAGCAATTGTAAAATATCCAATGTACCCCTTGGGGCCTCTCATGAAGAAATAATTAAGGAATGAAGCTTCTAGTCTAATCACTTAATTAATTTAATCCATCTCCTTAACTATGGGCTTTCTAAATGGGCCAAATCTAACTATTTAATTCATGTTGGTCCATGGGTCCAAACTACACTAGTTGGGTCCACTAAAATAAGTTCAAAATAATTAAATAACATCCAACAACAATTAAATAATACAACAAAAATTATTTACCATGCACAATATTTATTTAAATAGGAAATTACTAAAATACCCTTTTTTCTAAAATGTGGTAGTGACAGAACTCCCCGACCAGCTCCCTCTGCATCTTCTCCGCTCCACCTCCAATCCCGACTCCCATTTCCGACAAACCAATTAGCTCTGACTCCCTGCACATCCCCGCTCCTCCTCCATCTCCTCCGCCCTAGCCCAGCCCAGCACCGCCTCACCCTCAGTCCCGCTCCGCCATCCCTTCTCCTTCCTCCGCTGCCCAGCCCCCTCGCCGCCCAGACTCGACCCCGGCCGCCTGGGCCCTAGCCACCTCGAGCCTCGCCGAGCAGCCCCGGCCGCCTCCGTCGTGTCCGCCGACCGCAGCCATCTCCGGCATCGATCCCTGAGCTGGACACAGAAATACCCTGACCCGGATACGGCGCAGCCCCGTGTCGGTGTGTCAAGACGACCCACGGACATGAAGAACCTCGTTCTACGAAGCCCTATTCTGGTAACCCGTTCTCTCTCCTCGTTGGCCCATTTTCTGTTCCGTCAGTTGTGACGCGTAGACTGCGTAACCCTCTCGATGCCCGTACAACCCGCTCGGTGCGTCGTGTCCTATGGCGATCGCGAACCGCGATCCAAAAACAGGAAAATTAATACCCTATTTTCCCCCGGAACTGAGTGTGCCCCGTCAAACGGGACGACTTGGTCGCGTGCGGTCTTCACCAAAACGTGCGCACCGTCAATACGGACGTGCGAGATTTCGCAGAAGTTGATTTGGATGTGCGTGCACACCGGAATCAACGCGTATCCGCCGACGACGCCCCGTATCTGCCTATTTTGGAACACATTGTAACTTTGTGTATACACGTCGGATCAAAACGAAACTTACGCCATCGGACTCGTAGCAATACGCTGGTCCTGTGACCCAAGTTTGGTTCAATTCTGAGAACGTTGACAAAATTGCGTGTCGTGGGCCCCGCGACTCCACTTGACAGACGATTTTGTGATCGGCTCATCGGAATCCAATTCTGGAAGTTTCGTTGGGTTCGTATCATCGTTCCTAATTTGTTGACACTAAGTTTGATGAATTTGGAGACCATTGGTTCTGACACATTTTTTGGTGCAAAGCGGCCCACATGTGGACCCCATTTTGACCAGAAATTGTGATTTTTGCCCTTGTGTTCGAATTGGACTCAAGGACAGGTGTTTCTAGCTATTTGATATTTTTTGAATCTAATGGTGATATTTATTACAGCTTTTGGAGGAGTACCTGCAGAATCCACTAATACAGGGATAACTGTTGGTATTCAAACCCCAAGCAAGTGTACCTTGCCAACATTGCAGTTCTTATTACATATTTTTTTGATTTATTTATATCTTGTACATGCTTGACCTAGGACCGTGTGACTTACTTAGCGTCCGATTAATAGTCGGGTGCCAACACCGTACGCGGAGTTGTGTAACGTCATCTAGAGATGGATATCGCGACCCTTTACATTCTCGTACTTGTCTTATCAAGTACATAGACCCAGGACACTTGACACTATTCATGAGATAGAATCTTCCTGAGATATTTATGGTGATTCTGTATAGGATACAGATTTTATGACATAGATATTATATTCATAGATATTATATGACTTGCTGCATTAGTTTTGATCATGTGTGTCATGGACATGAGACGTGAGATTACATTGGGTGGAGAGAGATTTACCATACAAAAGGCTGATTATATATATATAATACTTTAATTAAAGTGCCTTAGACTCTGGCAACAGAGCTTTGGTACCGTACTGGCCCTTCGAGAGAATACTGCTATGGGTTTCCCCGACACAGATCCTATAGTAGTCTCAGCCCGAGAACTCTCACTTGCATTTCACATAGATAGTTACATATTTACCCTGTTTATTTTATTTATTTTTGTACTGCATTTATTTTTGGCATGAGTTATTATGTACCTTGCTATGTCCCCTGAGGACCTGGATTCCGGATTATGTCCCCAGGATTAGCTGACGAGATCTATCCCGAGGTATACGGGACCGGAGCATTAGCAGAAGCAAGAACAGGTGCAGACACCGGAGCAGTACCAGATCCAGTAGACGAGTGATCCCTGAGGTTATCTTATGAGTATATACTGTTTCCATACTCAGTGTTGTTGTGGTTAGCTTTATTCTTGTATCTTGACAGTTGTATCAGACTCATTATCGGATTATATCCCAGGTTTATATTTTATTGAGATTGATCTTGCTTTATGATTCTGATATTGTTGCATTCATATCTGTGGATGAGATTAGTATATCTAGACCCATATTGTTGTATTACAGCTTAAGTACGCCCCGATGGATCCATTAAATTAGGTTTGTCCATCGGTGTGTGCTGTAGGCCATTGCCACGTGTCTAGTCCCTCGTTATTTTGGGACTGGGGCGTGACATGGTTTTTGTGGTGGCCCATGCAGGTCAACGACTAAATTGTTTCGGTTTCAACTTAGGGACTGAGCAAGCCTGCAATAAGAATAGGATAAGTTTTTGGATCTCATCCACTTGCTTGAATCGTTCTTGACACCTATATCGGATTCGAATTAATTTTTTGACTTGCATCCTGCCTTGATTCCTGTGCGCCTCTTATTGTTCATTTTGTTTGTTACTCTAAAAAAAAAATTTACTATGTGATTGGTAATTAGAACTTGACGGTTTAAGTTATTATTGTAGATTATGACCTAATGATTACCCCTTAGCTTTAAGTCGGTAATTTGTACCCCCATCTCGATACAAGTTAGATCCCTTTCCCCTTAACGGCTAGTAAAATACTTGTTCTATAAGCATGATGACTAAGACTTAAGACGACCATGACCTAAGTAATATAGGAGGATACCCTAATAAGTACTAAGACCCCTTCTCGTAGACCTTAACAGGAGCTTCTATGGTACCCTTAAGACAATTACAATAGTAGTTCAATTGTTATAAGTTAGGTAGTATACCTCACACCCTAGTATTACATAGTCTTTTGACCCATTATTGAAGTGTAACTGAATGACATTAAATGTATGCTAGCATAAGACGACAGTGTTTATTCAGACAATAGAATTTAGAGGTCCATGTCCTACTTGGTCGACTAGCAACTTAGACAAGGAGGTTGTATGGTAACTGTAGAGATTGTAAAGTCTTTTATTATTATTGCTTATTTTATTTTGTGAACTTGAATTAATTTGTACCTCCTTTCATCATCATCTAGCGTACTTATAATTGTTGTACTACCTTGACTTATGCTGCTAATATAGCCTAGTTTTGCAAGCTTATCCTTTTATCGAGCTTGTTCATGACATATGTATTATTGGGTCGACACACTAATACAATTGTCTATTCATAATTAATGTATTACGGTCTGATCAACCTTAGTGCATTTTGGTTCGCTCTTCGCACGACTACTTTACGTGGATTGAGATATATAGTTGACTAGTATACTTGCCCTCTAGATATGTCTGAGCATATCGTATCAGTTACATAACTGTACTAATACGAGCATATGAATAGGAATTACCAAATTATGATTTTAATCCATAACTGTCTTCACAATTTCCATTTGAATTCTTTAAACATCTTGATCCCGATACTTCTATTCTATTACCTCCCCCTTGAACTCTGTATTATTGATCTTCGTCTCCCCTTATTTCGAAAAGACGAAATATCTTGCTTGGTATAAGTTTGATATATAGATAGTACTAGATATACCCCACAGGCCAGTCGTATTGTTTGGTGACTATCTTTTATAAATGATTAAGGGCATATCCTAGATGATATGTTGGGTAAATTCTAAGTTGGGTAGAGACCGCAATGTTTACTTGAGAGGAATTCATTAGACTGTAATCAAGTGAGATTTGATAGAGAGACCCTACCCTAGCTTAATTTCGAGGATGAAATTATTTTAAGTTGGGTAGATTGTAAAGCCTCTGTTTTTTTAATTTTTTTTAAAAACAATTTTACACAATTTTCTGTAATTTCTGGAATTAAAACTAAGGTATTTTGTTATTAAATAATTTTTTAAATAATGTTAATTAATATTAAAATATTATGGACATAATATTTTATGGTGTAAAATGAAAAACTAGACATAAGGTAATTTTCCGAGAATTTATTGGACCCCAGAAGCATTTTTAAAGTCCTAAAAACTAAGTTTAAATAAACCGAATTAAACCCTAAAAAAAAACCCGGTTCAATTGAACCAAACCAACCCAAACCAACCCAGACCCGGTTCAACTGAACCGAACCCAACCTTAGCGGGTCGGGTCGGATCTAAACCCGACCCGAAACCCGCCTACCCGAACCCGCACTTAAACATTAGCGGATCGGGCCGGATTCATATTGAACCCGACCCGCTGACCCGCCGACCCGACTCGATCGAAACCCTAGTCGGAAACCGACCTAGATTACTGTTACGACCCGGCGGCTACCCTATTTAATCCGCCTCGGCCGTGCCTGAACCCTAATCCACTCCTACGTTCACTACCACCGAGCACCCCGGCCTCGCTCCTCCCTGTATCACGTCCCCTCCAGCGAGTCAGCAGCCCGTCCGGCCCACTGCTACTCCGGCTCTCTTTGTTCTCCTACTCCGGCACCACCGTGAACTCCCCGACCAGCTCCCTCTGCATCTTCTCCGCTCCACCTCCAATCCCGACTCCCATCTCCGGCAAACCAATTAGCTCTGACTCCCTGCACATCCCTGCTCCTCCTCCATCTCCTCCGCCCTAGTCCAGTCCAGCACCACCTCACCCTCAGCCCCGCTCCATCTTTCCTTCTCCTTCCTCCGCTGCCCAACCCCCTCGCCGCCCTGACTCGACCCCGACCGCTTGGGCCCTAGCCACCTCGAGCCTCGCCGAGCAGCCCCGGTCGCCTCCGCCATGTCCGCGGACCGCAGCCATCTCCGGTATCGATCCCTGACCCGAACAGAAATACCCTGACCCGGACACGGAGCAGCCCCGTGTCGGTGTGTCAAGATGACCCACGGACACGAAGAACCTCGTTCTACAAAGCCATGTTCAGGTAACCCGTTCTCTCTCCTCGTTGCCCCATTTTCTGTTCCGTCAATTGTGACGCGTAGACTGTATAACCCTATCGATGCCCGTGCAACCCGCTCGGTGCGTCGCGTCCTGTGGCGATCGTGAACCGCGATCCAAAAATAGGAAAAATAATACCCTATTTTTCCCCGGAACTGAGTGCGCCCCGTCAAATGGGATGACTTGGTCGCGTACAGTCTTCACCAAAACGTGTGCACCGTCGATACGGACGTACATGATTTCACAGAAATTGATTTGGATGTGCGTGCACACCGGAATCAACGCGTATCCGCCTATAACGCCCCATATCTGCCTGTTCTGGAACACGTTGTAACTTTGTGTACACACGTCGGATCGAAACAAAACTTGCGCCATCGGACTCGTAGCAATACGCTGGTCCTGTGACCCATGTTTGGTTCAATTCTGAGAATGTTGACAAAATTGCGTGTCGTGGGCCCCGCGGCTCCACTTGACGGGCGATTTTGTGATCGGCTCATCGGAATCCAATTCTGGAAGTTTCGTTGGGGTCATATCATCGTTCCTGATTTATTGACACTAAGTTTGACGAATTTGGAGACCATTGGTTCTGACACATTTTTTGGTGCAAAGCGGCCCACATGTGGACCCCGCTTTGACCAAAAACTGTGATTTTTCCCCTTGTGTCCGAATTGGACTCAAGGACAGGCGTTTCTAGCTATTTGATGGTGATGTTTATTACAGCTTTTGGAGGAGTACCTGCAGAATCCACTAATACAGTGACAACTGTTGGTATTCAAATCCCGGGCAAGTGTACCTTGCCAACATTGCAGTTCTTGTTACATATTTTCTTGATTTATTTATATCTTGTACATGCTTGACCTAGGACCGTGTGACTTACTTAGCGTCTGATTAATAGTCGGATGCCAACACCGTACGCGGAGTTGTGTAATGTCATCTAGAGATGGATATCGTGACCCTTTACATTCTCATACTTGTCTTATCAAGTACATAGACCCAGGACACTTGACACTATTCATGAGATAGATTCTTTCTGAGATATTCATGGTGATTCTGTATAGGATACAGGTTTTATGATATAGACATTATATTCATAGACATTATATGACTTGCTGCATTAGTTTTGATCCTGCGTGTCATGGACATGAGACGTGAGATTACATTGGGTGGTGAGAGATTTACCATACAAAAGGCTGATTATATATATAATACTTTAATTGAAGTGCCTTAGACTCTGGCAACAGAGCTTTGGTACCGTACTGGCCCTTTGAGAGAATACTGCTATGGGTTTCCCCGACACAGATCCTGTAGTAGTCTCAGCCCGAGTATGACTAAAACTCTGACTTGTATTTCACATAGATGGTTACATATTTACCCTGTTTATTTTATTTATTTCTGCACTGCATTTATTTTTGGCATGAGTTATTATGTACCTTGCTATGTCTCCTGAGGACCTGGATTCCGGATTATGTCCCCAGTTTTAGCTGACGAGATCTATCCCGAGGTATACGGGACCGGAGCATTAGCAGAAGCAAGAACAGGTGTAGACACCGGAGTAGTACCAGATCCAGTAGACGAGTGATCCCTGAGGGTATCTTCTGAGTATATACTGTTTCCATACTCAGTGTTGCTGTGGTTAGCTTTATTCTTGTAAACCCCCTGATTTTTCAATATTTTTAAAACTGGATTTTTCAGAATTTTTGGGATTTTGCGGGAATTTTTGCTAATTAAAAACAAGGTATTTTTGGCATTAAATAAAATTAAATATATTTAGAATATATTAAAATATTATGAAAATAATATTTTGGGTGTAAAATAAAATACTGGACTTAGGATAATTTTCCTGGAATTTATTGGACCCCGAAAACATTTTTAAAAGCCAGAAAACTATATTAATTAAAAATTTAAATTGAACCGGGCTGAACCGGGTTCAAACCGGGCTGAACCGGCCTGAACCTGGTCCAGCTGAACCCGACCGGCCGACCGCCCTAGCGGGTCGGGTCGGGTCCGCCCGACCAAACCCGCAACCGCCACCCGCGAACCCGTTTCCTCCTCCCACGACCCAGCTCCCCCGCCCGGCCGCTCGCCTCCTCCTCCGGCCCACGCCCCCGCGAGCTCCGCCTCCCCCGCCACGTCCCCCGCCTCGCTCGGCCTCCCCTCTCCCTCTCCCCTTCCTATAAGAATCCCCCCTTTCCCTCTTCTCCGACAACCTCCCACCTGAACCCTAGACCTCCGGCCATCCTCCAGCACCTCGCCGCGCCACCGTCTCCCGCCCAGCTCCGCCGGCGATGCCGCAGCCCCGAGCCCCCACCTTCCCCCACCTTCCTCGTCCTTCCTCCTTCTTTCTCTCCCGACCCAGCAAGGCCCCGCAGCCCCCTCCGGCCCACTGCCCAGCGGCCGGCCGCCTGTGCCGCCTCCCAGCGCGCCGCCGCACCGCCCTCGACCGCCTCCGCTGCCCCGGCCCCCTCCGGCCAGCCCCGAGCCGCCGCCTCCGGCCAAACAACAGCGGAAACCATAACCCTAGGTGTTGACCCGGACACTTCGTGTCGACGCGGACACGGAGAAATTCGGTTTTCGGAGCCCTGTTCAGGTACCCGTTTCTCTCTACTCGTTTATCCATTTTCGATTCCGTCTGTTGCATCGCGAACCCTGCGTGACCCTCTCGGTGCCCGTGCAACCCGCTCGGTGCATCGCGTCCTGTGGCGATCGTGAACCGCGATCCAAAAACAGGAAAATAATGCCCTGATTTATCCCGGAACCGAGTCTGCCCTGCCAAATGGGACGACCTGGTCGCGTGCGATCTTCACCAATATGTGCGTGCCGTTGATACGGACGTGCAAAATTTTGCAGAAGTTGATTTGGATGTGCGTGCACACCGGAATCAAAGCGTATCCGCGGACACCGTCCCGTATCCGTCTGATCTGGAATGCATCGTAACTTTGTGTACACACGTCGGATCAAAACGAAACTTGCGCCATCGGACTCGTAGCGATACGCTGGTCCTGTGACCCAAGTTTGGTTCGATTCTGAGAACGATGACAAAATCGCGTATCGTGGGCCCTACAAGCTCCACTTGACGGGCGATTTTGTGATCGGTTCATCGGAATCCAATTCTAGAAGTTCCTTGGATTCGTATCATCGTTCTGGACCTGTTGACACTAAGTTTGATGAATTTGGAGACCTTTGACCCTGACACATTTTTCGGTGCGAAGTGGGCCACATGTGGGCCCCACTTTGACCCAAAATTGTCATTTTTGCCCTTGTCTCCAAATTGGACTCAAGGACAGGCGTTTCTAGCTGATTGATATTTTTTGAATCTGATGGTAATATTTATTTCAGCAACCGGAGTACTGCCTGCAAATCCCACTGCTGCCAGAGCTACAATTGGAGCCGAAACACCAGGCAAGTGTACCTTGCCAACTTGCAGTCTTTGTTACATATTACTTGTCTCAATTATAACTGTTGTACATGCTTAACCTAGGAACCGTGTAACGTACTTAGTGTCCAATTATAGTCGGGTGCCAATCCCGTACGCGGTGTTGGGTACGTCATCTAGAGATGGACATTCGTGACCCTTTACATTCTCGTACTTGCATTATCAAGTGCGTTATACCCAGGACACCTGACACTATTCATGAGATAGAATCTTCCTGAGATATTCATGGTGATTCTGTGTAGGATACATATTCCTGATATATACAGTTTACATGCTTAGAATCTATTCTGACTTATTGCATTAGTCTGATCTTGCGTGACTTGGACCTGAGATATTATGGAACTGTGACGTGAGATTTCATGGGATGGGGAGAGTATTACCATATCAAGGCTGATTATAATATAAATAATGTCATCTGGAGGTGTCTTAGTCTCTGATACAGAGCTTTGGCGCAAGTTCTGGCCCTTCGAGAAAATATTACTATGGGTTTCTCCAACATCGATCCTGTAGTAGTCTCAGCCTGAGTATGACTAAAACTCTCACTTGCATATCACTTAGCTGGTTACATAGTTTACCCTATTGTTTATTTATTGCTGCACTGCATTATTTATTTTGGCATGAGTTATTTTGTACCTTGCTATGTCCCCTGAGGACCTGGATCTGGATGATGTCCCCAGGTTTAGCCGAAGAGATCTACCCCAAGGTATACGGAACAGAAGCACTTCTCAGAGCAGAACCAGGAACCGAGGACGAGATCATACCCGAAGACTTCTCCTGAGTATTGGCTTTACATACTCAGATATTTCCATTTCCAGTTACTTTATTTCATGTCTATTTTCTTTAATGTAACAGACTTATTCTCGGATTGTTTCCCGAGACACTTTTGTTGAGATATGCTAGTTTATTTTCACTTACATTTATTCTGGCTTTTGATTTGTGATATCTGTTGTGGATGAGATTAGAATAGACTGTGACTTGTATCACTGGACCTATTTACTGTTGTATACAGCTTAAGTATGCCTTGATGGATCCATTAAATTGGGTTTGTCCATCGGTGCGTGCTGCTGGCCATTGCCATATGTCCAGTCCCTCGGTATTTTGGGACTGGGGCGTGACATAGTTTTTGTGGTGGTCCATGCAGGTCAACGACTAAATTGTTCGGCCTCAACTTAGGGACCGAACATGCCTGCAATAAGAATAGGATAAGTTTCTAGGATCTCATCCACTTGCTTGAATAGTTCTTGATATCTATTCGAATTAATTTATTGACTTGCATCCTGCCTTGATTCCTGTGCGCCTCTTATTATTTATTTTGGATACAGGGAAATGGACCCACAAGCCAGCAACGAGGCTCATACAGGAATACCACAAGGCATTTTGGTTACCCACGAAGACGATGTGACCCCAGTTGGTGAAGGTCAATCATCACAATGCAGTCAAGCAAGTCAGCCTGCCTCGAGAATCCATCAAGATGACGTTCCACCATCGACGCAGTCTACTCCACCGATGCCTTCCTTTCTACTGGGACAGCCTATGGACGAACAACAAATGTTCCGAATATTCTACGCGATGATACAAGTCCATTAGAAGGTACATCAAGAAGCTCAGCAAAACCAAGCGGAGAAGTTCATTGACAGATTTAGCTCGGAGCTACGGACGTTAATCATCTCAAATACAACTACCTTAGACAAGGACGTTCTTGCTGCATCACGACCCGTGGAGGGCACCACAAGGATCGAGTCCAGCCAGAAGCGGCTGTATACGTCAGTACCAGACCAAGCACAATAGAAAAGAGCTGCAATGCGACCACAAATAAATCCACCACCGAGAGCAGCACCAAGAGCCTCATTCCTTCCTACTTGTTACCACTGTGGCAAGATAGGCCATATTAATAAGGAATGCAGACGCAAGTTAGGATTATGCTTAATTTGCGCGTCCAATCAATACTTAGCCAAGGATTGTCCTTAGCATCAAGAGAAAGCAGTGATAATTCATCAACCAGCCACATTAGCACCTGCCGGAGCACCACAGGAAGAAATTGCAAAGAGTTCTCCCATGCACCAGCCGCCAGAAGCATCTCCGCAAGTACTACCTATCTGTCAATATTGTCGAAAGCGAGGCCATATTGAGGACGAGTGTAGACGAAAAAGGAAAGTATGTTTAGCTTGCGGATTCAGTCAGCATTCATTGAGGGAATGCCCTGAGCGTCGAGAAAGAGCACCAAAGGGTAACCAGCAAGCGTTACCAATACCGAGGCCAACCTATCCTACATTGGGAGCACCACAAACAGAAGTTCAAGAAGTCCTACCACCAGCTCCAGGAGGGTATCAGCCGAGGCCACCCTTGATACCCCAGGCACTACTCTTCCAGCAGGCTCAGCAGCAGCAGAGGAATCGACCGCAAGGACGTGAACAAGCCCTCACGATGACCGTGGAGAACGCGCAGACTCGTGGAGTAGCTAATGCGCGTAAGTGATTCGTAGCTACCGTTTCTAGTATTGTTTTAGCTCGTGCCTATTTGGTTCGTGACCTCAGCCCCAACCTAGTAATTTGGAACTTGTTAATAATAACCTAGTTTTCTAAAAAAAATTGTAGTTCTCTTGCTTTAACTAGATTTTCTTTACTCTAGAAAGTGCATAACTTTCATTCTTAGGGAAACGACATTTTCCCTAGGTGTCTTGTGATGCGTTTCGAACAACGCTTACAACCGTGTCATCTCTGTTGACCGGTTATTCTTTGATTGCGAGGACGCAATCCTCTTAAGGGGGTAGATTGTAAACCCCCTGATTTTTTAAGATTTTTAAAACTTGATTTTTCAGAAATTTCTGGGATTTTTCGAGAATTTTTGCTAATTAAAAATAAGCTATTTTTGGCATTAAATAAAATTAAATATTTTAAAATATATTAAAATATTATGAAAATAATATTTTGGGTGTAAAATAAAATACTGGACTTAAGGTAATTTTCCTGGAATTTATTGGACCCCAAAAACATTTTTAAAAGCCAGAAAACTATATTAATTAAAAATTCAAATTGAACCGGGCTGAACCGGGTTCAAACCGGGCTGAACCGGCCTGAACCCGGTCCAGCTGAACCCGACCGGACCGACCGCCCTAGCGGGTCGGGTCGGGTCCGCCCGACCAAACCCGCAACCGCCACCCGCGAACCCATTTCCTCCTCCCACGACCCAGCTCCCCTGCCCGATTCTTCCGTCGCCCTGCCCGGCCGCTCGCCGCCTCCTCCGGCCCATGCCCCCGCGAGCTCCGCTACCCCTGCCACGTCCCCCGCCTCGCTCGGCCTCCCCTCTCCCTCTCCCCTTCCTATAAGAACCCTCCATTTCCCTCTTCTCCGGCAACCTCTCACCTGAACCCTAGACCCCCGGCTATCCTCCAGCACCTTGCAGCGCCACCGTCTCCCGCCCAGCTCCGCCGGCTACACCGCAGCCCCGAGCCTCCACCTTCCTACTCCTTCCTCCTCCTTCCTCCCCCGACCCAGCAAGGCCCCGCAGCCCCCTCCGGCCCGCTGCCCAGCCGCCGGCCATCTGCGCCACCTTCCAGCGCGCCGTCGCACCGCCCTCGACCACCTTCGCTGCCCCGGCCCCCTCCGGCCAGCCCCGAGCCGCCGCCTCCGGCCAAACAACAGCGGAAACCCTAACCGTAGGTGTTGATGCGGACATGGAGAAATTCGGTTTTCGGAGCCCTGTTCAGGTACCCGTTTCTCTCTGCTCGTTTACCCATTTTCGATTCTGTCTGTTGCATCGCGAACCCTGCGTGACCCTCTCGGTGCCCGTGCAACCCGCTCGGTGCATCGCTTCTTGTGGCAATCGTGAACTGCGATCCAAAAATCGGAAAAATAATATCCTGATTCACCCCGGAATCGAGTCCGCCCCGCCAAACGGGATAACTTGGTCGCGTGCGGTCTTCACCAATACGTGTGCGCCATTGATACGGACGTGCGAGATTTCGCAGAAGTTGATTTGGATGTGCGTGCACACCGGAATCAACGCATATCCGCGGACACCGTTCCTTATCTGTCCAATCTAGAATGCGTCGTAACTTTGTGTACACACGTCGGATCAAAACAAAACTTATGCCATCGGACTCGTAGCGATACGCTGGTCCTGTGACCCAAGTTTGGTTCGATTCTGAGAACGTTGACAAAATTGCGTATCGTGGCCCCACATGCTCCACTTGACGGGCGATTTTGTGATCGGCTCATCGGAATCCAATTCTGGAAGTTCCGTTGGGTTCATATCATCGTTCTGGACCTGTTGACACTAAGTTTGACGAATTTGGAGACCTTTGACCCTGACACGTTTTTTGGTGCGAAGTGGGCCACATGTGGGCCCCACTTTAACCCAAAATTATCATTTTTGCCCTTGTCTCCAAATTGGACTAAAGGATAGGCGTTTCTAGCTGATTGATATTTTTTGAATCTGATGGTAATATTTATTTTAGTAACCGAAGTACTGCCTGCAAATCCAACTACTGCCAGAGCTACAATTGGAGCCGAAATACCAGGCAAGTGTACCTTGCCAACTTGCAGTCTTTGTTACATATTACTTGTCTCAATTATAACTGTTGTACATGCTTAACCTAGGAACAGTGTGACGTACTTAGTGTTCGATTATAGTCGGGTGCCAACCCCGTACGCGGTGTTAGGTACGTCATATAGAGATGGACATTCGTGACCCTTTACATTCTCGTACTTGCATTATCAAGTGCGTTATACCAAGGACACCTGACACTATTTATGAGACAGAATCTTTCTGAGATGTTCATGGTGATTCTGTATAGGATACATATTCCTGACATATACAGTTTACATGCTTAGAATCTATTCTGACTTATTGCATTAGTCTGATCTTGCGTGACTTGGACTTGAGATATTATTGAACTGTGACGTGAGATTTCATGGGGTGGGGAGAGTATTACCATATCAAGGCTGATTATAATATAAATAATGTCATCTGGAGGTGTCTTAGTCTCTGATACAGAGCTTTAGCGCAAGTTCTGGCCCTTCGAGAAAATACTGCTATAGGTTTCTCCAACACCGATCCTGTAGTAGTCTCAGCCTGAGTATGACTAAAACTCTCACTTGCATATCACTTAGCTGGTTACATAGTTTACCCTATTATTTATTTATTGCTGTACTGCATTATTTATTTTGGCATGAGTTATTTTGTACCTTGCTATGTCCCCTGAGGACCTGGATCTGGATGATGTCCCCAGGTTTAGCCGAAGAGATCTACCCTAAGGTGTACGGAACATGAGCACTTCTCGGAGCAGAACCAGGACCGAGGACGAGATCGTGCCCGAAGACTTCTCCTGAGTATTGGCTTTACATACTCAGATATTTCTATTTCCAGTTACTTTATTTTATGTCTATTTTCTTTAATATAACAGACTTATTCTCGGATTGTTTTCCGAGACACTCTTGTTGAGATATGCTAGTTTATTTTCACTTGCATTTATTTTGGCTTTTGATCTATGATATCTGTTGTGGATGAGATTAGAATAGTCTGTGACTTGTATCACTGGACCTATTTACTATTATATACAGCTTAAGTATGCCCCGATGGATCCATTAAATTGGGTTTGTCCATCGGTGCGTGCTGCTGGCCATTGCCACGTGTCCAGTCCCTCGGTATTTTGGGACTGGGGCGTGACAATTCTTGTATCTTGACAGTTGTATCAGACTCATTATCGGATTATTTCCCGGGTTTATATTTTATTGAGATTGATCTTGCTTTATGATTCTGATATTGTTGCATTCATATCTGTGGATGAGATTAGTATATCTAGACCCATATTGTTGTATTACAGCTTAAGTATGCCCCGATGGATCCATTAAATTGGGTTTGTCCATCGGTGTGTGCTGCTAGCCATTGCCAGGTGTCTAGTCCCTCGCTATTTTGGGACTGGGGCGTGGCATAAGGTCACCTAGATATGGATACCGAGACCCTATACCTTTCGTGCTTGCATTATCAAGTACGTCATAGCCCAAGACACCTGACTCTATTCATGAGACAGAATCTTCCTGAGATATTCATGGTGAGTCGGTATAGGATACAGGTTTATGACATATACTTTATTCATATGCTTAGTCATATTTTGACTTGCTGCATTAGATATGATCTCGTTTATCATGGACATGAGACGTGTGATTACATTGGATGGGGAAAGATTTACCAAACAAAAGGCTGATTATATATATTACTTTACTGGAAGTGCCTTAGACTCTGACACAGAGCTTTGGTACTGTACTGGCCCTTCGAGAGAATACTGCTATGGGTTTCTCCGACACAAATCCTTTAGTAGTCTCAGCCCGAGTATAACTAAAACTCTCACTTGCATATCACTTAGCTGGTTATATAGTTTACCCTATTGTTTCATCTATTGTTGCACTACATTTATTTTGGCATGAGTTATTTTGTACCTTGCTATGTCCCCTGAGGACCTGGATCCGAATTATGTCCCCAGGATTAGCAGATGAGATTTATCCCGAGGTATACGGGACCGGAGCATTAGCAGGAGCAGAAGCAGGAACAGGTGCATACGTTGGAGCAAAACCAGGAACCGAGGACTAGGTGATTGCCGTATATTTTTCCTGGGTATATGTTTCGTCTATACTCAGTTTGTGATGCTATTTACATTCTTGTTTAATGAACAATTGTATCAGACTTGATTATCGGGTTGTTCCCCGATTTAATTACTTGTGACTTGATGATGATATTTATATTTCCTTTTGTTGATATTGATATATTCATTCTGTGGTTGAGATTAGTAGACCCTTATTGTTGTATTATAGCTTAAGTACATCCTGATGGGTCCATTAAATTGGGTTTGCCCATCGGTGTGTACTGTTGGCCATTGCCACGTGTCTAGTCCCTCAATATTTTGGGACTGGGACATGATATGGTTTTTGTGGTGGCCCATACAGGTCAACGACTAAATTGTTCGGTTTCAACTTAGGGACCGAGCAAGCCTGCAATAAGAATAGGATAAGTTTTAGTATCTCATCCACTTGCTTGAAACGTTCTTGATATCTATATCTGATTCAAATTAATTCCTTGACTTGTATCCTGGCTTAATTTTCATGTGCGTCTTTTACAGTTTATTTGGATGCAGAGTAATGGATTCACAGGCAAAGCAATGAGACTCCCACAAGAACACCACAAGTTGCAGATGTCACCTACGACGATGAAGTGACACCAGTTGGTGGAGGATAATCATCTCAACAAAGCAATCAAGCAAATCAGCACTCTTCCAGCAGGCCCAGCAGCAACAGAGGAATACACTGCAAGGACGCGGACAAGCTCTGACGATGACCTTGGAGGATGCACAGACTCTTGTGCGTAAGTTTTCTTAGTTATCTCGTCTAGTATTGCTTTAGTTCGTGCCTGTTGGTTCGTGACCTTAGCCTTAACCTGGTAATTTTGAACTTGCTAATAATTGATAACCTAGTATATTTTTACAAGTGATAACCTAGTTTTTCTAAACTATAGTTTTCTAGATTCTGGAAATTGCATAACTTCCATTGATTAGGAAAGTGATTCCCTATGTATTTTGCTTAAACCCTCATCCTTGATTCTCCTTAATCGTGATGTACTTCGGACAATGTTTACAACCGTGTCATCTCTGTTGACCGATTATTCTTTGATTGCGAGGACGCAATCCTCTTAAAGGGGGTAGATTGTAAACCCCCTAATTTTTCAGGAATTTTAAAATCATTTTTCATAATTTTTCTGGAAATTTTCGGGAATTTTTAACTAATTAAAACTAAGATATTTTGAAATTAAATGATTTTTAAATAATGTTAAATAATATTAAAATATTTTGAAAATAATATTTTTAGGTGTAAAATGAAAAATTAGACATAGGGTAATTTTTTGGAAATTTATTGGACCCCGAAAATATTTTTAAAGACCTAAAAACTAAGTTTTAATAAACCCTAGAAATAAACCCGGTTTATTTCAAAATTAAACCAAACCATCCCGAACCGGACCGGACCGGTCTAACTGAACCCAACTCAATCCTTATTCGGTCGGATCCGGGCCCAAAACCCACTAACCCGGACATGAACCCGACCCGGGAACTCAATCCCTAAACCCCGTCCGCTCGAATCCCAGCCGGCCGTCGCGATTCCCGCTGGCGGTTATGACCAGCGGTCGTTCTTCGCCGCTCTGCCTCCCCCAGCCGCTCTGCCTCCCGTAACCGACGCCGACCCTTCTTCTCCCTCCCTCGCCTCTATAAAAATCCCTCGCTCCGGCCGCTCCCATCCACCGTCGTCATCCCCTCAGCCGTCGTCCCCGTCGAACCCCAACACCACCGCCACAGTCGGCCACCCCGACCTCGGCCTTCCCTCCGCCACCACCCTCCGTCGTCTCCGCTTCACTTCCTCGACCAGAACCCCCAGCCCGTCTTCTCCGGCGACCCCGAAGACAGAGCCGCCTCCGCCTCTCTCCCCGACCCGCAGCTCCGCCTAAGCCGCCACCAGTGCAGCCCGGCCGCCTCCACCGAAGTCGCCTCTGCCTCCGCCTTCCTCCGGCCGCAGCAGCTCCGGCGAACCGTCTGAACCCTAACCCTAGAACAGTGCCTAGGTGTGTCGTGTCGCCTCGCGGATACGAGAAATCCTAGTCTGCGTAGCCCGATTCAGGTACCCTTTTCTCTCTCCTCACTGCCCCATTTCTTATTCTGTCTGATGTGACGCGAACCCTGCATGACCCTCTCGATGCCCGTGTAACCCGCTCGGTATGTCGCGTCCTGTGGCGATCGCGAACTGCGATCCAAAATCAGGAAAATAATACCCCATTTTCTCCCGGAACGGAGTGCGCCCCTCCGGGATGACTTGGTCGCGTGCGGTCTTCACCGAAAGGTGTGCGCCGTTGATACGGACGTGTGAGATTTTGCAAAAGTTGATTTGGATGTGCATGCACACCGGAATCAACGCGTATCCCTCGACAACGCCCCGTATCGGCCATTTTCCAGAACTTATTGTAACTTTGTGTACGCACGTCGAATCAAAACAAAACTTACGCCATCGGACTCGTAGCAATACGCTGGTCCTGTGACCCAAGTTTGGTTCGATTCTGAGAACGTTGACAAAATCGCGTATCGTGGGCCCCGCGGCTCCACTTGACGGGCGATTTTGGGATCGGCTTATCGGAATCCAGTTCTGGAAGTTCTGTTGGGTTCGTATCATCGTTCTGGACCTGTTGACACTAAGTTTGACAAATTTGGAGGCCATTATTTCTAATACATTTTTCGGTGCGAAGCGGGCCACATGTGGACCCCGCTTTGACCAGAAACTGTCATTTTTGCCCCTGTGTCCAAATTGGACTCAAGGACAGACGTTTCTAGCTATTTGATATTTTCTGAACCTGATGGTGATGTTTATTTCAGCAACCGGAGGACTACCTGCAAATCCCGCTGCTACCAGAGCTATAGTTGGAGTCAGAACCCAGGCAAGTGTACCTTGCCAACCTTGCAGTTTTGTTACTTATTTCTTTGACTTAATTAATTGTTGTACATGCTTAACCTAGGACCGTGTGACTTACTTAGCGTCCGAATAATATTCGGGTGCCAACACCGTACTCGGCGTTGTGTAACGTCACCTAGACATGGATACCGAGACCTTATACCTTTCGTGCTTGCATTATCAAGTACGTCATAACCCAGGACACCTGACACTATTCATGAGACAGAGTCTTCCTGAGATATTCATGGTGATTCTGTATAGGATACAGGTTTATGACATATACTTTATTCATATGCTTAGATCTTATTTTGACTTGCTGCATTAGATATGATCTCGCGTGTCATGGACATGAGACGTGTGATTACATTGGGTGGGGAGAGATTTACCATATAAAAGGCTGATTATATATATATTACTTTACTGGAAGTGCCTTAGACTCTGACATAGAGCTTTGGTACCATACTAGCCCTTCGAGAGAATACTGCTATGGGTTTCTCCGACACAGATCCTATAGTAGTCTCAGCCTGAGTATAACTAAAACTGTCACTTGTATATCACTTAGCTGGTTATATAGTTTACCATATTGTTTCATCTATTATTGCACTACATTTATTTTGGCATGAGTTATTATGTACCATGCTATGTCCCCTGAGGACTTGGATCCGGATTATGTCCCCAGGATTAGCAGACGAGATTTATCCCGAGGTATACGGGACCGGAGCATTAGCAGGAGCAGAAGCAGGAACAGGTGCATACGTTGGAACAGAACCAGGAACCGAGGACTAGGTGATTGTCGTGTATTTTTTCTGAGTATATGTTTCTTCTATACTCAGCTTTTGATGCTATTTACTTTCTTGTTTAATGAACAATTATATCAGACTTGATTATCGGGTTGTTTCCCGATTTAATTACTTGTGACTTGATGATGATGTTTATATTTCCTTTTATTGATATTGATGTATTCATTCTATGGATGAGATTAGTAGACCCTTATTGTTGTATTACAGCTTAAGTACATCCTGATGGGTCCATTAAATTGGGTTTGCCCATCGGTGTGTACTGCTGGCCATTGCCACGTGTCTAGTCCCTCGATATTTTGGGACTGGGGCATGACATGGTTTTTGTGGTGGCCCATACAGGTCAACGACTAAATTGTTCGATTTTAACTTAGGGACCGAGCAAGCCTGCAATAAGAATAGGATAAGTTTTAGGATCTCATCTACTTGCTTGAAATGTTCTTGATATCTAAATCAGATTCGAATTAATTCCTTGACTTGCAACCTGCCTTGATTTTCCTGTGCGCCTTTTATAGTTTATTTGGATGCAGAGTAATAGATTCACAGGCAAAGCAACGAGACTCCCACAGGAACACCACAAGTTGCAGATGTCACCTATGACGATGAAGTGACACCAGTTGGTGGAGTACAATCATCTTAACAAAGCAATCAAGCAGATCAGCACTCTTCCAGCAGGCCCAGTAGCAGCAGAGAAATACACCGCAAGGACGAAGACAAGCTCTGGCGATGACCTTGGAGGACCCGCAGACTCTTGCGCGTAAGTTTTTATAGTTATCTCATCTAGTATTGCTTTAGTTCGTGCCTGTTGGTTCGTGACCTTAGCCTTAACCTTGTAATTTTGAACTTGCTAATAATTGATAACCTAGTACGTTTTTACAAGTGATAACCTAGTTTATCTAAACTGTAGTTTTCTAGATTCTGGAAATTGCATAACTTCCACTGATTAGGGAAGTGATTCCCTATGTATTTTGCTTAAACCCTCATCCTTGATTCTCCTTAATCGTGATGTACTTCGAATAATGTTTGCAACCGTGTCATCTCTGTTGACCGGTTATTCTTTGATTGCGAGGACGCAATCCTCTTAAGGGGGGTAGATTATAAACCCTCTGATTTTTCAGGAATTTTAAAATCATTTTTCATAATTTTTCTGGAATTTTTTTGGGATTTTTAACTAATTAAAACTAAGGTATTTTAAAATTAAATAATTTTTAAATGATGTTAAATAATATTAAAATATTTTGAAAATAATATTTTTAGGTGTAAAATAAAAAATTAGACATAGGGTAATATTTCGGTAATTTATTGGACCCCGCAAATATTTTTAAAGACCTAAAAACTAAGTTTTAATAAACCCTAGAAATAAACCCAGTTTATTTCAAAATTAAACCAAACCATCCCGAACCGGACTGGACCAGTCTAACTGAACCCAACCCAATCCTTATTGGGTCGGATCCGGGCCCAAAACCTACTAACCCGAACTTGAACCCGACCCAGGAACTCAATCCCTAACCCCCGTCCACTCGAATCCCAGCCGGCCGCCGCGATTTCTGCCGATGCTTACGACTAGTGGCCGTTCTCCGCCGCTCCGCCTCCCGTAACCGACGTCGGCCCTTCTTCTCCCTCCCTCACCTCTATAAAAACCCCTCACTCCGGCCGCTCCCATCCACCGTCGCCATCCCCTCAGCCGTCGTCCCCGTCGAACCCCAACGCCCCCGCCACAGTCGGCCACCCCGACCTCGGCCTTCCCTCCGCCACTACCCGCCATCGTCTCCGCTTCACTTCCCCGACCAGAACCCCCAGCCCGTCTTCTCCGGCGACCCCGAAGACAGAGCCGCCTCCGCCTCTCTCCCCGACCCGCAACTCCGCCTGAGCCGCCACCAGCGCAGCCCGACCACCTCCACCGAAGTCGCCTCCGCCTTCCTCCGGCCGCAGAAGCTCCGGAAAACCTTCTGAACCCTAACCCTAGAACAGTGCCTAGGTGTGTCGTGTCGCCTCGCAGACACGAGAAATCCTAGTCTGCGTAGCCCTGTTCAGGTACCCTTTTCTCTCTCCTCACTGCCCCGTTTGTAAACCCCCTGATTTTTTAAGATTTTTAAAACTGGATTTTTCAGAATTTTTTAGGATTTTTTAGGAATTTTTACTAATTAAAAATAAGGTATTTTTGGCATTAAATAAAATTAAATATTTTTAAAATATATTAAAATATTATGAAAATAATATTTTTGGGTGTAAAATAAAATATTGGACTTAGGGTAATTTTTTGGGAATTTATTGGACCCCGAAAACATTTTTAAAAGCCTAAAACTATTTTTTAAAATTAAAAAATAACAAACCGGGCTGAACCGGGTTCAAACCGGGCCGAACCGGCCTGAACCCGGTCCAACTGAACCCGACCGGACCGGACCACCCTAGCGGGTCGGGCCAGACCCGCACCCGCACCCGCCACCCGACCTGTGTGACCCTTTCTCCCCCACGCAGTCCTAGCCCGATTCTTCCGCCGCCCCGCCCGGCCGCGCCCCGCCCGCCTCGTCAGGCCACGCGCCCCCGCGAGCCCCGCGACCTCCGCCACATTCCCCGCCTCGCTCGGCCTCCCCTCTCCCTCTCCCCAGCCTATAAAATCTCACCTCCCTCAGCCATCCCCTCCGAGCCCCGCGACCTCCGCCACGTTCCCCCGCCGACGCCTCCCCTCGCTGTGCCGCCACTGCCCGCCCAAGCTCCGCCGGCGCGCTGCCTCGCCCAGTCCCTCTCCTCCTCCTTCCTCCTCCTTCCTCCACCCCAGCGACCCAGCAAGGCCCCGCAGCCCCTCCGGCTCGCTGCCCAGCCGTCGGCCGCCTGCGCCACCTCCGGCCGCCCGAGCAAGCGCCGCCTCCGGCCGCCCTCGCCAGTGCCTCCCCCAGCCAGCTCCGGCCGCCGCAGACCCAAACCCTAACCCTAGACACGACTCCGACTCGGACACCGGACACGACGCGGACACGAGAAACTTTGGTTTCTCGAGCCATATTCAGGTACCCGTTTCTCTCTGCTCGTTTACCAATTTTTGATTCCGTCTGTTAGATCACGAACCCTGCGTGACCCTCTCGGTGCCCGTGCAACCCGCTCTGTGCATCGCTGTCACGCCCCAGTCCCAAAATGATGAGGGACTGAGCACGTGAGCAATGGCCAGCAGCACGCACCGATGGACAACCCAATTTAATGGATCCATCAGGGCATGCTTAAGCTGTAGTCTAGCAATACTAAGTACAAGTCTCAGGTATTTCTAATCTCATCCACAGAAAGTCACAGATTAAAAGCCAGAAATTATGCAATGAAAATAAATACTGAAATCTCAAATAAGCTATCTCGGGAACAAATTCGAGAATTAGTCTGTTATATTTAAGAAAAGACAGGAATTTAAAATGCTGGAAATGGAAATACTGTATAACTGAAGCCGGTGCTCAAGAGAAGTCTTCGGCCACTATCTCGTCCCCTGTTCCTTGTTCTGCTCCAAGGAGTGCTCCAGTACCGTACACCTTGGGGTAGTTTTCTTCAGCTGTACCTGGGGACATAGTCCATTCCAGGTCCTCAGGGGACATAACAAGGTACAGAAAATACAAGCCAAAACATATGCAGTGCAGCAATAAAATAAACAGCAGGGTAAATATGTAAACCAGCTAGTGATATGCAAGTGAGAGTTTTAGTCATACTCAGGCTGAGACTACTACAGGATCAGTGTCTAAGAAACCATAGCAGTATTTTCTAGAAGAGCCAGAACTTGTGCCAAAGCTCTGTATCAGAGACTAGGACACCTCCAGATAACATTATTTACATTATAATCAGCCTTGATATGGTAATACTCTCCCCACCCCATGTAATCTCACGTCACAGTTCCAGAATATATCAGGTACAAGTCACGCAAGTTTGAACTAATGCAATGAGTCAGGCTAGAATCTAAGCATGTAAACTGTAATGACATGAATATGTAACCTATACGGAATCACCAGGTATGTCTCAGGCAATTCCGTCACATGAATAGTGTCAGGTGTCCTGGGTTGAGCAGTTAAACAAGTTACATAAGAAACTACCAGAAAATCAAGTAAAATACTATAATCAGAAATGTCTAAGAATTGGCAGGCTTTACTTGCCCACTGATGTATAACCAAGTCCAGGAAATATGTAGCAAGCTGCAAGTTTCGGCGAGGTACACTTGCCTGTGGTTCCGGCTCGGTTCGTAGTTCTGACTTCGGCGGGAACTGCAGGCGGTACTCCGGTTGCTGAAACAAACATCACCATCAGATCCAGAAAATATCAATCAGCTAGAAACGCCTGTCCTTGGGTCCAATTTGGAGACAAGGGCAAAACGGTAATTTCGGGCTAAAACGGGGTCCACCGGTGGGCCCGCTTTGCACCGAAAAACGTGTCCGGGTCAACGGTCTCCAAATTCACCAAACTCAGTGTCAACAGGTCAGAAACGTTGATACGAACCCAACGGAACTTTCAGAATTGAATTCCGATGAGCCGATCACGAAATCGCCCGTCGAGCGGGGCCTGTGGGGCCCACGACACGCGATTTCGTCAACGTTCTCAGAATCGAACCAAACTTGACCCACAGGACCAGCGTATCGCTACGAGTCCGATGGCGCAAGTTTCGTCTCGATCCGACGTGTGTGCACAAAGTTAGGTCGAATTATAGAAAAGGCGGATACGGGACGATGTCCGCGGATACGCGTTGATTCCGGTGTGCACGCACGCCCGAATCAGCTTCCGCGAAATCCCACACGTCCGTATCGACGAGGCACACGTATCTGTGAAGACCGTGCACGACCAAGTCGTCCCGTTTGGCGGGGCGTACTCGGTTCCGGGGTAAAACAGGGTCTGGTTTTTCCTGTTTTTGGATCGCGGTTTACGATCACCACAGGACGCGATGCCCCGAACAGTTTGTCCGAACACCGAGAGGGTCATACAGGCTTCGCAACGCAATTTTCGGAATCGAAAACGGAGCTACGAATAAAAAGTTACACGCACCTGAAGGGGACCCAGAAACCGGGGTCGAACCGTGTCCGACACGTGTCGGACACACGGATTCGGGGGAGAATCTAGGGTTAGGGTTGTGTCCGTGTCGCGTCTAGGCTCCTGTGTCCGTATCTAGGAGGCCAGAGTCGAGCCAGAGGGAGACTGGGCGGAGGCTGCCGGGCACGTCGGCGTCGGCGCTGCTCACGGAGGCGTCGTCTCAGGCGGCTGCGGCCGGTGCTCGGTTCTGGAAGAGGGAGGAGGCGGGGAGACGTCGAGGCGGAGGAGGGGAGTCGACAGCAGCAAGGAGGGCTAGGGTTCCGGTACGAGGCGGCGGAGAGGGGAGGACTGGAGGCGGAGGGGGAAATGGGGTCGGCGGCGGCTCTCGGCGAGGCTGGGCGAGGCGGCGGCGGTGCGGGTTGGTGGCCGGAGAAGGAGCTCGGGGGGGGATTAAATAGGGAGGAGAGAGGGGAGCTGGAGGCCGAGAAGGGCGGGCGTGGGGGTGGTCGTGGGGTCGTGGGGGCGTGCGGGGGCGGTTGGCCGGCCGGAGCGGGCGGCGGAAAGTGCGGCGGAGCGGCCGGGACGCGCGGGGGGGGCTGGGGGATCGTGGGTGATCGGGTGAGCGGGCTAGCAGGTTTCGGGTCGGGTCTGGCGGATCCGACCCGACCCGCTAGGGCTGGGCTCGGGTTGGGCTGGGTCTGTTGGGCCGGGCTGGGCCGGCCCAACGGGCTGGGAAAAAGAAAAAGAAAAAGAAAATAATAATAAAATCAATAATTAAATAATAAATAATTAATTAAATAAGTAAATACTTTTTAGGCATTTAAAAATAGGTCCGGGGCCCAATAAATTCCAGAAAAATTGCCCTAAGTCCAGTTTTTCATTTTACATCCAAAAATATTATTTTTATAATATTTTAATACTGTTTAATATCAATTAAAAATCATTGAATAATTAAAACCCTGTTTTTAAATTACAGAAAAATCCCAAAAAATTCCAGAAAATTCTGAAAATTCCAGTTTTAAAATTTTGAAAAAATCAGGGGTTTACAATCGCGTCCTGTGGCGATCGCGAACACGATCCAAAAACAGGAAAATCAACACCCTGTTTTACCTCGGAACTGAGTACGTTCCGCCAAACGGGACGACTTGGTCGCGTGCGGTCTTCACCGATACGTGCGCGCTGTCGATATGGACGTGCAAGATTTCGCAGAAGTTGATTTGGATGTGCGTGCACACCGGAATCAACGCGTATCCACGGACACCGTCCCGTATCCGTCAGTTCTGGAATGCGTCATAGCTTTGTGTACACACGTCGGATCGAAACAAAACTTGTGCCATCGGACTCGTAGCAATACGCTAGTCCGGTGACCGAAGTTTGGTTCGATTCTGAGAACGTTAACAAAATCGCGTATCGTGGCCCCACAGGCTCCACTTGAACGGGCGATTTTGTGATCGGCTCATCGGAATCCAATTCTGGAAGTTCCGTTGGGTTCATATCATCGTTCCTGACTTGTTGACACTAAGTTTGATAAATTTGGGGACCTTTGTCCCTGACACATTTTTTGGTGCAAAGCGGGCCCACATGCGGACCCCGTTTTGACCCAAAATTGTCATTTTTGCCCTTGTCTTCAAATTGGACTCAAGGACAGGCGTTTCTAGCTATTTGATATTTTCTGGATCTGATGGTAATATTTGTTTCAGCATCCGGAGATGTTCCTGGAGATTTCACGAATACCAGAGCTACAGTTGGAGCCCGAACCACAGGCAAGTGTACCTTGCCAACTCGCAGTGATTCCTGTTATAGTATTTGCTTGAGTTCTTTGTACATACATATATAATCTTGATATAAATGTTCAACCTAGGATCGTGTGACTTTACTTAGCATCCGATTAATAGTCGGGTGCCAACATCGTACGCGGTATTATGTATTATCATCTAGACATGGATACCGAGACCCAATATTTCTCGTGCTTGTCTTATCAAGTACATCATAACCCAGGACACCTGACACTATTCATGAGACAGAATCTTCCTGAGACATTCATGGTGATTCTGTATAGGGTACAGGTTTTATGACATATTCTTTACATATATGCTTAGAGCTTATTATGACTTGCTGCATTAGACTTGATCCTGCGTGGCATGGACATGAGACGTTGTGGACATGATACGTATGATTACATTGGGTTGGGAGAGACACACAGGCTACAGGTTGATTATATTATGTCGGCGTCTCAGTCTCTCTCTGAGCTAGACAACTACATGATATCACTGCTACCGGCTCCCCGACACAGAGCTTGTAGTAGTTTCAGCCTGAGTTCTAGTGATGCTCTCATCTTGCATATCACTTAGCTGGTTATTTAGTGTTTCCCTATTGTTTCATTTATTACTGGAGAGACACACAGGCTACAGGTTGATTATATTATGCCGGCGTCTCAGTCTCTCTCTGAGCTAGACAACTACATGATATCACTGCTACCGGCTCCCCGACACAGAGCTTGTAGTAGTCTCAGCCTGAGTTCTGGTGATGTTCTCACTGGCATTACACATAGATGGTTACATATTTACCCTATTTATTCATTGACTATTTTACTGCATTATTTATTTTGGCTTGAGTTATTTTGTACCTTGCTATGTCCCCTGAGGACCTGGATCTAGATTATGTCCCCAGGTATAGCCGAAGAGATCCATTCTGAGATATACCGTACATGAGCACTTCCAGGAGCTGTACTAGAACCTGAGGACGAGATCGTGCCAGAGGACTTCTCCTAAGTATTGGCTTTGTATAGTCAGTTATCTCTATTTCCAGTTCCTTTATTTCCTGTCTATTGCATTGATGTATCAGACATATTCTCAGATTGTTCCCCGAGACACTTTATTGAGATTGGTTAGTTTACTCTATTTGCTTTATTCTGGCTTTTGATCTGTGATTATATTCTATGGATGAGATTAGTATAGAATGTGACTTATACCATTTGATCTATTTATTGTTGTACTACAGCTTAAGTACGCCATGATAGATCCATTAAATTGGGTTGTCTATCGGTGCGTGCTGCTGGCCATTGCCACGTGTCCAGTCCCTCGATATTTTGGGACTGGAGCGTGACACCGTTTCTTGTTCCGTCTGATGTGACGCAAACCCTGCATGACCCTCTCGATGTCCGTATAACCCACTCGGTATGTCGCATCCTGTGGCGATCACGAACTATGATCCAAAAACAGAAAAATAATACCCCATTTTCCCCCGGAACTGAGTGTGCCCCACCAAACGGGATGACTTGGTCGTGTGAGGTCTTCACCAAAAGGTGCGTGCCGTTGATACGGACGTGTGGGATTTCAATGAAGTTGATTTGGATGTGCGTGCATACCGGAATCAACGCGTATCCTTCGACAACCTCCCGTATCGGCCATATTCTAGAACTTATTGTAACTTTGTTACACACATCGGATCGAAACAAAACTTGCGCCATCGGACTCGTAGCAATACGCTGGTCCTGTGACCCAAGTTTGGTTCGATTCTGAGAAGGTTGACAAAATCGCGTATCGTGGGCCCCGCGGCTCCACTTGACGGGCGATTTTGGGATCGGTTTATCGGAATCCAGTTCTGGAAGTTCCGTTGGGTTCGTATCATCGTTCTGGACCTGTTGACACTAAGTTTGACGAATTTGGAAGCCATTATTTCTGACATATTTTTTGGTGCGAAGCGGGCCACATGTGGACTCCGCTTTGACCAAAAACTGTCATTTTTGCTCCTGTGTCCAAATTGGACTCAAGGACAGGCGTTTCTAGCTATTTGATATTTTTTGAACCTGATGGTGATGTTTATTTCAGCAACCGGAGGACTACCAGCAAATCCTGCTGCTACCAGAGCTACAGTTGGAGTCAGAACCCCAGGCAAGTGTACCTTGCCAACCTTGCAGTTTTGTTACTTATTTCTTTGACTTAATTAATTATTGTACATGCTTAACCTAGGACCGTGTGACTTACTTAGCGTTCGAATAACATTCGGGTGCCAACACCGTACTCGGCGTTGTGTAACGTCACCTAGACATGGATACCGAGACCCTATACCTTTCGTGCTTGCATTATCAAGTATGTCATAACCCAAGATACCTGACACTATTCATGAGACAGAATCTTCCTGAGATATTCATGGTGATTCTGTATAGGATACAGGTTTATGACATATACTTTATTCATATGCTTAGATCTTATTTTGACTTGCTATATTAGATATGATCTCGCGTGTCATGGACATGAGACGTGTGATTACATTGGGTGGGAAGAGATTTACCATACAAAAGGCTGATTATATATATATATATATATATATATATATATATATATATATATATATATATTACTTTACTGGAAGTGACTTAGACTCTGACACAAAGCTTTGGTACCGTACTGGCCCTTCGAGAGAATACTGCTATGGGTTTCTCCGACACAGATCCTATAGTAGTCTCAGCCCGAGTATAACTAAAACTCTCACTTGCATATCACTTAGCTGGTTACATAGTTTTCATCTATTGTTGTACTGCATTTATTTTGGCATAAGTTATTTTGTACCTTGCTATGTCCCCTGAGGACCTGGATCCGGATTATGTCCCCAGGATTAGCAGACGAGATTTATCCCGAGGTATACGGGACCAGAGCATTAGCAGGAGCAAAAGCAGGAACAGGTGCATACGTTGGAGCAGAACCAGGAACCGAGGACTAGGCGATTGTCGTGTATTTTTCCTGAGTATATGTTTCTTCTATACTCAGTTTGTGATGTTATTTACATTCTTGTTTAATGAACAATTGTATCAGACTTGATTATCGGGTTGTTCCCTAATTTAATTACTTGTGACTTGATGATGATGTTTATATTTTCTTTTGTTGATATTGATGTATTCATTCTGTGGATGAGATTAGTAGACCCTTATTGTTGTATTACAGCTTAAGTACATCCTGATGGGTCCATTAAATTGGGTTTGCCCATCGGTGTATACTGCTGGCCATTGCCACGTGTCTAGTTCCTCGATATTTTGGGACCGGGGCGTGACATTGTTTTTATGGTGGCCCATGCAGGTCAACGACTAAATTGTTCGGTTTCAACTTAGGGACCGAGCAAGCCTGCAATAAGAATAGGATAAGTTTTAGGATCTCATCCACTTGCTTGAAATGTTCTTGATATCTATATCGGATTCGAATTAATTCTTTGACTTGCATCCTGCCTTAATTTTCCTGTGCGCCTTTTATAGTTTATTTGAATACAGAGTAATGGATTCACAGGCAAAGCAACGAGACTCCCACAGGAACACCACAAGTTGCAGATGTCACCTACGACGATGAAGTGACACTAGTTGGTGGAGGACAATCATCTCAACAAAGCAATCAAGCAGATCAGCACTCTTCCAGCAGGCCTAGCAACAGCAGAGGAATATACCGCAAGGACGCGGACAATCTCTGGCGATGACCTTGGAGGACCCGCAGACTCTTGCGCGTAAGTTTTTGTAGTTATCTCGTCTAGTATTCCTTTAGTTCGTGCATGTTGCTTCATGACCTTAGCCTTAACCTGGTAATTTTGAACTTACTAATAATTGATAACCTAGTATGTTTTTACAAGTAATAACCTAGTTTTTCTAAACTGTAGTTTTCTAGATTCTGGAAATTGCATAACTTCCATTGATTAGGGAACTGATTCCCTATATATTTTGCTTAAACCCTCATCCTTGATTCTCCTTAATCGTGATATACTTTGAACAATGTTTGCAACCGTGTCATCTCTATTGACCGGTTATTCTTTGATTGCGATGACGCAATCCTCTTAAGGGGGTAGATTGTAAACCTCCTGATTTTTCAGGAATTTTAAAATCATTTTTCATAATTTTTCTAAAATTTTTCTGGGATTTTTAACTAATTAAAACTAAAGTATTTTGAAATTAAATGATTTTTAAATGATGTTAAATAATATTAAAATATTTTTAAAATAATATTTTTAGGTGTAAAATAAAAAATTAGACAGGGTAATTTTTCAAAAATTTATTGGACCCCAGAAATATTTTTAAAGACCTAAAAACTAAGTTTTAATAAACCCTAGAAATAAACCCGGTTTATTTCAAAATTAAACCAAACCATCCCGAACTGGACCGGACCGGTCAAACTGAACCTAACCCAATCCTTATTGGGTCGGATCCGGGCCCATAACCTATTAACCCGGACCCGAACCCGACCCGGGAACTCAATCCCTAACCCCCGCCCGCTTGAATCCCAGCCGGCCGTCGCGATTCCTGCCGGCGGTTACGACCAGTGGCTGTTCTCCGCCGCTCCGCCTCCCCTAGCTGCTCCGTCTCCCGTAACCGACGCCGGCCCTTCTTCTCCCTCCCTCGCCTCCATAAAAACCCCTCGCTCCGGCCGCTCCCATCAACCGTCGTCATCCCCTCAGCCGTCGTCTCCGTCGAACCCAGCGCCACCGCCACAGTCGGCCACCCCGACCTCGGCCTTCCCTCTTCCACCACCCGCCGTCGTCTCTGCTTCACTTTCCCGACCAGAACCCCCAGCCCGTCTTCTCCGACGACCCCAAAGACAGAGCCGCCTCCGCCTCTCTCCCCGACCCACAGCTCCGCCTGAGCCGCCACCAGCGCAGCCCGGCCGCCTCTGCCGAAGTCGCCTCCGCCTTCCTCTTGCCGCAGCAGCTCCGGCGAACCGTCTGAACCCTAACCGTAGAACAGTGCCTAGGTGTGTCGTATCGCCTCGTAGACACGAGGAATCCTAGTCTGCGTAGCCCTGTTCTGGTACCCTTTTCTCTCTTCTCACTACCCCGTTTCTCGTTCCGTCTAATGTGACGCGAACCCTGCGTGACCCTCTTGATGCCCGTGCAACCCGCTCGGTGTGTCACGTCCTGTGGCGATCGTGAACTGCGATCCAAAAACAGGAAAATAACATCCTATTTTCCCTCGGAACTGAGTGCGCCCCACCAAACAGGACGACTTGGTCGCGTGCGGTCTTCACCGAAAGGTGCGCGCCGTTGATACGGACGTGTGGGATTTCGCAAAGTTAATTTGGATGTGCGTGCACACCGGAATCAACACGTATCCTTCTACAACGCCCCATATCGGCCATTTTCTAGAACTCATTGTAACTTTGTGTACACACATCGGATCGAAGCAAAACTTACGCCATCGGACTCGTAGCAATACGCTGGTCCTGTGACCCAAGTTTGGTTCGATTCTGAGAACGTTGACAAAATCACGTATCGTGGGCCCCGCGGCTCCACTTGACGGGCGATTTTGGGATCGGCTTATCGGAATCTAGTTCTGGAAGTTCCGTTGGGTTCGTATCATCGTTCTAGACTTGTTGACACTAAGTTTGACGAATTTGGAGGACATTATTTCTGATACGTTTTTCGGTGCAAAGCGGGCCACAAGTGGACCCCGCTTTGACCAGAAACTGTCATTTTTGTCCCTGTGTCCAAATTGGATTCAAGGACAGACGTTTCTAGCTATTTGATATTTTTTGAACCTGATGGTAATGTTTATTTCAGCAACTGAAGGACTACCTGCAAATCCTGTTGCTACCAGAGCTACAGTTGGAGTCAGAACCCCAGGCTAGTGTACCTTGCCAACCTTACAGTTTTGTTACTTATTTCTTTGACTTAATTAATTGTTGTACATGCTTAACCTAGGACTGTGTGACTTACTTAGCGTCTGAATAACATTTGGGTGCCAACACCGTATTCGGCGTTGTGTAACGTCACCTAGACATGGATACCGAGACCCTATACCTTTCGTGCTTGCATTATCAAGTACGTCATAACCCAGGACACCTGACACTATTCATGAGACAGAATTTTCCTAAGATTTTTATGGTGATTCTGTATAGGATACAGGTTTATGACATATACTTTATTCATATGCTTAGATCTTATTTTGACTTGCTGCATTAGATATGATCTCGCGTGTCATGGACATGAGACGTGTGATTACATTAGGTGGAGAAAGATTTACCATACAAAAGGCTGATTATATATATATATATATATATATATATTACTTTACTGGAAGTGCCTTAGACTCTGACACAGAGCTTTTGTACCGTACTGGCCCTTCGAGAGAATACTGCTATGGGTTTCTCCAACACAGATCCTATAGCAGTCTCAGCCCGAGTATGACTAAAACTCTCACTTGCATATCACTTAGCTGGTTATATAGTTTACCCTATTGTTTCATCTATTGTTGCACTGCATTTATTTTGGCATGAGTTATTTTGTACCTTGCTATATCCCCTGATGACTTAGATCCGGATTATGTCCCCAGGATTAGAAGACGAGATTTATCCCGAGGTATACGGGACCGGAGCATTAGCAGGTGCAGAAGCAGGAACAGGTGCATACGTTGGAGCAGAACCAAGAACCGAGGACTAGGTAATTGCCGTATATTTTTTCTGAGTATATGTTTCTTCTATACTCAGTTTGTGTTGCTATTTACATTCTTATTTAATGAACAATTATATCAGACTTGATTATCGGGTTGTTCCCCGATTTAATTACTTGTGACTTGATGATGATGTTTATATTTCCTTTTGTTGATATTGATGTATTCATTCTGTGGATGAGATTAGTAGACCCTTATTGTTGTATTACAGCTTAAGTACATCCTGATGGGTCCATTAAATTGGATTTGTCCATCGGTGTGTACTGCTGGCCATTGCCACGTGTCTAGTCCCTCGATAGTTTAGGACTGGGGCGTGACACGGCCTCCCTCAACCACCATCTCCACCGGTCCTCACCACCACCACCTCCACGAGAACAATGACCCCCCTCCGGCGAGACTCGCCACCCGCCGTATCACAGCAACCGGCCACCTCAGGCCATGACCACCCCGCCTCTCCTCGTAGTCTTCATCATCAACATCATCCATCATCTTTACCATCGATATCAACACCCCCTCCGGCCGAGCTCTACCACCGCAACCACCCTCATGCCGCCGCACGCCGCCGAGGTAGCCTCTTCCCCAGCTCCCTGTTTAAACCTATATTTTATATTATTTGGTTAGTCTTTTATTGTGTTTGTATATTGTTATGAGTAACTTAGTTAGTTAGGGTTAGGGTTTAAGAGGTTTAAGTATGCATTGAGGTAGGGTATGATATTATGTACTATATGCACTTGATGGTTGTGAATGATAAAGAATAAGTTTAGGGTTATGAATGCTAGGTATGGGATTTTAGGGTGTTATTCCTTTATTATATGCATATTGATTTTGATGATGAGCAGTTTAAATGGTTGTGAAATGATGTTGCCTTATTAAAATAATAAATATTATTGAGGTGCTGATTTAATTATCGTAGAATGTTGTTTTGATATCAAAGCATTGGTTAATTTGAGAGCTAATATTTAATGATGAATTTAATTGAGAAGTGGCTAGGTTATTGGGGAGCGGTGTTCAAATAATTTACTGACTGAGTTTATAATGAGGGTTTAGATAATTAATAATTATTTATTTTGAGGATGATAATTAAACGTGCATGATAATGTCTGGGAATACCAGGAGGAATCTGAGGATTGATCATGGCTTGAACTGCTGATAAACACCATGATGGATAGTGGGATTGAGAATTTTTTTCTGATGATATTATACAGGTGATCGATCGTATTAGATATAACGAACCTCCGAGTCAACCTTGGTCAACCCTCTAGCTTCGTGTCCATGTGAGATGTAGCTGAGTTTGATCAAATGTTAGACGTGTGTCACACCTTATTTCAGCCGTGTGATAGTTTATTGATTGAGTTTGTATCTCATCTCTAGGTACTATGAGACCTGCGGACTTGGACGTTGTACCGGATCCCCATCTTCAGTAGCCGGATCCAGGCAAGTGTACCTTGCCACCCTATATTTCAGTTACTAGATATTTATTATTTTATTATATGCATTGTGCGTGTATTTGATTAGGATCGTTACTTCACATCCGGATCACAACCGGGTGCTGACGTTCGTCGGTAACGGCTGGTAACGAGTGCCAGATGTTCGTAACATATTGATGTACGTACCTGTGTATATCGTAACCCTAGGACACATTCAGACACTGTCATCGTGCCAGATTTCCTGTATCCTGATATTGACATCATGACCGGAACCTGGGATGACCTAAGGGTCGCGTTGATTGATAGTTACTCCAGTATGATGAGACTGCGAGATAGAGGTTCAGGTTCAACGCACCATCGTTAATCGCTTGGGATGGGGAAGACAGTTACTAGACGTTTGGGCTCCTCTGCATGCGCTTATATATGTATATGTCATGTTGAAGTAGTATTCCTGTATCCGGAGTAGTAGTATCACCCGTGTGACTCTGTGCTCGGAGCTATGGTACGTCCCGTGTATCTCTGTGTTCGGATCTACAGTTTTATTTTGGACAGCCCACGCGTCGAAAATTGTCTTCAAACTATGTCTCACTTAGGGGGTTATGCTAGATTACACCGTCGTTGCACTTATACTTTCTGTTGTACTTTGGTATGCTGTATTTTTGTACCTTGTTAGGTCCCTCTGAGGACCTGGTCTCCTGCCAGTTTTGCAGCATAGACGATTACGGAGCATTTGGAGTTGCTGATGGAGTTGCTTGTCTTGCAGGCATTAGTACCAGGTACTCATATCATTTCTGTAATGACCCGCTCCGCTCAACCCGGAGGGTCGATTCAAATGGCACAAGTATAGCTATTTAACCCGCCTTGCTCAGCGAGATGGCTCATTCGATGCAAAGGCTTTCATACGGGGATCTTTAATGGAGTCAAACTTAAGCTATCAGAGGCGCGTCCGGAGTCTCGCTCGACCGATGCGATGCATCACTAAGGTGGGTGGCCCCGGTGAACCTGTCTCTACTTAGCTGCACACTAAGAAAAGGAATGTTACATGCTAGTTTACAGGAGATAACTTTTGTATGCTAATAAAAGAGATGAACGCACATAGCTAAGGGGATAACTCCGCCTTATCATTGTATAGAACATGGAGATCTTACTTGCTATTTGCGTAGTCGGGATTATTGAGTTGGAATATAGTAACTTCTTTCATATATGCCATAAAGTAGTGTGAGTTCATACTGAGGCGTTGCACCACACGTAATATGACACGGGATGGAGTAAAATCAGGTTGCACGCATAAACGAGAAAGGCTATCAAGTAGTCATTCCGAGTTAGGAGATGGAAGGAAAGGAAGGTGCTCGGGATATGCAGATCACCGAGGCAGTCCCTAATTAGGGAGCTGCGTAAAGAAGAAAAGATCCGAGTGTAGTCCTCAGCAAAGATTGATCCGAGAGTTGTCCTCGGCTAGGAATGGAAGTGGGGGAGTAGTTGCATGGTCACGGACAACTGGTTGCGCACCAGGTAGAGAGAGTCCTCGACACGATTGCTGAGGCATCTGAATCATGTCAGCCCGGAAGGACAGTGCCAGTATAGTCCTGGCAATACGCTAGCTGATGACTAGCGGGGGAGAGCGGGACATCTAGCAAGGCTTGATACCGACCTGGATGGGCGCCGACTCGCTAGACAGCTAGGAGGCCCAGCAAGGCTAATAACCGAGCTGGGAAGACAGTCGTCCATCGCAGATTATGTCCAATATGGCTAGCAGAGCCAGTGACCTTCATATAGATAAGTCATGTTTGCATAGAGGCTATCCGCGTTGAGAAAAGGAGAAACGGGGAGGAGTGCGTTTGTACGATATTTTTGCATAAGTAGAATGGATGCATGGTATCACACATAGTTCTAGTAAAATGGGTCTTGTGAGGTAGAGGCACGACATAACACTTGGGTTTTATAGTTGTTCTGGTTATTCCGTAAATCATTGTTTATATTACTGCATATGACAGGGAAGGCTGAATGGTAAGAAAGGGTAAGGTAAACTCAATTGTTCATTATTATGACACTCTTGAGCTGGCACGGAGATTACTTTCTTTATATTGCCATGTAACTGATCCTAAGGCTAAAGAATGGAAAGACAACAAAATCAGTCGGTGCACATAACTAATGAACGTGCTTATTTTGTGGCGTGGGCGAGAGGCCTCCCCACCAGTGCATTCAATGTACTGATACCCAACCAGTCTGCATGCAGGGTGCAGGGGGAACTCATACGGATTCAGAGATCGCTAACGCAAAGAGGCGCCGGACCGCACTTGGCATCTTGGAGCGTGGCGCACGGACCTGGACCTCGCATATATGAGACATAATGTATGGGAATATCATCATCCAGATCGTTTATATTGTCTCTAAGCCTAACAGCATATTCACTGTAAGAGAGAGAGAGAGAGCATGAGCGGTTTGTAATCTCGGCCTAGCGCCGCTTCTAATCTTTACTTCATATCAATAAAGAGCTTGATTTGGATTCAATACTTGTGTTCATTTTATGTTTCTGCTATGACGACTCTGTGAACTAGTTATCAACGGCCGTTTCGGTATTTGCCTTGCGCGGGCGCAACCCCAGGCTCGTGCGACATCGCGTCCCGATGGAAACGTACGTCCCGCGGGAACGCTGGCGCGGTGATTCGCGCCTAGCGGGGACGGCCGATTCCGACGGAAGATCGGGGCGTGACATATTGGTATCAGAGTACGGCTTTACGTTCTTGGAATTCATTTCGATTCTCTCAATTTTGAACTTGTGTATTGAAAGAAGTGGTAGATGCTCTCTCTCGATGTATCGATGGATGTTCCATACAATAAGTCTAAATATTTTTAAAAAGTGTGTGTGAATTATACGATTTCTTGAACGGGATTGTGATGCGTGGGCTTTTGTCCCAACCTGTGAAAGACATTGTAAGAGTAGACTCGGGTTATAATTGACAAGTTATATGTCTATATGAAAATACCAAGCAAGTAGAGTGCGAGATGAGGATATCGTTCAGACAGTGGTCTATGCACATGGCCTTTTGGCCAAGTTGTGTTGAGTATCGTGCACCAAGGCCCTTAGTGCTAGTGAGTTGCAGCGAGATTTGGGTATTGTTCGGATGGGAATAAAGTTTCATTAAGGAGGGAAATCGATAGAGACGTTATCGGAGTGCCGCTAAGGCGAGTAATGGAAATCGTGTATTGAATTTTTAGATATAGTTTGGATGGTTATTCATAGCGATAAGTTATGATTTTAAGCATAGTCTGTATGGAGGACTATGAATAGAGGTGTATACGAGTCTAAGATCGTTAAGGGGACAAATAGGGATCGTACTGGAGTTCTAAGGAACGAATTGGGAATACGAGTGAAGGATACGAATGTGAATCAGGAGTTATTAGGATGACTCGATTCCTGAATGGTGTATGCGATAAGTCCCCTGTTCGATTATGCGAATTGTGGATGTAATGAGTTGTATAGATTCATGGAGTATAACTCGAACCCTGAGTGGTGTATTGGTCGGCTTAGAAGTGTTAGAACAAATCAGGGATTTTGGAGTATTAAGCGAATCTAGCGGCCAACGACGAGATTGGGTAAAGTCTTAGTATAAATAAACAATGCCTAGCAAGTAAGCGAACTCGGAGGAAGCATGTAATATTTGGTTCGAACGAGTTACAATGAGTTGAATAAGGGATGAGACATACATCGAATAAGAATTCAGGGCAATTGAAATTGATATCATGGTCGAAAAAACTTAGAGGATTGTACGAGCGATTTTGAGTTAAAACGAGCGAATTAAAAACTTGAGTTGAGATTGAATAATCTGATATGCGATCGGAGTAAGTGCAATTAGAAATAATGGAGCGAACGAATGAAAGCGTGCATAGAAGATTTGGATGTGAGTAGGATATTGCTCGATAGAGTTCGATTTGAGTACGAATACGAGGATTTCAAATTTTGGGAGATTTTAGACCATAACAAAGGTTGGAAGATAGTATGGATTGATGCAAGTTAGTAGAATTATGATTTTGATGGATCGAGTTAAGCGGTAACAAATTTGGCTTGGAGTTTGGAAGAACGATCTTGAAGTCAAGTTCAGAAAGATAACATTTGAAATCTGTCCCAGCGAGAACGATTATCCTGCGGGAGCATCGGCATGGTGATTTCATATACGGCAGGGATAATCGAACTCAAGGGAACAGGTTCGGTGATTATTCCAAACGAACTCGATGAATGGAACGTATCAATGGGATAGACTTGGGTTTGGGATTTGAACTTAGTTGTTTGAGGAATGCTAAGAATAGACTAAGAAATGTTCAAATGGTAATATTGAAGTTGGATGTTTTGGTTTGGCGAACTTGGATGGAGGTAAGAACGGTTGTTAGAAGAATATGGCTTGGTGGATCAATGTAAAACTTGGGATAAAACAAAAAACGACGATGAGGTGTCTGTTCGTTCGAGGATAACCATAACGATTGACCTTCTTGTCTTGTACGGGTACAACTTCTTACTCGCACATGCGTCACGTTCGGATTAGGACGATCATTCCGCGGGAGCGTTGGCGTGGCAATCTTACGTCCGACGGGGATGATTAAACTTGCGGGAGACCGAAACATGACAATTGAAGGATCATTTTGACTTGTGGTTCGATACGATAAGACAAGTTTCAGGATAAAATAAGTCTAAGGATTTTCGGTGAGGAGTTAGACTAGAAACGTAAAATAAGAGATGTTGGACATTTTAATGAACGGGTACGTAGATTGGGCTGGGCGACTTAGAGTTTATGATATACATCGATGGTTATAATGGAATTGTGGCTTAGTGATACAGGCGTTGAAAAGGATGGATTGGTGAATTCTATCAAACGTGATGAAAGAGATAGTGTGTGCGAATTGATGGGTTAGACCTGCAACATGGGCGTATCATGGGTTCGGCTGAACGAACGTGTTAGTGTGATAGGATGATCTGTGCTTGATGTTTAGAAATCTGAGTAAAACGAGCTTGGGTAGGGTACCCGTGTAAAGGAACAACAGTTTGACCTTAGGGTGTTTGGGGCCAGCATTGTGCAACGCGATTGTACGATGAGTCGCAAACTTGAATTGTGCCTATGACTTTGTGAGCTGACCTAGTGGCTAGGCAGATGACCCTGTGCCTTGAGTTAAACTAGAGGGGCTGACTTCAGTGTATCGTTCGGGAAGAACGATAGAACTGGGGCAACAAGATTTAGAGTTAGAACTTGATATTGAGAGTGTATACTAGTGACGTTGGCGTTGAAACAAACGCAATACGAGATAGGACTCGGATAATAATTGATTTGGTTGGATAGGTTACGCGACGGTAAAGGATAAGACGGTATTGGAGAATTGTTGGACGAGACTCTCACGATTAGAATTGGTGATATTGAAGATAAGTTGGCGTGATGAGTTGGATCATTGCGTGGAAGATGTGCGATGTGTAGCTAGTAATACAAACTAGAATTGGGGTGAGATTAGAGTAGACGATAACTAAATCGAACCAGAGTTTGATTATTCGTATAGCAGAATGATCGACGATTCGAAAGATTTTTACGAGTAGCTTGTCCGACTTAGCTGTCACAAAGCTTGGTTAAAATACACATATTTGGGGGACGCCTTGAATATGGGTATGATCTAGACTTAGCGATACGCATAACTCGGATGCAGCTGCAAATGAAAATGTTCGGATTCGCATGGATGAGTATGGCAACTGAGATAGGTTAGCCTCAACCTAAACTTTCACAAAGGAAAGATTATAACGTTCCCCGTGCTACTGAGATAGTTCTGCGCTAAGGCGCAGTACGAGACTGAGTTTGGGAATGCAATAGTTGTATGAAGGGATCATTCGGATAAAATGATTAAGTACTCGTGCGAACGGAACGAGTAAAACGAATAGAAAGTTAAGTTCGATTGAACCAAAAGACGCGAAGGATTATAGCGTACTCCAGGTGGGCAATTTAGCTCTGCGTTAAGGTGCAATATAGACTGAGTCAGAAAACGTAGGTGATTGGGTGCAATTTACTTAGCAAGATTGGACGGTGACTCAGAGAGATTTGATGCAAACGAGATTGGAAAATTAGCCGAGATTCAAACTTTTGGGTTTAGGCGTAATGATGGGTTTCGATAGGCGACGTCAAGTAATAGGCTCAAATGCGTTGGGTTCCTATGGAGATAACATAACTAGGTGGGCAAGACACTCAATTATGAGTTGTAAGTACCTGTTGAGTTATAGAATACCGTATGCTTGGGTAATACAGCCCTGCGCCAGGTGCAATAGATTTTGAGTCGGGAGTACAACGATTGAGTTGAGTATAACTCGATAGCCTTGAACGATAGAGTCGTTCGATGAGAATTGGCCAACGTTGGCGTAACGCACGGTGAGAAAATAAATGATTGTGGTGTTAAGACAGTCCTTGGAAGTTAGGCAAGGTGTATAGAGTTTGGTTTAGAAGTTGTGCGATGGTACGAGTTGCGCTCAGGAAGTCTCGAGGACGAGACTTATTCTGAGTGGTGTATAATGTAACGACCAGCTCCGCTCAACCCAGAGGGCAGATTCAAAGGGCATAAGTATAGCTATTCTACCCGCCTTGCTCAGCGAGATGGCTCGTTCGATACAAAGGCTTTCATACGGGGATCTTCAATGGAGTCAAACTTAGGCTATCAAAGGCGCGTCCGGAGTCTCGCTCGACCGATGCGATACATCGCTAAGGTGGGTGGCCCCGGTGAACCTGTCTCTGCTTAACTGCACACTAAGAAAAGGAATGTTACATGCTAGTTTACAGGCGATAACCTTTACATGCTAATAAAAGAGATGAACGTACATAGCTAAGGGGATAACCCCGCCTTATCATTGTATAGAACATGGAGATCTTACTTGCTATTTGCGTAGTCGGGATTGTTGAGTTAGAATGTAATAACTTCTTTCATATATGCCATAAAGTAGTATGAGTTCATACTGAGGCGTTGCACCGTACAAAACATGACACGGGATGGAGTAAAATCAGGTTGTACGCATAGACGAGGAAGGCTATCAAGTAGTCGTTCCGAGTCAGGAGATGGAAGGAAAGGAAGGTGCTCGGGATATGCAGATCACCGAGGCAGTCCCTAATTAGGGAGCTGCGTAAAGAAGAAAAGATCCGAGTGTAGTCATCGGCAAAGATTGATCCGAGAGTTGTCCTCGGCTAGGAATAGAAGTGGGGGAGTAGTTGCATGGTCACGGACAAGTGGTTGTGCACCAGGTAGAGAGAGTCCTCGATACGATTGCTGAGGCATCCGAATCGTGTCGGCCCGGGAGGATAGTGCCAGTGTAGTCCTGGCAATACGCTAGCTGATGACTAGCGGGAGAGAGCGGGATATCCAGCAAGGCTTGCTACCGACCTGGATGGGCGCCGACTCGCTAGACGGCTAGGAGGCCCAGCAAGGCTAGCAACCGAGCTGGAAAGACAGCCGTCCATCGCAGATTATGTCCAATATGGCTAGCAGAGCCAGTGACCTTCATATAGATAAGTCATGTTTGCATAGCGGCTATCCGCGTTGAGAAAAGGAGAAACGGGGAGGAGTGCGTTTGCACGATATTTTTGCATAAGTAGAATGGATGCATGGTATCACACATAGTTCTAGTAAAATGGGTCTTGTGAGGCAGAGGCACGGCATAACACTTGGGTTTTATAGTTGTTCTGGTTATTCCGTAAATTATTGTTTATATTGCTGCATATGACAGGGAAGGCCGAATGGTAAGAAAGGGTAAGGTGAACTCAATTATTCATTATTATGACACTCTTGAGCTGACACGGAGATTACTTTCTTTATATTGCCATGTAACTGATCCTAAGGCTAAATAATAGAAAGACAACAAAATCAGTCGGTGCACATAACTAATGAACGTGCTTGTTTTATGGCATGGGCGAGAGGCCTCCCCACCAGTGCATTCAATGTACTGATACCCAACCAGTCTGTATGCAGGGTGCAGGGGGAACTCATACGGATTCGGAGATTGCTAACCCAAAGAGGCGCCGGACCGCACTTGGCGTCTTGGAGCGTGGCGCACGGACCTGGAGCTCGCATATATGAGACATAATGTATGGGAATATCATCATCCAGATCGTTTGTATTGGCTCTAAGCCTAATAGCATATTCACTATAAGAGAGAGAGAGAGAGCATGAGCGGTTTGTAATCTCGGCCTAGCGTCGCTTGTAATCTTTACTTCATATCAATAAAAAGCTTGATTTGGATTCAATACTTGTGTTCATTTTATGTTTCCTCAATGACGACTCTGTGAACTAGTTATCAACGGCCGTTTCGATATTTGTCTTGCGCGGGCGCAACCCCAGGCTCGTGCGGCATCGCGTCCCGATGGAAACGTACGTCCCACGGGAGCGCTGGCGCGGTAATTCGCGCCTAGCGGGGACGGCCGATTCCGGCGGGAGATCGGGGCGTGACAATTTCTACCGGCATTATGGTTACTTTATTCATATTGATTATTTATCTGCAGTTGTAGCCTAGTTTTTATAGACTCATCTCTTCTCGAGTCTATTCGAGTTTATGTGTTTACTAGGCGGCCGACTGTAGCACATGTAGCTCATTCTTGTGTATTTCTGTTCATTGTGGATTGAGACATAGATGCTTATATTTACTGGATTATTCAGATAGTGACCATTTTGATTACAGCTTATACGTATTTGAGTCGGACCAGAGTCTGGTCGAATACGTAGCTGGCGTGTCGCGTATTCCTGGTCCAATGTATTTTGGGAATGGGGCATGACACTGTTGCTTGTCCTCCTTGAACCTGCCTCCTCGATACGCTGGTCGAGAGTGACAGACTGGAGGTGCTGGACTTCCTACCTCCTTTCGCGAAGGGGGCCTTCGAAACCGAATAGCACAAAGCGAAAAGAGGCTCCTCCTCCTTTGGTACTTGCACCTAATCTCCGGGCCTCTGCTGGCTGGGTTCCCTTGGTTGCAGTCGCTGGAATACCAACCGCCTGTTTATAGGTATTGCTATTTGATTGCCAGCAATTGATGATATTGCTGGCACAGTGATGCCTCGAAGGGGCTATTTCACATGCCGTGGTTGGTTCCCTCGCTTTGCGCTTGTGATTGATCACGTTGCAAAAGTCACGCGAGGGCTAATTTACTTTTACACCCTTGTTATGAACACATGGGTGTATAGGTATTATTTTTCCTCCCTGACCTGGGTTTCATGGAAGAACTTTTTCCCAGTCGTCAGCGGAAGACTTTTGAGATTGACCCAGTCTACTTGCCGCTGTGGGCTGGACGCGTGGGTCGGTCTTGTATAGCTTTCCGTCTGAGGCACGCATAACAGTCAGCGATGCCTATTGACGGTCCCCCTGACGAGCAGTTGCTTGGGCTTGGCGAGCTCGCACTGCCTTAGACTTCTTTGTTCTTGCACGTGCTGGTGCATAGTACGAAGAGTCCATGTTTGGGTTTTCACCATTCTCAGCATGGCGCATAGGATCAGCGTTGCATAAGATTCAGTCAAAAACAGAGGTTATGTTGCTGACAGGGCTGCATATGGCCATTTGCTTGCGGCCGACTATCGGTGCCGCATGTGGAATTTTTCCTGCGGTTGTAGACTTATGCGCTTCTGATGTTGCCGCATGGAGCATGTCTCAGCACCCAAACTTCTGGTATCATAGTGTTTTTCTCTGCCAGAGTTTGGGCGTTGAGCGCTTTTCTCGACTACCGCATGAACGGGGTCAGCCTGAGTAGACGCATGATGTGCGTCTGCGGCAACAGGAAGAGAAGTGGGGAGCACATGCTCTGTAGTTATGTGAGGCGCAGTGGCCTTCGCTACCCATGTCCTACAGGTCTTCTTAGGCTTTGCTTGCCTTGGAGAATGACACGCTCTGTCCCCGAAGAGAATGTTCTCGAATACTTGTTGGTCAAAGCGTACCACCAACAACCTTTGGGTTGAGCCCAGCTTTGTCGCATCAGACTGCATTACCACCTTCTCATTATAGGAGAGTCGCCACCTTGTTCGCCATTAAATTTGAAAGTCTAAAAGTGCTTGATTTAATCAACAAATGAAAGAAATTACAGAAAGGACATAGACAAACAATCTAAGTACAACTTTTTGATTTTGGGGGTGATGATGGAGATCGAGTGCTGTAGTGACTCTTTTACTCCTTTGACGGTCTGATATGGGAGCGATGGAGCTCTTTTCTGTTCTCTCTCTCCTTTTCCTGTAGCTCGTTGCACGAGCTTCCCCTTGAGCTTACGGTCATACAAGGGGGACCAATTCCTTGCTTGCGTCAGATTATGATCTTAGAGAGATTCTCACACTAGGGTCGAGAGGTAGAAGAGAAGAAAAAGAAGTCATACTAGGGAAAGGTCCTCTCAATGCTCTAACGCCCACTGGGGTCTGTAGGGTATGCTACCCTTGCTATTTATATTTGTCGTGATGACGGACTATAGATGCCGCATATGCTTTTGTTTGGTGGCCGCATGGGGGCTCCTTCAACAGAATACGGCTGTAACTGGGCCGCATACTACGGGCGTGCTGCCACATAGCCATGATTGGGATATGTGGTTGAGACAATCTCGGTGAAGGGCGTGTGGTTGTTATTGATCCATTATGTGTGCGACCTAGTCAGCAGGATATGTGGTCTGTACTAATTGCGTGAGGATCTCTTCAGTTGCAACGAAAAATATCTTGCAAGTTTGAGAGTCGTATAACTTCTTGGCCGCATATTCTTTCTGGCCGCACAGTCATCCTGGCCGGATGGTCGTCCTGGCCGCAAAGTCGTCCTGGCCCGCACATATATTGGCTTTGGTCGAATGGATACTTCAGCCGCATGGCATTGTGGCCGCATACGAGCTCTCGTCTGGCTTTAGTCGAATGGACACTGTGGCCGCATGTTGACGAGGCCGCATGGGATCATAGCCGCATATGATGACTAGGCCGCATAATGGAGGACACGTGGCATGGCGCGTCTGCCGAGGACATTAATGCGTGATGTGAGTTTCTATCTTTTTGCATGTCACCCCTTTTACGGATCTCAAGGTGCTCAGAAATTTATGTCAGTCATCGGAGATTGTGTCGGGGGCTTTTTTATGTAGCCTCTTATTCTGAGGTTGTCCAGGCCGCATGAGGGCTATTTATGCTCTTATGCGGCTCCAAGGGGCATGAGTTGTATGCGGCTCTAAGGGGTATGAGCAGTATGCGACCTGCAAAATTTTTATGCTTCTACAACAGCTATGCGGCAGAGTTCTGCAGACATAGTCAGTTTGCTCCTACCTTGGTGGCAACCAAATTGGACAGAGTTAGGAGGTTCCAACAGGGACTTCACCTGAAAATCATATTGGCGGTGGAACAACATAAGTTCCAGACTTTTGATGCAGTATTATGGACAACAAGGAGGCACGAGTATACCTCCCAGAGAATCGTGGATAGAACTGGAGGGCGGAAGAGGACCCATACTTCAGAAGGTTCTTACTCCCAGTCTTTAGCACTAGCCCCGGCAGTTAGGGCTTTGACCATTGGATCTCCAAGGAGGCCAGTTTTGACAGCCTCAGTCCAGCAAACAGTAGCGACCCGACCTCAGCAGCAGAGGACATCTTCTTCATCAGGGTGTTCTCATTGTGGGAAACCTGGGCACGTATTTTCGGAGTGCCATCAAGCGCAAGAATTATGTTTAGCCTTTGGGGCATCTGGCCACAAAGTGGGATCTTTCCCATACAGAGCTAGTTCATCATCATCATCTCCGGCAGGACCACATTAATTCCGCAGAACCAGGGTTAGAGGCCTTTGTCGACCCAATCCCAAGTATTCTAGCAGCAGAGGCCACAGCAGTAAGCGCAGTCCCAAGCTCAAGTACAAGCCAAGCAAGAATATCTACAGTAGCAAGGACCAGCACTGAGAGGACTAGGCCAGGCCATGGCACTCACCGTGGAGGAACAGCTAGCTTCAGGTGAGGTGGTGGCAGGTACCATTCTCGTCAACTCTCATTCGGCTTCAGTATTGTTTGATTCTGGTACATCACATTCCTTTATGTGTGCACGATTTGTGATACTTATTGGATTAGAACCCGAATCATTATCAATAAGACTCAATATACTTACTGGTAACGGTATCATGGCAGTTGATAGAGTTTATATCTCGTGTCGAGTCGTAGTTTGCGGGCGAGAATTTTTCACTAGACTGATAGAATTTTCTATGGAAGATTATGACATCGTCCTAGGAATGAATTTGTTGAGTGACCGATACGCAACGATAGCGTGTTGGCAAGGTTATCTTTCGTATTCCCCGAGAAGAAGAATTCTTATTTTCTAGAGGAGAGATGGACTCTCCGTCAGCAATCATGAGAATGACAATAGCAGGAGTACGATTCCCTAGAGTTGTTGATTTTGAACTGTTTTCAAGCCGCATAATAATGGTAGAGATTATTATCGATTGGTGGGACCCACATTGTAACAAACATTAAATGTGAAAGGTCCGTGATTTTCTGAATCTTCAAAGTTCATGGTAAGAGCATCTCCAACCCTATTGTTGATGTGATTCCTATGTGGCATGAGGCACAAGACAATGTCTTTCCTAGATGATAAGATTATATTCACACAAGACAATGAAGTAGAAAAATCTTCTCCAATGCAAAAATATTGAGAAGACAATAAAATATACTTTTTTCAACTTCCAAGACTTCTTCTTCTCTCCGCTTCTTTCTAAATATTTGTATTCATACTTGATGATGTGGAGGTAAAGTCATTGTCAATTGCATTCTTTAGAACTAGACAACCAACTTCACAAAGTCTTTGCCATGTCAACTTCATAACTTATTTGACATTGAGTCCATTTTTGTTCATCCACCATAACTATGGTGTATGTTCATCATCTGTCACGTGTCAAAATAGAAGTCAAAACCACTTTGAATGTTCACAAAACTAGTTGTATAAAAATGTTATGTGGCAACACTTGATTGCAGGGTGAACATACTTTCTAGTTTTTATGAGTAACAAAAATGGACTCTCTTTTTTAGATGTCCGACATGAAACTTTTGTACATGATGTGTTGCATATTATTTGGACCCACTGTCCCACATCTTCTTCACAATTTGATTCCAAGATCGTTTATCTAGCTAAAAAAATTGTACCTCTACACTGACCATGTGCAACAAAATTTTTTTTCAAACTCACAATAGCGTATGAGATGCTCCAAACCCTAACGTCTAGATTCTCAAAGGCCACAGCAATTTTAGAAGAAGAAAAATATAGCCGTTATAGCAACGTCTCCAGAACGTTTCACCATAATAAGCACCCACCCCTTCCTCAGCATCTCCCAATAAAGTCTCTCTCTCTCTCTCTCTCTCTCTCTCTGATTAATCTCTGCAACAAGAAGAGGAGGAGGAGAACAAACTCCGAAGCTCTCATATTTCATTGATTTCGTATGTAATAATGCGTATATTTATTTTGATTTTAGCACATTATTTCTTGTTAGTTCTTGTGTTGCTAACCATGGACTCTTCTAGAAAATGAGATCGAAATAATGCCGTGTCCCTCCCTTCCGATTCCGCCTCACCGGCAGAGCACTGTAAGAATCATCTCATCTCTCCTTTGATGGGTCCTTTTTATTTTTCCGTGTCCGTGTCCATTTCGTGTTGCATAACATTAGGACACAACGTATCGGTGATGCTTGGATTTTTAGGATGACTATTTCTTGGAATTTTATTTTTTTCTCCCCAATTTACATGAATTCTTTATCCGATACGTGTCGGACACAACACTACCAAGATCAATTGTATATCCGTATCATAACAGTGCCGCCATATTTTACTTTGATGGCCCCTTTTCTTTGGGGTTTTTTTTTTCAAGTGTCCGTACCACGTTGGACAATACATAGATGTTGTGTGTATTCCTAAAGGGGTCTTTTGATGTTTGAAATTTAGGATGACCACTTCTTGGAATTTTGTTGTCTCCCCCCAATTTCCATGAACCCTTGATCCGACACATATGGGACACGACACAGATGGTTTGTACCATGCCTGATTTTACTTTGATGGGCCATTTTCTTTTGGTTTGTATCATGCCATGTATGATTGTTTAACACTAGGACAATAAATGAATGTCGTGTCACTGTTTAGCTCTCTGAATTGCTTGTGATACTTCTTCAAATTTTATCAGTGTATCTACTTAGTTTACATGAATTCTTGATCGGACACACAAGACACAGAGAGTCCAAAAATACCGTATCAAGCTAAATTTCTTGTCGTATTTACGTCCACGTGCAACTTAGTGACATCTAGTGGCGGATCCAGGATGAGATTCTACTGGGGGCACAATCCGCACAATCATAAGGGAGTTCGGAGACAACTTTCCCGAAAATTGAATATATAGGAACAAAGTACAGAATTGAAAAATTGAACATACAGACCACTCCAAACAACTCCAAACAAAGGGCTATTTTTTAGTACAAAAGGTAAAAATTGTTCTCGTGGTTTTCATAAAATAAAACATTGCATTTCAATGATCTCACAATTGTTCTCTACGAGTTTTCATACTTTGAGAGCGTTTAACTACAACATCATTTGTAATACTACTAAGCAACTCTTTTTCTATGAAACATACAGGACAATTATTTAAAAATTGATCACAAATTCGATTTCGTAAATCCGTCTTAACAATATTCATTGCAGAGAAACATCTTTCCACATTTGTTGTTGCTGTAGGTAAAATCAATGCTAACTTCAAAAGTCGATACACCAAAGGCACGAAAGATATTTCTTTGTTTGCACTAGCAATCTAGATAGATCACCAAGCCCCTTCAACTGACTAAATATGTCATCTGTTCGCACATTCATAATATATGTCTCTCAGCTCAAGAGTCATGCATTCAATGAGAGAATCATTATGATAGAATTGAGCCAACCTTGTCAACTTTGATGTATTAAAATCACCAAAATCATCACTTGGATTCAAGCTAGCGACACAAAGAAGCAACTCAGAATTGACCTTATTGACTCGATCATTAATCTCCAAAAATTGCTTATCCATAATCGCATAAAAGCATTCCACATGATAATGAAATTCTTAAGTAGTGTTGCTTTTACACCGAGGATGGTAAGGATCAACATATTCATCATTCATATCTATACAGTCAATCTTGTTCTCATTGCAAAATATAGTGATATTACTTATGAGAGATTTTCATCCATCATCTCTTACCGCTTGCAATCGTCCCTTAGCCACTTTGACAAGTGCAAAGCCAATGACAACTCATATGTCTTCATCTTTCCTTTGCAAAGCCAATGACAACTCGTTTGTTTCCCGTTTCAATCGAACCACTCCTGATTCCTTCTGGTACTTTTTCTGCTTGCTTTTGTCGAATCATGTCTTTACATAAGGCTCCCATAACATTCATCAAGGTAGAAATCATATTAAAAAAGTTTGCAATATCAACATGTTTTTTAGCCACAACAACAAGAGCTAATTGAAGTTGATGTTCAAAACAATGAACATAATACGCTGACTTATTTTTATTCATAATCAAAGTTTTCAACCCACTGAATTCACCCTTTATGTTACTTGTCCCATCATAGCCTTGACCCGAACTTTCATTAAACTCAAACCATGATAAGCAAACAAATTATCAATAGCAGATTTTAGAGACAAAGCAGAAGTACCATCACATGAACAACACAAATGAACCTCACTTTTATATTCCCATATGAGTCAAGAGATCGTAAAATCACAGTTATTTGTTCTTTGCCATATACATCACTAGACTCATCCACCATCAATGAGAAAAAATTATTTTAAAACTCTTCAAGTATATTTTGCATTATTTCTTGTGCAAAACAATAAGCAATATCTTTTTGAATGTCCGGAGCAACAATTTGATGATTTTTTGGAGCATTTCTAAGATCAACATTAAGAATATAATCAGCTACTTAATCATTTAAAGAAAATTTTCTCTATTTGTAAAATCTTTGGTCTCATCATGGCCACGGAAAGGTAATCCTTGGTGCAACAAAAAACTACAAGTATCAATTAAAGTATATAAACGAATCTGATATTCATTTTTCATAATATTTGATTGTTTATAAAGAGCAACCGCAATGGATTGCCAAATTGATTCATCATATTATGAAGAGAGAGAAATGAAGATTTAATCTGTTTGGTCTATTTGTCTTCATTCGGCCTATTTGTCTTCATTTGTCCCTCTTTCCAAAGAAATAAGATATTATGAAAAATGAATATTGGATTCGTTTGTATGCTTCAATTAATGCTTATAGATTTTTGTTGCACTAAGAGATACCTTTCTGTGGCCATGATGAGACCGAAGATTCTATAAATAGAGGAAATTTTCTTATATGATTAAGTATACAATCGATCAAAATGATTATGTTCGTAATGTTTGTCACGACCCGCACCCGGTATAGGGGCACGAGCACGCGGTACGTCTAACCTACGCCGCAGCATCGGCGGTAGAACGCTGTCTAGGTCATGATACTATCTAATCAATCTCATATGAATATCCAACTCCATAAGGAGACACAGATATCACGTTATAATATGAAATACTCAATCACAGAGACTAAAGCACGATGAGATGTCTAAGAAAATATATGAAATACAAGACAAGTCTAAACAACAAAATAATCATACCTGCAATCAATAACATCCAATCTCCAAGTATACTGGAAAACAAGTCCTCTAAGTCATAGTCTGGAAAAAATATCCAGTCAGGATTGGAACGAAGTACAAGCACTAACAGCAGTTCCATGTATATTGACAAAAACTATAATACAGTGTAAAGAAATACAAGACAGATATGAATACTGGCAATAGAAATACTGGAATAAGAAATACTGGAATAAAGGAATACTGGAGCACATATGTCATATCAATGGTACAACTAGCAATAAACAAGAATACAAGTGCACGCTAGAATAATGAACTGGTATATAAGTGAATGCTAGAACCATGACTAGAACATAGGGAATGCTAGATCAATATACTAAAGATACATGTAGAGACTATATAGCTAAGTGTGTGAAACATTAGCATATCATGTGATCGACTTGGGACTGATCAGGCTTGCTATGTATGACTAGCTATGATTCATTTAAGGTCAGGCTAACCATTCGGATAGCTATGATGCAAGTAATAGTCAGGCTAATCATACACAACAGGCTATGAGGCATGTAATGGTAAGGCTGCACCGACGTGAGGTATGGGTGAGCTATGATTCATGTAGAGTTTGGGTATGATCACATAATCTACTAATATTTCTCCGTTTTCCCCAGCTAGCACGATGGATTCCAAATCCCGACTCCATATGAATATCCAACTCCATAAGGAGACACAAATATCACGTTATAATATGAAATACTCAATCACAGAGACTAAAGCACGATGAGATGTCTAAGAAAATATATAAAATACAAGACAAGTCTAAACAACAAAATAATCATACCTGCAATCAATAACATCCAATCTCCAAGTATACTGGAAAACAAGTCCTCTAAGTCATAGTCTGGAAAAAATATCCAGTCAGGATTGGAACGAAGTACAAGCACTAACAGCAGTTCCATGTATATTGACAAAAACTATAATACAGTGTAAAGAAATACAAGACAGATATGAATACTGGCAATAGAAATACTGGAATAAGAAATACTGGAATAAAGGAATACTGGAGCACATATGTCATATCAATGGTACAACTAGCAATAAACAAGAATACAAGTGCACGCTAGAACAATGAACTGGTATATAAGTGAATGCTAGAACCATGACTAGAACATAGGGAATGCTAGATCAATATACTAAAGATACATGTAGAGACTATATAGCTAAGTGTGTGAAATATTAGCATATCATGTGATCGACTTGGGACTGATCAGGCTTGCTATGTATGACTAGCTATGATTCATTTAAGGTCAGGCTAACCATTCGGATAGCTATGATGCAAGTAATAGTCAGGCTAATCATACACAACAGGCTATGAGGCATGTAATGGTAAGGCTGCACCGACGTGAGGTATGGGTGAGCTATGATTCATGTAGAGTTTGGGTATGATCACATAATCTACTAATATTTCTCCGTTTTCCCCAGCTAGCACGATGGATTCCAAATCCCGACTCCTCGTGACAGGTCTCAATGATGCCAACTCGTGTATACAACAGTGTCAGAGTCATGTACGCTATATAACTAGAATTATAGAGATAATCAATATAATGGAAACTGTCAGAGAATGTACTCGCCTGTGGTCCTTAGCTGGCAATACCAATAACCTGATTCCGAAGTCTTGTCTGAACAGCCAACAATCCTATAGACATCATATAATACAATATTGCATCAGACATTACACTAACACATACACAACACAAATACTCTGAACTCAGGGCTACGCTAGGTTTGACACTGGTCAACTAGGGTCAAGTGTGCGTCTAATTGCACGGGCGTCGCGTCTGTAATTGCTGTGCAAGACAGACAGTCAAAATGATACGGGTCTTGCCAGTACGTCGGTGTACATATGACAGTCTGCTAACATGTTATATGGTCACAGGTTAATGTAGCTACGGGGTATCCGTATTTATACTCGGTTCACCTAGTACAAATACATATTATATATATTATTATCTAGCAATAATATTAATACTAATAATATATATATACACTAATTAATTACATATGCAATATATATATTGTATATACACTAGTTGAATTTATACTATATATATATATTAACATGTACTAGGGAGACATATACAATACATATACATATGTATATATATACTAATTTGAGAAATATACTATATATATATATATATATATATATATATATATATATATAAACCAACATACATTTAAACATACTACCCATTTGAATACATATACACACAATCACATGAAATGACGAAAAGGAGGGCAGAAACGAACCTGTGCACGTGTACGAGATCGACGATGACGGCGATGTTGATGATGACGACGATGACGATGGTGACGATGATGATGATAACGACGACGATGACGATGGTGAATGGTGATGATAACGATAATGGTGAAGATGATGGTAAAAGTTATGGTGATGATCATGGTGAAGGTAATGGTGATGAAGGTAAGATGGGAATGGACGAGGGTGGCGTTGCCTGGCCGGGGCTCGGCGGAGGACTGACTAGGAGGTCGTGGCGGTGGTTGAGGGAGTTCAGGTGATGCTCGGTCGTGGCGTTCAGCGGGGTCGGGATCTGAGTCGTCGAGGGGAAGGGCGGAGGAAGATGACCGGAGGGTGAGGAGGAGGTCGTGTGGAGGATGGCCGGCACAGCCCCCGCAGTGCCAACGGTTGCCGACTGCTGCTGTTGCTGTCGACCTTCCCCCGCGCTGTCGGAGCTCCGCCCGACCACCCTCGCCGGCGACGACCCGCCCGGCAGACCCACCTGCACCTAGGTATATATTTTATATACTTATACTGTATTTTATACATAGTATAAGGGTTAGTATTGGGTATATATACTAATATATATATGTTTTCTGTTTTGTTGTATTTATACATATACTGTATTCTATATATATATACTATACAGTGTATATTTTTATATATAATAGATATATATATATATATATATATATGTATTTCGTATATACATAGTATATACTATATACTTGTATTAAATACCTTATTATATATTTAATATCTATTGTGTGTATATATATATATATATATATATATATATATATATATATATATATATATATATGTGTGTGTGTATGTATGTATATTTGTGGTGTATTTGGAATATTATATATTTAATATATATTGTGTATATATATAAAGATATATTATGTGTATTTAGTATATTATATGTAGTATATATATATTGATATATTATATATAAGTATTAAATACATTATACGTATTAGTTACATATATGTATGTATATATATATATATATATATATATATATATATAAATATATATATTGTGTATTTAGTATATTAGTGTATAATATATATATATATATATATATATATATATATATATATATATATAGTATAATTGTAGTGTGTATTAAATAAATATGTGTATATATATGTATATAAATATATATACCTACTTGTGTGTATTAATATAGTATATATATTAGTACTTTTTCCATTATGTGTATATACATATAAATTGTTATTTAAATATATGTAAATATATATGACTATGTATTAAATTATATATATGGTATTATGTATTTATATATGTAAATATATTTAATGAATATGTGTATATTTACATATTTATTGGTGTATTATTAAGTAATATATATAGATGCTATTTTAAAATGTACAATTAAAACATACGTATTTTTATTATATTTAAATATGTATTTGAGTACATATATGTATATGTGTTATATATAAATATATGTACTGCGTGGTCCACTAGATGGACAGTCAAGACCCTGCGTCAGTTTATTGCTGCAAGTAGTGTGTCGTGGTCGTACTATTGTAGTGACTGATATTGATATTATTATATCATATATAGGATTGCTGGACCGTACAGGCGAGGCTTCAGGAGCAGGATATTGGCATTCGCAGCTACCGGACTCAGGCAAGTATACCTTGCTGGATTACTGTTTAATTTAATTGATAACTGTTGCAATATACATAAACTGTGTGCATCCGAGATTTACTCGGGTGCAGTCGACGAATGCGTCGATGAGTAGTGTACTTGACCTAGCTGCTAGCTGACTCACCTACTACTGTGAGGATATTCTGATATCTTCCTAGACCGTGACACTGTACACGTATCACGATGGTAAATTCATATTGGGGTGCGGGTCCACGTATCCGACTCGCAATCGGTGCGTACGACATGCATCACGGATTAGCACGTAATTTAGAGTAATCTAGTTATATGGGACTTGGCATATAGATGCGGGATATTCACGTCGTGTATTCGACTTGTGTAGGATACATTGGGCGGGGAGGACAACTGATAAGCGTATGGGATACACACATCGGACTCCGTAGTATCCAGAGGAGCCACGGATCCAATGACTTCCTATATTCAGATACCGCGCTCTTCGGAGTGATACGGACGTATATACATTGCAGATACCTCATTCTTCGGAATGATGGACGTTACATGGACAGATACCATGCTCTTCGGAGTATGGACGTTATGACCTACCCATACGTTCCAAGGTTGTCCTTACATTGCATTCACGTAGATGGTTAGCACACCCCCTTTATTTTATTCAGTACTATATGTGGCATGCATTTTTGTATCTTGTTACGTCCCTCTGAGGACCTGGTTCCCTTCCAGATTTGGACGAGGCATATTACCCCACTGTGTACGGACCTGGAGTAGAAACGAGGTACGCTCTCGAGGAGGAGCTTGAGGTGTTACCGTCGGAGTTTCCCTGATCACCTGGTAGGCCTTCCGCCTAGGACTGGAACTTCTTATCTAGATAGCAGTTGCTCTAGTTGCACTCTTTATTTCTGTCTTCAGTACTCTATTTCATCATTTGTAGTGGGTTTGTTCCCACCAGACATATTTCGGTTTGTACTATGACATTCGACTCTGTTCTTATTTTCCAGTATTTCATTTCAGTACTTCTTGTTGTATTGTGGATGAGATTAGACTGCCTGTTGTATGATAGTATTAGACTTGTTAGATTTATGACAGCGTAGCACGCTTCGCTAGGATCCATTAAATTGGGATATCCTCGGAGACGTGATAGTATTAGACTTGTTAGATTTATGACACGTCTCCGAGGATATCCCAATTTAATGGATCCTAGCGAAGCGTGCTACGCTGTCATAAATCTAACAAGTCTAATACTATCATACAACAGGCAGTCTAATCTCATCCACAATACAACAAGAAGTACTGAAATGAAATACTGGAAAATAAGAACAGAGTCGAATGTCATAGTACAAACCGAAATATGTCTGGTGGGAACAAACCCACTACAAATGATGAAATAGAGTACTGAAGACAGAAATAAAGAGTGCAACTAGAGCAACTGCTATCTAGATAAGAAGTTCCAGTCCTAGGCGGAAGGCCTACCAGGTGATCAGGGAAACTCCGACGGTAACACCTCAAGCTCCTCCTCGAGAGCGTACCTCGTCTCTACTCCAGGTCCGTACACAGTGGGGTAATACGCCTCGTCCAAATCTGGAAGGGAACCAGGTCCTCAGAGGGACGTAACAAGATACAAAAATGCATGCCACATATAGTACTGAATAAAATAAAGGGGGTGTGCTAACCATCTACGTGAATGCAATGTAAGGACAACCTTGGAACGTATGGGTAGGTGTAGGCATAACGTCCATACTCCGAAGAGCATGGTATCTGTCCATGTAACGTCCATCATTTCGAAGAATGAGGTATCTGCAAATGTATATACGTCCGTATCACTCCGAAGAGCACGGTATCTCTAGAAGGGAACCAGGTCCGTACACAGTGGGTAATACGCCTTGTCCAAATCTAGAAGGGAACCAGGTCCTCAGAGGGACGTAACAAGATACAAAAATGCATGCCACATATAGTACTGAATAAAATAAAGGGGGTGTGCTAACCATCTACGTGAATGCAATGTAAAGACAACCTTGGAACGTATGGGTAGGTGTAGGCATAACGTCCATACTCCGAAGAGCATGGTATCTGTCCATGTAACGTCCATCATTTCGAAGAATGAGGTATCTGCAAATGTATATACGTCCGTATCACTCCGAAGAGCACGGTATCTGAATATAGAAAGTCATGGGATCCGTGGCTCCTCTGGATACTATGGAGTCCGATGTGTGTATCCCATATGCTTATCAGTTGTCCTCCCCGCCTAATGTGGATACACAAGTCGAATACACGACGTGAATATCCCGCATCTATATGCCAAGTCCCATCTAACTAGATTACTCTAAATTACGTGCTAATCCGTGATGCATGTCGTACGCACCGATAGCGAGTCGGGTACGCGGACCCGCACCCCAATATGAATTTACCATCGTGATACGTGTACAGTGTCACGGTCTAGGAAGATATCGGAATATCCTCACAGTAGTAGGTGAGTCAGCTAGCAGCTAGGTCAAGTACACTACTCATCGACGCATTCGTCGACTGCACCCGAGTAAATCTCGGACGCGCACAGTTTATGTATATTGCAACAGTTATCAATTAAATTAAACAGTAATCCAGCAAGGTATACTTGCCTGAGTCCGGTAGCTGCGAATGCCAATATCCTGCTCCTGAAGCCTCGCCTGTATGGTCCAGCAATCCTATATATGATATAATAATATCAACATCAGTCACTACAATAGTACGACCACGACACACTACTTGCAGCAATAAACTGACGCAGGGTCTTGACTGTACATCTAGTGGGACCACGTAGTACATATATTTATATATAACACATACATATATGTACTCAAATACATATTTAAATATAATAATAAAAATACGTATGTTTTAATTGTACATTTTAAAATAGCATATATATATATTACTTAATAATACACCAATAAATATGTACATATACACATATTCATTAAATATATTTACATATATAAATACATAATACCATATATATAATTTAATACATAGTCATATATATTTACATATATTTAAATAACAATTTATATGTATATACACATAATGGAAAATATACTAATATATATACTATATTAATACACACAAGTAGGTATATATTTATATACATATATATACACATTTATTTAATACACACTACAAATATACTAATTACACAATATATATATATATATATATATATATATATATATATACACACACACATATTAATATATTTATTATACACTAATATACTAAATACACAATATTTATATATTTATATATATATACATATACATATATGTAACTAATACGTACAATGTATTTAATACTTATATATAATATACCAATATATATATACTACATATAATATACTAAATACACAGAATATATCTTTATATATATACACAATATATATATATATATAATGAGAATAAGGGAGGTGAGATGGCACCTCACTCTCAAAACAAGGGTGGCGGTGACGTGGCACAATCTCAGCCACATATTTCATAATTGGCAAATTGCACTTAACCCCCTCCCCTCGTTTGTGTGGTTGAAATTATGCCACATCACCGCCACCCTTATTTTGAGAGTGAGGTGCCACCTCACCTCCCTTATTCTCTCTCTCTCTCTCTCTCTCTCTATATATATATATATATATATATACACAATAGATATTAAATATATAATAAGGTATTTAATACAAGTATATAGTATATACTATGTATATACGAAATACATATATATATATATATATATCTATTGTATATAAAAATATACAGAATACAATATATATATATATATAGAATACAGTATATATATAAATACAACAAAAACAGAAAATATATATATATCAGTATATATACCCAATGTTAACCCTTATACTATGTATTAAATACAGTATAAGTATATAAAATATATACCTAGGTGCAGGTGGCCGAGAGTTGGCGGGAGCCGAGAGTTGGCGGGGACGGAGGAGACCGGCTGGGGAAGACGTCGGCGGAGTTTGGTGGTCGGCTGAGCTACGGTGGCGAGCTGGGGGGTCGCTCGGGTGGTCGGCTCGGGCTGTGGGGGGGTTTGCTCGATTGTGAGGACGGGGTGATGGCGGTGGCTGTAGGCGGAGATGTAGCGGGTGGCGGTGGCTGTAGGTGGGGTCGAGGTGGGTCCGCCGGGCGGATCGTCGCCGGCGAGGGTGGCCGGGAGGAGCTCCCGGCAGCGCAGGGGGGTACTGTCAGCAGCAACGGGATTCAGCAATCGATGGAACTGCGGGGGCTGTGCCGGCCGGCTGCGGCATCGACCGGGGCCAAGAGTTAGCGGGGACGGAGGAGACCGGCTGGGGAAGACGTCGGCGGAGTTTGGTGGTCGGCCGAGCTACGGTGGCGAGCTGGGGGGACGCTCGGGTGGTCGGCTCGGGCTGTGGTGGGGTTTGCTCGATGGTGAGGACGGGGTGATGGCGGTGGCTGTAGGCGGAGATGTGGCGGGTGGCGGTGGCTGTAGGTAGGGGAGTAGGTGCTGGTCGGAGGAGGATCGTCGCGGGGGTGGCCGGAGGCGGTGGCTGGCCGGGAGAGGGCTGCGGGAAGTCGGGTAGGGTGGTGGCCGGGTTTGGGTGTAGTTTGGGATTTAGGGTTTTAGCTTAGTATTTTGGGTTTTTGTGAGAATTAAAGTGAGGTAGCATGTCATATTTGTAGGAGAGAGAGAGAGGGGGTGCCTTGGGATAGGGCCGGCTGGATAGTTTTCTAAGGTTGTGTGAGGGCCTCCACATGTTGAACATGTGGCTAGGATCTAAGTTATTTGAAATGTGGGGTTAGGATGTGTCCTCCAAAAATGATGTAAAGTACATGAAAATGGGGAAATTGATTTGTGGACCGGTCAAAGGAAAGAGGGGGCACCTCATTGCTAAATTGCATAAAAGCCCCTGAATAATTTGGAAATTGCACATAATCTGGAATTGATGATTTGATGTGACAAAACATCATGTTTGGTGTTTTGTAGTGGACTAGATTGGTGTATGGTGTTTAGTATGAGGCTTATGGGTGTGTGTGTGTGTGGGTTTGGGTTGGAGTTGGGTCTAATTTGAGTGAGGTTGGGTCACTACATTAATTAAATTACAATTAATGCACCAGGTGTACCTAAATTAATTTAAAAATACAGGGAGTCTAAATTGGGTGGGCACAAGCGTCATGGGCGTGGCAGGCTTAGAGTATAATAATGTCATGATCGGGGTTGGTCAAAACGGGTTGAGGTTGGCTCTCAATTTCGATTGGAACGGGCATAGAACGTAAATATTCAATAAATTGAATTTAGAAATGTGGGGGTGACAATGTTCTTAGAAATGCTCCAAAAAATTATCAAATTGTCACTTCGGACATTCAAAAAGATTGCTCATTGTTTTGCAAAATATACTTGAAAAGTTTCAAAATAAAAAATTTCCTTGATAGTGGACGAGTCTAGTGATGTATCTGAAAAAGAACAAATGGCTGTGGTTTTGCGATTTGTTGACTGTGTGGGAATGTGAAAGAGAGGTTCATGTGATGGTGCATCTCTTAAATCTGCTTCTGATAATTTTTTGTTGATCATAATTTGAGTTTGATGAAAGTCCGGGATCAAGGCTATGACGGGTCAAGTAACATGAAGGGTGAATTCAGTTGGTTGAAACTTTGATTATGAATGAAAATGAGTCAGCGATATTCATTGTTTTCACATCAACTTCAATTATCTCTTGTTGTTTTGGCTAAAAAATATGTTGATATTACAGACTTTTTTAATATGATTTCTTCCTTGATGAATGTTGTGGGAGCCTCTTGTAAGCGTAAAGACATGATTCGACAAAATTTAATAAAAAAAGTACCAGCGTCCTCTCTACCATCCCTCCTACGACGACGTATCTCCACCGTACAATACCGGTCGGATAATCTGGTGGAATACGTGTATAAATCGATAGCTTTCATCTGCTACTGATGGAGTCGAGAACTACTGGCCCTCTCTAGCATAGTATTGAGAAATATTCTCCAGTGTAGTGCTGACTAGTGCCCTCTCCAGCGTACTGCTGACTAGTGCCCTCTCCAGCGTATTGCTGACTAGCGTCCGCTCCACAATAGTATTGGGAATGTCCTCTCCAGCGTACTGCTGACCAGTGTCCTCTCTACCATCCCTCCTACGACGACGTGAGTGTCTCTGCCGTATAATACCGATCGGATAATCTGGTGGAATACGTGATTGTACTGGAGCCATTTCAGGTTCCCGTGCAAGACCGGGATGATCAATATGAGTCACATGTTCCTGCATTAGCACTTGACTATGTTGGGGAGGATATCTCTCTGGTTGTTGCAAATATTGTTGGTATATACCACTCTGAAATATGAAACTTATAAATTAAAATTTGTATGATCTATGTATATATAATTTTGAACGTGTAATGAAGTCATACCAAATCAAACATGCCATCAACAAAAGCACGCAAAGTAGAATCATCCACAACTCTACACTTGAACCTTGGCTCCTCAAATATGTATATTCGGTTGGTCATACTAGGGCATCCTTACCATTGCCTATATTTAAAGTTACCAATGTCTGCATAATGTAAACAAAATTTTAGCAAACTATTTATACCCAATCCGAATAATAAGTAACTTAGAACTTACATTCATCCATAGATCTTAGTCCGGAAGACATGTTTCTCACACTATAATTCTCGAATCGATCATTAAATCAGCAACGAGACCATTTATTACATTTGTTGGATCATAACCGACAGTCGGTAGATCATCGGAAATTATTTAGCTCATCCCGAATTGTCAAAGAACACGGTATGCCGAATGATATATATGGTGAATCGATCATATATAATATAAGATCTATGCAAACTAAAATGATACAATGTCCTCTTGACTTCTGGAGCATCATCTTCACATGTGTAGGATATCCATCCATGCAACTTATTTAATGACAATGTATCAAATACGATGTTTCTCTACGATTATAACTGTAATAATTTAAAAATATTTATCAAATAGCTAAATAATTATCTTATGATACTGCAGTGTATCAAATTGGCTACGATAAAGTGATATAGCCCTATATTGGTAGTGTTGGTGATCCACTACATCCGTATAACAACCGGAAAGACTCCAATATCACTGATAATGCTAGTGACAGACCTACCAATAAAGAAATATGCTCGTAGACCCAGAACTATAATGCAAAAATATAGCATTAGTACAAATAAATTTATATTCTAAGAGGTCTTTCATTAGAACTATAATCCACAAATTCTTTTGGGAGAACTCGATCTCATAAATTTTGTCAAATTTGTGTATAAATACGCTAGAGTGTAGCAGCTCACGATGCATGACGAGTGGGTTTTGTCAAATCATCCAAGAATGGTAGAAGCCGCACATTTATCATATTTCTCAATGCGGTGGAAAGTAGAATTGCACCACATAAACAGAGCAAATACGCTCTATTGCAATGAGTGATCTGAAAATATTAAATATTATATAAATACTAAATTAAGTCATAAACAAACCTTGCTAATTAAAATACATACCCGCATTTCATCTACGTCAACCACCTCGTCAATAGTGCGATCTAGGTCCATGAAGTTGCCACGAAGCCATGTTAACTTCACACAACTGCCTTCTCCTATATCCGATGGAGGCATAACATCGAGATAACTCCTGATCAGATCATATGCATTTAACTGTGGATCAAAATATATAGCGTTACATGTAATAGATAACCCTAGTATATTTGCCACATCTCATAGTTTGATCGTCATCTCGCCAAATGGGAGTTGGCAAGTGTTGCGTTCACACCAACGCTTCGCAAGACTTACAACTAGGTGAAGATCGTGGATTAAAAATCTAACCCGATCTATATAGTGGAATCCAAAGGATTGCACCAAAGCCTTTTGGGCAGGATTTAGCTCCCACGTATGATATTTTCTTTGGTTCCGCTACATGGATCCATGCTAGTAGATGATTGTATAACTATAAATAAAATATGTGTTATGTGTGAAAAATTATTTAACTTGCAAACTTACAATTTAAAAAATTATCTCTCTAGTAAATCTCTGACTAGATATGTGGTCTTCACGTTGCCTAATAACAAGGTCGGTCCGCCAGGAATACGGCCGTCATTTTGGTTAGCCATCTACAAAAAAATTAATTAACTATGATCATTAACGACTAAAATATAATAAGTTTATCAACGATTTAAAAAACGTCACACATATAATATTTTTACTTACATTAGATTTTTGGTTTTTTTTTCTCGGTTGACCTTGCTGGTTGTAGGGAATAGAATGTTTTATATAGAGAGGGAAAATAGAAGAGAGTTATGTTGTTGTGTTGTTGTGGGGAGAGGAGGGAAGAGTGTGTAGAGTGGGAGCAGCAGAAATTTTTGCCCTCCCCCTCACCAACTCAGTTGGCAAACTCGCCAACTTCCCCCTATCCCACCAACTAAGTTGGCGAGCCCTACAGCAGCCGCCGACCGCCAACTCAGTTGGCGAGCTCTTCTTGTGCCTCGGGTTTGCCAAGGCTACCTCTGACCCTGCCAAGTTAGTTAGCGAGTCATCCCCCTCAATGCAATTTCCGTAAAACTTTTCCTTCAGCCGCAATTGGTTAAAACATATCCCTCTTGGCAAAAATTTCTGTATATACAACCATGTTGCCCGCAGGCGGGAACAAGATCCAGAACATGAGCAATGCCTGGGTGGTTGTCCTCCTAGTATAAACCATCGAGCAGAAGATATAGTAGATTCTCTAGTTTTGCTATAAGATTTGGCCAAACAAAACCAAACCAAATTGTCCGGGCATTGCTCTAGTTTTGCTATAAGATTCTCTAGTTTTGCTATAAGATTTGCTATAGAGTTTTGCTATAAGATTTGGCCAATCAAAACCAAACCAAAGTGTCCGGGACGTTACCTCCAACGGAAAGCCAGGAATGAACCGAATATGCAAAGATCCCAGAGCATGAGTGTGAACTATCAAGTAGTGTGAACCATCGAGGAGTTGATATGGTATATTCTCTAGCTTTGCTACAAGATTTGACGAAACAAAACCAAACCAAAGTGCCACGGGATGTTACCTCCCACGCGAAGCCCTCTCCCGCGGGAATGAACAGAATATGCATAATTCAGTCAAATCTTGTAGCAACTCAACAGTTAGTTGTTTCTCGGGAACTCAATATTTAATGCGCTGTATACAGGAGTTTTAGAATACAAGGAGGCATTGCTTATAACGATTAACAAGGGACGTTCGGAATTTGAGGCATCCTCATTATTAAGGCAACTTTCATTATCACAACGTCATGTGAACAATTGTAATGTCATCCACGGGAAAAGAGCTCCTCGATTCTTAAAATACAAATTTTAATTACATACTTCTGTAATATGAATTCTTTATGTAATTACAAACTTCTGTAATAGAAATTCTTTGTTGCATACTAGTTATAAAAATTTTCTAAAAAGAGAATTATTTCTCTTTTTCTTTCGAAAACAAATGTGTAGAATTCAATCCATTCTTGCGGGAACTCAACAGCTAGTCGCTTTTCAAGATTTTGTTATAAATAGTCTCGATGTTTGTGCAATCTCGTCATCATCTAAAGCACTCTGCCTAACAGTATTTTTGAGCACTCTTAAGTCTTCGTGTTCATTCGTCGGATAATCAACAAAGCATAGCAATCACGTGTCGTTCGAGCCTCCATAATTACACTCTCCAGAATCTCAACTTATACCTAAATTCTTTGGGTAATTATATACTTCTATAATAGGAATTCTTTGTTGCATAGAAGTTATAGAAGTTTTATTAAAAGATAATTATTTATTTATTTTTCTTTCGAAAATAAAGAGCAAGTCTGTTGTGGACTACCTTTACCACTGACGAGAAGATCGTAGCACAATCTGGCGTTTCCTTGATGGGAATACTTATTGATTCGTTGATCATCGAGTTTGATCAACAGAAGTTTGAAGAGATGCTTTTTGAGGGATACTCTAGCATTGTTTGCCATTAAAACCAACAAAAAAGTATAAAGAAATCCTAAACAGAAATTCTAAGTACAATATTTTTTATCTGGGGAACGTGACGATGGAGATCGAGTACTGCAACGACTCTTTTACTCCGTTGACGGTCCGACGAGGGAATGATGCTCTCTTCTCTTTTCTCTCCTGAGCCTATGTGCACGTACGTGGCTAGCAGGAGGAAAGTATGGTCTCTGAAAAGGAAAAAGTTCGGGGCCCATCGTATGCATGACTCGGTCAGCTGGATCCGTAATCAGCACTAACTGCATGAAGATATTTTCAGTTGCAACAGAAAGATCTTGGCTTAAGAAGGTATTGCCACATTGAATGCATGAGGTCTGGAACACATAGGGCCAGAGACGCATGGAACGCATGGAGTCTAGAACGCATGGAATCTGTGACGCATGGGCCAGAGACGCATGGAACGCATGGAGTCTGGGACGTTCAGTTGCAACAGAAAGATCTTGGCTTAAGAAGGTATTGCCACATTGAATGCATGAGGTCTGGAACACATAGGGCCAGAGACGCATGGAACGCATGGAGTCTAGAACGCGTGGAACCTGAGACGCATGGGCCAGAGACGCATGGAACGCATGGAGTCTGGGACGCATGGGACCAGAGACGCATGGAACGCATGGTGTATAGGACGCATAGGGCCTTTGTCTTATGTACACGGGCCACTGTTCAGCTGTATACGGACAAAAGTAATCATGACGATGACGTGAGTACTGACGCCAATTGTCGTCGTCAAAATCGAGACGTTTAGAGCCATTATTGCTGTCGGAGTCATAAATGCACTGACTTGACTGAGATATCTTCATGCATCCAAGTCTTTATGCGTCACTTGACTTTTGGTGCATGAGGGTTGAGGCGCATAGGGAATTTTGAGTTTTTTTTTATGCTTCTAAAATATTCCCTTCAAAGTTTTCAAACTGATAAGTTTGGAATACTTTTGAATAAGAAGCATGGAAAGAGGTCTTCAAAACGCATAGGTTGCATATCGCATGAGGCTCACTTTGTTTTGCTGAGTCCATTGGCCGCATATTCTTCTTCCTAACGCATGGATAAATCTGCCAGGCCGTCAAGTCTGTATTAAATGAAGGGGATTCGGCTCGATCTCCGAACAGATTTTTGGGGATTCTGAGCCACCTTTGTACACATTCGTCGAAGCTACGGTTCACTCGTTGATGACGACGGATCAAGAACTCAATCGCCGCTCTTTATCCTAGAGCCGCCTTTGTACACATTCGCCGAAGCTACGGTTCACTCGTTGATGACGGCGGATCAAGAACTCAATCGCCGCTCTTTATCCTAGATTGCCACGTGGACTGAGATAGCTCGGGTTCTGTGATGCTCTTGCCTATAAAAAGAGGAGCTTGGAGAGAGAAAGTCTTTCATTTTCTTCTCTGCATTTTCTCCCGCTGCTGCTATATCTTTCTCCGACGACTGTCATGGCCTCTAGAGCTCCTTTTTTTCCACGGCTATCAAAGGAAAGGGGAAGACCCCAGCCGCCGAGGGCAGCTCCCCTAAGTGCGCAGACTTCCTACAAGGCCTGTCGCATGGGTAAGAGGCCCGCAATGCGCAATCCATAGATCTGTCGCATGGGTGATAGCCCGCCCTGTACAGATCTAGTATGCACCATGTGTGGATTATCTCATAGCTCTTTGTTGTGATATTTTGACATATGTTCTAATTTGTGCCTCTCTTATGTTTTGTAGTGAACTTGTCCGCTACTCCTTCTGGTGAGTTGATTCTCAACCCCGAGCGGGTCCCGTTGAGTATGAATTTTACGGATTTGGTTGTCTCCCTGCAAGTCCAACTAGATAGATAGGGGTTTCCCATCCGAGAGGCAAAAATCGATCGCTGACCAGAGCGAATTTTATCTTCACAGTCAGATGAACTCAGAAAAAAGTGTTGTCGGACAGGATTCAAGAAACCACTTTCTTTTTTGGGGCGCGCTAACCACCTTCTATCTTTGACTTGGGGAAGTCAAAGAAGAACTAGATCTTCACCCACTGTGGGGCAAGGATGTCAATGCCCTCTTTCGAGCGTTATATGTCTTTGTCGGACTTCCGTGTAGTAATAAGCCAAAGGAAGATGAACTGGAACTTGACGACTGAACAACTATGGGGGCTTATTGGTAACATCCGGCCCGAACCAGGAGTAACTTGGATCGACGCTTATGTTGCGGATACGTTCCTTCTGGTTGATTACGGACTCTTGGCTGGGCCCATTATAGTCCCTCGTGGTGTCGGTTGACCCGATGGGTGCTGAAGCGGTATGAGCGGGAACTACAAAACGTCAATATTTTTTATGCCCTTTTTCGAGCGTTATATGTCTTTGTCGGACTTCCGTGTAGTAATAAGCCAGAGGAAGATGAACTGGAACTTAACGCCTGAACAACTAGGGGGCCTATTGGTAACATCCGGCCCGAACCAGATCTGAGCAAGGGGGCTTTCTCTTGTCATAAGGAGCCGCCTTCTTACTCTTCTTTTGGGTTGGTACCCGGCATTGTCAGGAGTGACTTGGATCGACGCTTATGTTGCGGATACGTTCCTTCTGGTTGATTACGGACTCTTGGCTGGGCCCATTACAGTCCCTCGTGGTGTCGGTTGACCCGATGGGTGCTGAAGCGATATGAGCGAGAACTACAAAAAGTTAATCTTTTTTATGCTGTGAGGGGCACATGTTATGGCTTGGAGACGAACCGTTGCCTCTTTATCGCCTTGATGAAGATGTACAAATGCCATACGGGGGGACTTCCTTCTCGCCCGGCGGTGAGATGGTGCTTGCATTCCTGTATCAAGGCTTCCCTGGGGCGAAGTACCTTATGAGAAATATGTTCCGAGTAACGACAAACTGGGGGACCTCGAAAAGGAGGATCCGGAGCTCGTAGGCGTATACACGGAGCTACTGTGCCATCATAGTATCTGTCAAAGAATGTATACGGAGGAGAAGACGTCCGATGGGGATATCCCCCATATCACTGTCTAGACGTACTATCTTTTTCCGGAGGAGTCCGAGTCGGACGAGGTTTATGTCCGTGGGCCGCAATCCCAAAAGGTTGTTTGCGGCTTTAATCCAGAAGTATCGCGAATCGTTTATCGCTCGCGACTCATCTACCGAAAGCGTGGAATTGAGCTATTTCTTTATGGATACCTACGAGCTATCTGAGAAGGCACTGCTAGCAAGGTACCTGATGATTTGGCTACGCAGCTGCGTGTTCGCGGGGGGGTCAGGCTCAATTGAGAGAATTAGTCGTAACCTTATTCTCCCGGCTATACGGCTAACTTTTGGCTACCCTCTTGCATTACTGCCTGCGATACCTCTTGCATTACTGCCTGCGATAGTCTGTTGCATCCACCGCAGTCTTCGACGTTTTGCCTCAAAGGTGACCACAAAGGGATCAGAGAGTTCAACAGGGTAGAGTTATCCTATCACTACTTAATGGGTTGGCTTTTATTGCACCATCGGTTCTTAATTTGCCCCAACACCCATGAAGGGATGTTGGAGAGGGATGATGTTATACGTGCCTTCTTGTAGGAGGGAGCTTGCTTATCTGAATGGTTGGACTTTTTTACCACTGTCCTCGAATTCACTGAGGAAGAAATGAGTGCTACTCATCGAGACAGCGGGACTGCTGATCACTCGCTGTCGGCAAAACTTTACTGCTGGCTTATCGCTATCCGCCTTTCTCACTTGGTGTATCAAAATCGGGCTTACGTTTGTTTGGAGCCAATTTACCCAGCCGGTTTGTCCGTCAATTTGGGTACAACCAACTCCTGTTAGATACTCCTAGTGCTTCCTTTGGGTATTGTGGCAATCTTTTTAATGGAGCTCGTGCTTGGAGCTACTACGTCGCCGTTGGAACACAAGTTGAGTTCGGGTTGCCGACGGCGAGTGTCGTGTCGAACATGTCGTTTCCCGCTGGAAGTTTTTATTGCACTGTCAATGCTCCACCAGTTGACTATGATCCTGGGACTAGTTATCTAGCAGGTACAGTTTTTGCGCCTTTGTCATTGAAAGGCCGACGAACGCCCAAGAAGGGCAAGAATGCGGCTCGGTCTTTGCTCATTGATTCAGACCCGACGTCTGAGGAGGGGACTCCTTCTGATGGCCCTCCTGCTCCTAAGCGCAGGATGATTGTGGCTTACCACCCTCGTCATTCTAAGCGGGCGCGAGTTTAGATGGTTTCTGAGACGGAACCTATAAGAGCATGCGCTGGTGGTTTCTGAACCAGACCCCACCTTAGATGCGATGGCGGTACCCGTAAAACCTCTTAGTTTGATTCTTATGACTCCTCTATATGAACATATTTCTTCTGGTTTGTTTGAAACTTTGCAGACACAGGGGAAAAGGGATCGTCCTCGGCGGTCTACGGCTGCTAAGGTCTCTTATGTAGCGCAGGACGAAGAGTCATTCTAAGCGGGCGTGAGTTTAGGTGGTTTCTGAGACGAAACGTATAAGAGAGTCTGGTCCTTCTGTGAAGGACCCCTTACGCTGGTGGTTTCTGAACCAGACCCCACCTTAGATGCGATGGCGGTACCCGTAAAACCTCTTAGTTTGATTCTTACAACTCCTCTGTATGAACATATTTCTTCTAGTTTGTTTGTAACTTTGCAGACACAGGAAAAAAGGGACCATCCTCGGCGGTCTACGACTGCTAAGGTCTCTTATGCAGCGCGGGACGAAGAATCGACGTCCCCCGAGCCCGAGGGTGCAACTAAAGAGCCTGTTCCTGAGGATTCAGGCGGACATATCCCCGAAGGGGAGCTGATAGAACCGGCTACTCCCAACATCTTGGTGGATGACTTGGATGTTGTCGGGGCCGCTCCACAAATCTCATTATCCGTTCCGGGTATGTTGTTTCACATTTTCTCGCGGGATAAAATCTGTCGTCTTCAGTTTTCTATTATGTTGGTGCGGTTGTTCACATGTTGTTTTGGTCCTGCAAGCTCTGAAGTCCTTTGAGGATGGTGGTGAACATGGCCTCTGAGGAGGGCGTGGAAGAAGAAAGATGTGGGGGACTTGTTAAAGAGAATACTAGCATGCAGGCGCATAATTTAACAATTCAGGATTGGCGTATAAAAATTAGGCAAGAAAATAACATCCGCGCACAAAGGATCAAAAACCACCATTGGCGCACAAACGGGTAGTAGCGTACAAATGGCCAAAAAACAGATTTGGTGTACAAACGGGTATTGGCGCACAAATGGCCAAAACAAATTTGGCACACAAATCACTAATCCGGACAGTTCTGGTGCACTTTGATACAAAAGTGCGCCGAGCAAAAATGACGCACAATCATACTAAAGCGCACTTCTAGGATCTTGGCGCACAATGATAGTATTGTCTCGACTGTTGCAAATCACTAATCCGGACAGTTCTGGTGCACTTTGATATAAAAGTGCGCCGAGCAAAAATGACGCACAATCATACTAAAGCGCACTTCTAGGATCTTGGCACACAATGATAGAAGTACGCGAGCCAGGAGATTGGCACATAAATCTAATTGGCGCACAAATAAAAGTTTCCAAGCTATGAACTTGGCGCACTTTTATCAAGTATGCCAGCAGAAAGGTCAACTAAAAGACAAAACACAAGTCTCGAAGCATGGCACAACAGTCGAGACAATACTACTGTCGAGAACACAATTCTCGATAGTGGTCAGAAGTCATTGCTTAGTCATTAAGTAATACGAAAGGCTACAAAGTGCGCCATCTCTGGAGAATGCCACATAGTGCGCCATATAGCAAAGTTCGCCATTATCCAGAAGCGACAAAGTGCGCCGATAAGGAAAGTGTGTCAACTCTGCAATATCTGCAAAGTGCGCCAACTTGGCTTTTAAGCAGTGGCGCACATTCTTGATGAGTTGCAGATCCATTCAAAAGTGCACCAAGTAGGATTGGCGTACTTTTGAAGGAATTGTCTTAGTACAAAACGTACGTAGGAGTAGAAAAATGCGTCCAAAGTACTTAACATATCTTGGCGCATTTTTTAAGAAATTTGTGAAACACACACAAGTGCGCTCACTGGAACTTCGCTTATGCGATAAGGGTTCCCTGCATATTTTTTGTATATATTCTCAGGCCAACTTTTCATTCTCCGACTTGTTCTCGGGCTCCATAAGCAACAAACAAGAAAATCAAAATCATCATGAAGACAAGTTCTAAGTATTAAGCAAATGAAACCTATCAAGTAATTAAACAAATTATACGAAGAATCAAAACAAGATTCACGGTTGTTCCTTTGGTTGGCTAGATGTACTTGCCTACGGTCAAGTTCTAGCCTAATACTACCAAGGTTACTCACGGTCAAGGCCAAGCTGGGCTGCTGCTCTCTACTGGGGAAGAAACGAAGAAGGAAAGAGAAATAAAAGGAAAAAAAAAAGTGGATGAGACTTGTTATTCTCGGGCTCCATGAGCAACAAACAAGAAAATCAAAATCATTATGAAGACAAGTTCTAAGTATAAGCAAATGAAACCTATCAAGTAATTAAACAAATTATACAAAGAATCAAAACAAGATTCACGGTTGTTCTTTCGGTTGGCAAGATGTACTTGCCTACGGTCAAGTCCTAGTCTAATACTACCAAGGTTACTCACGGTCAAGGCCAAGCTGGGCTGCTGCTCTCTGCTGGGGAAGAAACGAAAAAGGAAAGAGAAATGAAAGGAAAAAAAAAGTGGATGAGATTTGCTTATATAGCCTAGGGATTGATTGTAGGCCAATGGATCATAATTCATGCCTCTCACCCGGGTTTATCACAGCCATGCACACGAAAACCAAGGGACCAACGGTCCAAAGCATGCAACTAAGGAAAAACTTGCAAAAATAACCTAAACAATGCATGAATGGCATAAAGCTAGATGTAAGCAATTAAACAATAAGCAAGCTATACATGTATAATACACGTATATCATGTACGTATACTAGAACAGTAAGACGAGCCTCACAGTACCTGCTCAAGTACTAGCCTTTTAACTTGACTCCATTTGATGGGAAGACATTTCCGTCAATTCATGAGTTACTTCGAGATGGCAACTGGACATCTACCTCGCAACGTTGCCCTCTTAACCAAGCTCTTTGTCGGGGTATTGTTTGGAATAGCCTTCGATTGGTTCTCTGCGGCCTCCAAGACAACTGTATTTCGTCGTTTAACGATCTCAAAAGTCTTTTCCTTGCTCGGTTCTACTACGGGGGAAATGACATGATGATGTCCTCTTTAATGGACATCACGCAAAGAGAAAGAGTCTGTACGAAAATACATCGAGCGGTACAGGCAAGCGGCGCTAAATTTACCCCCGGGTAACCTTGAGTCCACACTGATGGACACCTGCCGGAGAAATCTTCTTCCCACAGTCAAACTCTGGATGGGTGATTCTCAATTTAAAGACTGGACGACGTTCATCATAAATGATGTTGGTGAAGAGAAGAAAGTAAAGGACGTCCGTATCTTGTAAATATAGATCCCCATCGCTGATGATAGGGGAAAACGCCCTTACAACAACAACAATAACAGCGGCAATAGCGCTCGGGATGTCAAGGGAAAGCAGGCCCTTGCCGCCAATATAACCAAGAAGCCCGAGCAAAAGTCTGCAGAGGCCCCAAAACCGAAGAAAACTTATTCTTTTGAAGATGATGACGTCATGGCAACCTTTGTCGTATTAATGAAGGGAAACAAGCTTCGGCTCCCCGACGTCAAGCGCCCTGATGAGGCAGTTGATGTGAATAATCCAAAGTACTACCACTACCATCGGTACGTCCATCATGCGATGCGGAATTGCTACACACTGAAGCGGTACATCCATCGTCTGCATGACACCAAGGCCCTCACCTTGGACTTCGATGACAAAATCGTTGCCGCTAATATGGTATCTCTCCAGTTCAGCAACTTTTCAGCAACGGAAGCCCAAGACGGAGTGATCCCGATTCCCAGGGCAACGATGGAGGTTGTCAATCTTCCGTCAGCTCGTGACCAAACAACCGGGCTGATACCTCTCACCACATCATGAGGGGAGGTCATGTGGGTTCATCCAGATCTTGCTCCATACTTGATGTAGCAAGGAGCATCTTCCGCCAACAAGTCCAAGGGCAAGAAGGTCCAAGACCTGCTACACGGTTTCTCTTCCGTACGAATAAGCTATAGCGGGAACAACGAGGTCAGGCCTAGCGTACCAACGAGAATACAATATCCCTGACGATGGTGCGCTCCCAATCGCCGCACCTACAACATCCGATCCGGGTCTATCCTAGCCTACGGCAGCGGACAAGTCCAAGCAGAAAGAAACTCGCTTTGACAAACCGCTGTGCAAAGATACAGCTCAGGGGCTGGAGAAACCCTACAACTTCGACATCTTGGCACAACTAGCCAATACTCAAGCGAAGTTGTCACTATTCGAGCTTCTTCGACTCTCCAAAGACACTCGGGTTGCTCTGAGTGAGGCATTACGGAATGCCGATACCTACCTGGTGCAGGTCAAGATGCCAGCTAAGAATCCTGCTACATGCCCCTACTGTAATAATGTGATGGAGGTGATACCCAACATCAAGTTCTCGCAACAATACATGTTGCTAAAGAATAATAGGCACGATCATCCTCTGTATTATACAGGGTACATCGGCGCCATTAAGGTGGACTAGATGCACATCGACCCTAGTTCGTCAATCAGAATCATCCCGCAGAGTCTGCCTCAGGCCTTGGGTATCCCGATGCATCAAATGGCATCAACCTATACTGCCATTAGTGGCTTCAACGCAGGGAGGAGCTACCCTCTGGACGAGATTCGCTTGAAGTGTCAGATCGACGATTTGAAAACAGAGGTCACCTGCTACGTCATAGACGTAGACGTATCCTACAATGTCCTGTTGGGACTTTCGTGGATACATTAGTACATGATTGTACCGTCAACCTTACACCAGTGCTTGAAGTACGTGGACGATCATAGCGTCGTCAAGACAATTTGTCGACGTTGATCCATTCAAAGGGGTTGAGGCCTATTACTTTGACTCGATCCTCTACAAGCAAGTCCACTAAGATGAATGTGGCAATGATACCGAAGATAAGGCAGAGACTGGGACAACTTTGGACGAGCCCTTGAGAGTCTATCGTAAAGCACGCGCTTCCTCCCCATGGTAAAACTGCACAAGAAAGCACCCGAACCACTGGTCGTTCGCCTTCGTAGAACGAGTCGACCGCTGAAGGAAGATCCGGCACCTACTACGACTTCCGAACCTCTAGTACTAAAGCTGCACAGGAGACCTTTGAAGCCGTCGCTCGCATTGGAGGTAGATCTCGGGAAGAACGAACTGGAGGGGTACGTAGCCGCTCATGCTAACGTCCCTTCTCTTGACGATGTAATTCCTGAGGATAAGACATCGTATTTTATGAATAAAGGGCCATCTTTGAACTACTCAGATGTTGCACATCTCAGCACATTATATTCCATTGAGCACAGTCTAGGCTTGCACCTGCATACACAAGTGACTACCACCTATGCAGTGAACCAAGTTCTCCCCAGTCAAAACTCCTACTTCATAGTTCCAGCAAGGAAGAGGGAAGACAAACTCATTATCTTCGGCAGAGTGGAAAGTCCCCAATCCTCCGTCCCAGAGGAACTTGAGCCATAACTCGACACCAGCAAAATACTATTTCACCGGTACAGCTCTCAAACTAAGCACCTTATCCAGAAGATGGGATACAATTAGAAAGCCGCAAGGGGCTTGAACTACGGCAAAGGCCGATGGCAGAGTCTGCACGCTCCTGCAGGCAAGTCCGAGGATTACTACCGTAAGACCAAGCATGGCCTAGGGTACGTCACGCCTCCCACAATCCCCGAAAGCTCGGATGAAGAAGATGAGTTAACACTCTCACTCTTCAAAATCATCCACTTGGGACTCCACTATCAATATCGGGGAGATGCTCAAACAAACGTTGTCTGCCAACATGGTGTCAGCCGATCCTAAGGAAGACGACGAGGGTCCACCTGAACTCTTTGAAGTAGAACCGTGGGCCCAACGTCTAGACTCATAATGGGAGATACGGTTCGAGCAACGGGAACACTGAGGACAAAGTCGTACAAATCGATATGGACGACGAATGCTCCCCTGAACCTATCTTTATCAGCAAAAGTTTGTCCGATGAGGATCAGGAATCCCTACTACAGCTCCACTATCAATATCGGGGAGATGCTCAAACAAACGTTGTCTGCCAACATGGTGTCAGCCGATCCTAAGGAAGACGACGAGGGTCCACCTGAACTCTTTGAAGTAGAACCGTGGGCCCAACGTCTAGACTCATAATGGGAGATACGGTTCGAGCAACGGGAACACTGAGGACAAAGTCGTACAAATCGATATGGACGACGAATGCTCCCCTGAACCTATCTTTATCAGCAAAAGTTTGTCCGATGAGGATCAGGAATCCCTACTACAGCTCGTCAGGGAGTACATCGATATCTTTGCCTGAAGTTACGAAGACATGCTGGGACTGGACCCCCAAATCGCGGTCCACAAGCTTAACATCTTGCCAAACTCTAAGCCGGTCAAGCAACAGCAACGTCGGTTCCGGCCGGACATCATGAACGCCATCGAAGCTGAAGTCAACAAACTGATAGCTAGTGGCTTCATCCGCGAGAAACATCCGGATTGGGTAGCCAATCGTCAAAAGAACGAAAAGATTTGAATCTGTATTTACTTTCGTGATCTGAACACAGCATGTCCTAAGGACGAGTTTTCCCCATTCACTTATATAATGATCGACAACACTTGTGGCTTCGAGCGCATGTCATTCATGGACGGATTCTCAGGCTACAATCAAATCAAGATGTTTTCTGACGACGAGAAGCATATATCATTCTGAATGCCGATAGGAGTGTACTGCTACACAGTCATGCCATTCGGTCTGAAGAACGCAGGTGCTACATACCAACGAGTTATGAATACCATCTTCCGTGAACATCTACGCAAGATAATGGAGTGTTACGTTGATGACATTGCTGTCAAGAGTCGCTTTAAAGATGATCACCTCCAAGACTTGAGGACTGTGTTCGACCTGATGTGTGCGCACCTACCAAATCCTTCCCGGGAGTCTCCAGTGGCAAATTTCTGGGTTTTGTCATAATTTTGAAGGATATCCACGTAGACCCTGACAAACCTAAAGCAATCATTGAAACGCACCCGCCGAAGAATCTCAGAGAACTTTGCGGCCTTCAAGGAATACTGGCATACATCAGGAGGTTCATATCAAACCTCTCTAGACGTTGTCAGTCGTTCACTCAGCTCATGAAGAAGGGAGTCTCCTTTGTCTGGAACGAAGAATGTCAGCGCGCCTTCGACGACACCAAGGAGTCTCATGAACCCTCCAGTATTTGGGGCCCCCATTGTGGGAAGACCCTTATTGCTATATGTGCGGATAATAGATCATTCCCTCGGAGTTCTACTAGCCAAGAAAAGTTATGCAGGTCAAGAACACGCCATCTACTATCTCAGAAGAATGATGGCCGGCGTAGAGCACCGATACAACCACATAAAACAACATACCCGAAACGGATAACGAGATATGTGGAGCTGTCCCGACAACATCCAAGTCATCCACCAAGATGTTGGTAGTAGCCGATTCTATCAGCTCTTAGGGGATATGTCCGCCTGAATCCTTAGGAACAGACTCTTCAGTCGCGGCCATGGGTTCGGGAGACGTCGACTCTTCGTCCCCCTTTACATAAGAGACCTTAGCAGCCGTAGACCGCCGAGGACGGTCCCTTCTCCCCTGTGTCTGCAAAGTTTCAAACAGACCAGAAGAAAGATGTTCATACAGAGAAGTCGTAAGAATCAAAGTAAAAGGTTTTACGGGAGCCGCCATCGCATCTAAGGTGGGGTCTGGTTCATAAATCACCAGCGCAAGGGGTCCTACTTCATCTCTTACGTCCTCCGTAGAAGGACCAGATTCTCTTATAGGTTTCGACGTAGAAACCACCTCAACTCGCGCCCGCTTAGAATAATGAGGGTGGTAAGCCATAATCGTCTTGCGCTTAGGAGCATGAGGGCCAACCGCGAGTGATCAGCAGTCCCGCTGTCTCGATGAGTAGCCCTCATTTCTCCCTCAGTGAATTCAGGAACAGTGGTAAAAATGTCCAACCGTTCAGATAAGCAAGCTCCCTCCTACAGGAGGGCACGTCCTCACACTTCCACTTCATCCCCCGATAGCGACGGATAGCAGCATCCCCTTCCAATATCCCTTACTGGGTGCCAGGGCGCATTAAGGACCGATAGTGCAAAAAATGCCAACCCATCAAGTAGTGATAGGATAACTCTACCCTATTGAACTCTTCGATCTCTTTGTGGTGCTTCACCTTTGAGGCGAAATGCCGAAGACCGCGGTTGATGCAACAGACCATCGCAGGCAGTAACGGAAGAGGGTGGCCAAAAGCTAGCCGCACAGCTAGTAGAATAAGGTTACGAGTAATTCTCTCAATTGAGCCTGAACTGTCACGCCCCGATCTCCCGCAGGAAACGACCGTCCCCGCTGGGCGCGAATTCACGCCCCGATCTCCTACAGGAAACGGCCATCCCCGCCAGCGCTCCCGCGGGACGATCATTTCCATCGGAACGCGATGCCGCGCGAACCTGGATTTGCGTCCGCGCGAACCTGGATTTGCGTCCGCGCGAGGCAAATACCGACACGGCCGTTTATAACTAGTTCGCAGAGTCGCCATAGCAGAAACATAGAATAAATACAAGTATTGAATCCAAAATAAGCTCTTTATTGATATGAAGTAAAGATTACAAGCGACGCTAGGCCGAGATTACAAGTCGCTTGTGCTCTCTCTCTCTCTCTCTCTCCCCCTTTACAATGGATATGCCCTTAGGCTTACAACTAAATCAGATACTCTGAATGATGATGTTCCCATACATTATGTCTCATATATGTGAGCTCCAGGTCCGCGCGCCACGCTCCAAGACGCCAAGTGCGGTCCGGCGCCTTATTGCGTTAGGCGATCTTCAAATTTGTATGAGTTTCTCCTGCACCCTGTATGCAATCTGGTTGGTTATCAGTACATTAAATGTACTGGTGGGGAGGCCTCTCGTCCACGCCACAAAATAAGCACGTTCATTAGTTATGTGCACCGACTGATTATGTTATTTTTCTAGTCTTTTGCCTTAGGATCAGTTACATAGCAATATAATAAAAGAAATATCCGTATCTGCTCAAGAGTGTCGTAATAATGAATAACTGAGTTCGTCTTACCGTTTCTTACCATTCGGCCTTCCCTGTCATATGCAACATGCATCCATTCTAAATATGCAAAGTGTCTCTTCTGAATACGGATAGCCGCTATGAAAGCATGACTTATCTATATGAAGGTCACTGGCTCTGTTAGCCATATTGGACAAGATCTGGGATGGAACGGCTGTCTTTCCAGCTCGGTTGCTAGCCTTGCTTGACCTCCCGAACCATCCGACGAGTCGGCGACTATCCAGGTCTGTAGCAAGCCTTACTGGATGTCTCGTACTCGCCCGCTAGTCTTCAGCTAGCGTATTACCAGGACTATACTGGCATTGTCCTCCCGGGCCGACACGATTCGGATGCCTCAGCAATTGTGTCGATGACTCATCTCTACCTGGTACGCAACCAGTTGTCCGTGACCATGCAACTACTCCCCTCACTTCCAATCCTAGCCGAGAATAACTCGGTTCAATCTTGCCGAGGACTACACTCGAATTTTTCTTCTTTACGCAGCTCCCTGATTAGAGACTGCCTCGGTGATCTGGATATTCCGAGTACTTTCTTTTCTTTCCTTCTTCTGACTCGGAATGACTACTTGATAGTCTTCCTCGTTTATGTATGCAACATGATTATACTCTATCCCGTGTCATATTCCGTGTGGTATGATGCCTTAGTATGAACTCAAACTACTTTTGTGGCATATATATATATATATGAAGCTACTACATTTTGACTCAATAGTCCGATTACGCAAATAGCAAGTAAGATCTCCATGTTCTATACAATGATAAGGCGGGGTTATCCCCTTAGCTATGTGCGTTCATCTTATTTTATTAGCATGCAAAGGTTATTGCCTGAAAACTAGCATGTATCAATCATTTTCTTAGTGTGCAGCTAAGTAGGGACAGGTTCACCGGGGCCACCCACCTTAGCGATGAATCGCATCGGTCGAGCGAGACTCCGAGCGCGCCTCTGAAAGCCTAAGTCTGAACTCCATTTGAAGGTCCAATTATGAATGCCTTTGCATCGAACGAGTCTTCTTGCTGAGCAAGGCAGGTCGGTTCGCTACACTTGTGCCGTTTGAATCGGCCTTCCGGGTTGAGCGGAGCGGGTCATTATATTATACACCACTCAAAACAAGTCTCGTCCTCGAGACTTCCTGAGCGAAACTCGTATTATCTCACAACTTCTAAACCAGCTCTATACATCTTGTCTAACTTCCAAGGACTGGTTCAATACTATATTCATTTATTTCCTCACCACGCATTACGCACATGTTTAGCCAATTCTCATCGAACGACTCTATCGTTCAATGCTAACGAACTATACTCAACTTAATCGTTGCACTCCTTGACTCAAACTCTACTACGCCAGACACAGGGCTGTATTACTCAAACACGGGGTATTATAACTCAATGCGCACTAGAAAACTCCGACTTTGGGTGGACTTGCTCAATTGTTATATTCTATCCATACGAACCCAATGCATCCGACCGATTACTTGATGTCACCTATCGAAACCCATCGTTACGCCTAAACCCAAAAGCTCGAATCTCAGTTAACTTTCCAATCCCGTCATACATCCATATCTATCTGAGTCACCGTCAATTCTCGCTAAGTAAATCTACTGTCACCCAAAGTCGTCGTATCATATTGCCTGTGTTTTCTGACTGTCTTTATTACGCCTTAGCGCGGAGCTAAATTGCCCAACATGGGTTACGTTCTATCCTTTGGGTCTTAGGTCCAATCAAACTTAACTTCCTTTTCGTTTTCTCATTCCGTTTCGCATGTGTGCTTAATCATTTTCATCGAATGATTCTATCATTCAACCACTTCGTTCCCCAAGCTCGGTCTCTTACTGCGCCTTAGCATAGAACTATCTCGATCGCACGAAGAACATTACAATCTTTCCTTTATGAAACTCTAGGTTGAGACTAACTTACTCCAGTTGCCATACTCGTCCATGCGAATCCGAACATTTTCAGCTGCATTCGAGTTATGCATATCGCTAAGTCTAGATCGTACCCATATTCAAGGCGTCCCCCAAATATGTGTATTTCAACCAAGCTTAGTGACAACTAAGTCGGACAAGCTACTCGTAAAAATCTTTTGAATCGCCGATCGTTTCGCTACACGAATAACCGAACTCTGGTTTGTTTTAGTTATCGTCTACTCCAATCTCACACAAATTCAAGTATTGTATTACTAGCAACGCACATCTTCCAAGCAACGATTTAACTCGTTATGCCAACTTATCTTAAATATCACCAATTTCAAATCATAAGAGTTCTGTCCGATGATTCTCTAATACCGTCTTATTCCTTACCGTTGCATAACTTATCTAACCAAATCAATTATCACCTATGTCCTATCTCTCATTGCGTTTGTTTCAACGCCAACATCGCTAGTATACACTCCCAGTTCTACCGTCTTATTCCTTACCATTGCGTTTGTTTCAACCCGAACGATACTCTGAAGTTAGCCACTCCAGTTTAACTCAAGGCATAGGATCGTCTGCCTAGCCACTAGGTCAGCTCACAAAGTCATAGATACAGTTCGTGTTTGCGACTCATCGTGCAATCGTATTGCACAAAGCTCGCCCCAAATACTCTAAGGTCAAACCATTGTTCTTTCGCATGGGGTATTATACCCAAGCTCGTTTCACTCAGATTTCTAAACATCGAGCACAGATCATCCTATCACATTAACTCGTTCGTTCAATCGAACCCACGATATGTCCATGTCGCATGTCCAACCTAACGATTTGCATCGTCTATCTTCTTAAACACCTGATAGGATCCATATATCCAATCTTTTCTAAGTCTTGACCACCAAGTCACGATTCAATTTCTATCTCTTCGATCTCAATCACAATCATAATTTCAAAGTCGTACAACATAATTTACGTATCTGTTCACTAAACCATCGAGCGTCTTGCTTCATGTTCTAGACTAACTCATCCCCAAAATACCTTCGATTCACTTGTATTCTGAAAATTGTCTTTATCTTGTCGAACCACAAGTCAAAATGATCCTTCAATTATCACGTTCCGGTCTTCCGCAGGTCCAATCATCCCCGTCGGACGTGATATCACCACGCCAACGCTCCCGCGGATAATTGTCCTAATCTGGATGTGACGCATGTGCGAGTAAGGAGTTGCACTCGCACAAGACAAGAAGGTCAAACGTTATGGTTATCATCGAACGAACAGACACCTTATCGTCATACTTCGTTTCATCTATAGTTGTACATGATCTATCTAGTCAGGTTTTATCTAACAACCATTCTTGTCATAATTAAAACTCGTCTAGACAAATCGTCCAACTTTAATGTTACCGTTTGATCATTTCGTAGCCTACTTCTAGCATTCCCCAAACAACTAAGTTCAATTCCCCAAACAACTGTTCAATTCCCCAAACTTAAGTCCCTTCACTTTCGATACGTTCCATTTTATCGAATTCGTTCATAACATTATCGAACATGTTCCTGCGAGTTCGATCATCCCCGTCGGACGTGAAATCACCACGCCAGCGCTCCCGCAGAATAATCGATCTCGTCTAGGCCCGTTGTCGAGTGTTATCCTTCGAACGCAATTCAAGATCGTTCGTTCAAATTCAAGATTAAATCCATAATCGTCTATCTCAATCTTTGAACCACAATTTTGTTAACTTGCATCAATCCATGCTATCTTCCAACTATCGATACTATAAAGTCTTCCAATTCCGAAACCGTAGCATTCGTACTCAAACCGAACTCTATCGAGCGATATCCTACTCAAATCCGCATTTTCTATGCGCGCTATCATTTGTTCGCGCCATATTCCGATTGCACTAACTCCGATCGCATTCCCGATTATTCCATCTCAACTCAAGTTTCAATTCATTTGTTTCAATTCAAAATCGCTCGTACGATCCACTAAGTTTTTTCGACCATGATATCAATTCCCATTACCCTGAATTCCTATTTGATGTAAGCCTTATCCCTTGTTCAATTCTAACTCGTTCTATCAAATCTTTCATGCTTCCTTCGAGTTCACTTACTTGTTAGGCATTGTTTATTTATACTAAGACTTTTACACAATCTCGTCGCTTGCTGCTAGACTCGTTTAATACTCGAAATTCACGATTTGTTCGAACATTTCTAAGTCGACCAATACACCACTCAGGGTTCGAGCTATACTCTATGAATCTTTATAACTCATTCTATCCTCAATTCGCATATTCGAACCTGGGACTATCGCATACACCAATCGGAATCGAGTCATCCTAATAACTCATGAATTGCTTCACGTCCTTCACCAGTATATCCAATTTGTTCCTTAGAACTCCAGCACGATACCTGGTTGCTGCCTTAACGATCTTAGTCGCTTGCTGCTAAGAATTTTACACAATCTCGTCGCTTGCTGCTAGACTCGTTTAATACTCCGAAATTCACGATTTGTTCGAACATTTCTAAGTTGACCAATACACCACTCAAGGTTCGAGCTTATACTCTATGAATCTTTATAACTCATCCTATCCTCAATTCGCATATTCGAACCTGGGACTATCGCATACACTAATCGGAATCGAGTCATCCTATTAACTCCTGAATTGCTTCACGTCCTTCACCAGTATATCCAATTTCTTCCTTAGAACTCCAGCACGATACCTGTTTGCTGCCTTAACGATCTTAGTCTCGTATGCACCTCTATCGATAGTCCTCCATACAAACTATTTTTTTGAATCATAAATTATCGCTACGAATACCCGTCCAACTATATCCCAAAATCTAATACGATTCCCATTGTTCGCCTTAGCGGTACTCCGATAACGTCTCTATCGATTTCCATTCTAAGTCTGACTTTATTCTTATCTGAACGATACCCAAATCTCGCTGCAACTCACTAGCACCAAGGGTCTTGGCGCACGATACTCAACACAACTTAGCCGAAAGGTTATGTGCATAGACAACTGTCCGAACGATATTCTATCTCGCACACTAAGCCGCTTGGTGTTCTCGTATAGGCATTCGGGCTCACATATAACTTGTCGATTTTTAACTTGAGCCTATTCCTACGAAGTCTGACACAGGTTGGCACAAAGGCCATCGCATAACTATTCCATTCAAGCCAATCATATCACTCACATGCACTTTTCAAAAATATTTAGACTTATTATATGGAACATTCATCGAAACATCGAGAGAGAGCATCTATCACTTTTCAATACCCAAGTTCAAAACTGAGAGAATCGATACGAATTCCAAGGACGTAAAGCCGTGCTATGATACCAAAATATCACATCCCGATTTTTCGCAGGAAACGGCCGTCCATGCTGGGCATGAATTCACGTCCCGATCTCCCGCAGGAAACGGCCATCCCCGCTGGGCCCGAATCACCGCGCCAGCGCTCCCGCGGGACGATCGTTTCCATCGGAATGCGATGTCGCGCGAGCCTGGAGTTGCGCCCGGACGAGGCAAATACTGACACGACCGTTGATAACTAGTTCGCAGAGTCGCCATAGCGAAAACATAAAATAAACACAAGTATTGAATTCAAAACAAGCTCTTTATTGATATGAAGTAAAGATTACAAGCGGAACTAGGCCGATATTACAAGTCGCTCGTGCTCTCTCTCTCCCTTTACAATGGATATGCCCTTAGGCTTACAACTGAATCAGACACTCTGAATGATGATGTTCCTATACATTATGTATCCTAAGGCAAAAGGCCGAATGGTATGATGATGTTCCAAGACGCCAAGTGCGGTCCGGCGCCTCATTGCGTTAGGCGATCTCCGAATATGTACGAGTTTCCCCCTGCACCCTGCATGCAATCTGGTTAGTTATCAGTATATTGAATGCACTTGTGGGGAGGTCTCTCGCCCACGCCATAAAATAAGCACGTTCATTAGTTATGTGCACCGACTGATTATGTTATCTTTCTAGTCTTTTGTCTTAGGATCAGTTACATGGCAATATAATGAAAGAAATATCCGTGTCTGCTCAAGAGTGTCTTAAAAATGAAAAACTAAGTTCGTCTCACCGTTTCTTACCATTCGGCCTTCCCTGTTATATGCAGCAATATGAATAATGATTTACTAAATAACAAAGAACATCTATGAAATCTAAGTGTTATGTTTGTGTCTCTGTCTCAGACCCATTACACTCGAACTATGTTTGTTACCGTGCATCCATTCTAAATATACAAAGTGTCGTGCAAATGTACTCCTTCACGTTACTCCTCTTCTGAATGCGGATAGCCGTTATGCAAGCATGACTTATTTATATGAAGGTCACTGGCTCTGTTAGCCATATTGGACAAGATCTGGGATGGAACGGCTGTCTTCCAAGCTCGGTCGCTAGCCTTGCTGGGCCTTCCGAACCATCCTACGAGTCGGCGACTATCCAGGTCGGTAGCAAGCCTTGCTGGATGTCCAGTACTCGTCCGCTAGTCTTCAGCTAGCATATTACCAGGACTACACTAGCATTGTCCTCCCGGGACGACACAATTCGGATGCCTCAACAATCATGTCGATGACTCATCTCTACCTGGTGCGCAACCAGTTGTCCGTGACCATGCAACTACTCCCCTCACTTCCAATCCTAGCCGAGAATAACTCGGTTCAATCTTGCCGAGGACTACACTCGGATCTTTCTTCTTTACGTAGCTCCCTGATTAGAGACTGCCTCGGTGATCTGGATATCCCGAGTACTTTCTTTTCTTTCCTTCTCCTGACTCGGAACGACTACTTAATAGTCTTACTCGTCTATGTATGCAACATGATTATATTCTATCCCGTGTCGTATTCTGTGCGGTGCGATGCCTCAATATGAACTCAAACTACTTTTATGGCATATATATATATATGAAGCTACTACATTTCGACTCAATAGCCCGATTACGCAAATAGCAAGTAAGATCTCCATGTTCTATACAATGATAAGGCGGGATTATCCCCTTAGCTATGTGCGTTCATCTTATTTTATTAGCATGCAAAGGTTATCGCCTGAAAACTAGCATGTATCAATCATTTTCTTAGTGTGCAGCTAAGTAGGGACAGGTTCACCGGGGCCACCCACCTTAGCGATGAATCGCATCGGTCGAGCGAGACTCCGAGCGCGCCTCTGAAAGCCTAAGTCTGAACTCCATTTGAAGGTCCAATTATGAATGCCTTTGCATCGAACGAGTCTTCTCGCGGAGCAAGGCAGGTCGGTTCGCTACACTTGTGCCGTTTGAATCGGCCCTCCGGGTTGAGCGGAGCCGGTCGTTACATGAACCGCGAATACGCAGTTGCGTAACCAAATTATCAGGTACCCTGCTAGCAGTGCCTTCTCAGATAGCTCGTAGGTATCCATAAAGAAATAGCTCAATTCCTCGCTCTCGGTAGATTGAGTTACAAGCGATAGACGATTCGCGATACTTCTGGATTAAAGTCGCGACAACCTTTTGGGATTGCGGCCCACCGACATAACCTCGTCCGACTCGGACTCCTCCGAAAAAAGATAGTGCGTCCAGACAGTGATATGGGGTATATCCCCTTCGGACGTCTTCTTCTCCTTATACATTCTCTGACAGATACTATGATGGCATAGTAGCTCCATGTATACGGCTACAAGCTTCCGGATCCTCCTTTTCGAGGTCCCCCAGTTTGTCGTTACTCGGGGCATATTCTTCGTAAGGCACTTCGTCCCAGGGAAGGCTTGATACCGAATGCATCTCATGCAAGGCAAGTCCCATCTCATCGCCGGACGTGAAAAAAGTTTCCGTATGGCAGTTGTACATCTCCCTCAGGGCGATAAAGAGGCAACGGTTCGTCTCCAGGCCATAACAGGTGCACTCACATCTCAAGCAAGGCAAGTCCCATCTCATCGCCGGACGTGAAAAAAGTTCCCGTATGGCAGTTGTACATCTCCCTCAGGGCGATAAAGAGGCAACGGTTCGTCTCCAGGCCATAACAGGTGCACTCATAGCGCTTCAGCACCCATCGGGTCAACCGACACCACGAGGGACTGAAATGGGCCCAGCCAAGAGTCCATAATTGACCAGAAGGGTACCCTTTTTTTGGTGGAGGAACGTATCTGCAGCATAAGCGTCGTGGTTTGGCCCCAAGTCACTCCTGACGCCGGGTGCCAACCCAAGAGAAGAGTAAGAAGGCGACTCCTTATGACAAGAGAAAGCCCCTTTGGTCAGACCTTGTCCGGGCCGGATGTTACCAATAACCCCCCGTTGTTCAGGCGTCAAGTTCCAGTTTATCTTCCTTCGACTCATTACTACACAAAAGTCCGACAAAGGCATATAATGCTCGAAAGAGGAAATTGACATCCTTTCCCTACGGTGGGTGAAGGTCTGGTTCTTCTTGACTTCCCCAAGTCAGAGATAGAGGTGGTTAGCGCGTCCCCAAAAAGAAAGTGTGGTTTCTTGAAAGCATAATCCTGCCCGGCAGCACTTTTTTCTGAGTTCAACTGACTCTGAAGATAAAACTCGCTCTTGTCAGCGATCAGCTTTTACCTCTCGAATAGAAAACCCCTATCTAGTTGGACTTGTTGGGAGACAGCAAAATCCGTAAAATTCATACTCAACGGGACCCGCTCGAGGTTGAGAATCAACTCACCAAAAAGAGTAGCGGGCAAGTTCACTACAAAACTTAAAAGAGGCACAAATTAGAAAATATGCCAAAATATCACAACAAAGAGCCATGCGTATCATCCACACAGGGTGCATACTAGATCTACTCAGGGCGGGTTATCACCTATGCGATAGATCCACTAATTGCGAATGACGGGACCGCGCATGACGGGCTTCTTACCCATACGACAGGCCGTATGGGAAGTCTGCGCATGTCCTCATTCATGCGACGAGACATGGAAAAAGGTCGCGCATGTCTCTTCATCCATGCGAGGAGCCATGTAAATGGTGTCACTATATGGGGAGGGGTCATCGTCCCCAGAGGGAACCCTACCTTTGACGGGCTTCTGCAAATCCGTAAAATTCATACTCAACGGGACCCGCTCGAGGTTGAGAATCAACTCACCAGAAAGAGTAGCGGGCAAGTTCACTACAAAACTTAAAAGAGGCACAAATTAGAAAATATGCCAAAATATCACAACAAAGAGCCATGCGTATCATCCACACAGGGTGCATACTAGATCTACTCAGGGCGGGTTATCACCTATGCGATAGATCCACTAATTGCGAATGACGGGACCGCGCATGACGGGCTTCTTACCCATACGACAGGCCGTATGGGAAGTCTGCGCATGTCCTCATTCATGCGACGAGACATGGAAAAAGGTCGCGCATGTCTCTTCATCCATGCGAGGAGCCATGTAAATGGTGTCACTATATGGGGAGGGGTCATCGTCCCCAGAGGGAACCCTACCTTTGACGGGCTTCTGCACATCATGAGTCTTAGGAGAGTCGTCCTCGGCGGCGGGGGTCTTCCCCTTTCCTTTGCCCTTCTTCTTTGGGACCGCAGCCTCAGTAGCTAGGCCCTTGCCCTTAGCAGCCGTGGAAGAAAAAGGAGCTCTGGAGGCCATGGCAGTCGTCGAAGAAAGAGATGGCAGCCGCTGGGGGAATGCAGAGAAAAAAATGAAAGAAACTCTCCAAGCTCTCCTCTTTTTATAGGCAAGAGCATCACAGAACCCGAGCCATCTCAGTCCATGTGGCAATATAGGATAAAGAGTTGCGGTTGAGTTCTTGATCCGCCGTCACCAACGAGTGAACCGTCGCTTCGGCGAACGTGTATAAAGGCGGCTCAGAATACCCAAAAATATGTTAGGAGATTGAGCTGAATCCCCTTCATTTAATACAGACTTACGGCCAGGTAGATTTATCCATGCGTCAGCAAGAATATGCGGCCAATGGACTCAACAAAACAAAGTGAGCCTCATGCGACAGGCAACCTATGCTTTCTGAAGACCTCTTTCCATGCTTTTTATTCAAAGTATTCCAAACTTATCAGTTTGAAAACTTTGAAGGGGGTCTTGTAGAAGCATGAAAAAAACTCAAAACCCCTATTCGCCTCAGCCCTCATGCACCAAAAGTCAAATGACGCATAAAGACTTGGACACATGAAGACACCTCAGTCAAGTCAGTACATTTATGACTCTAACAACAATAATGGATCTAAACATCTCGATTCTGACGACGACAGTTGGCGTCAGTACTCACGTCATTGTCATGATTACTTTTGTTCGTATACAGCTGAACAATGCCCCGTGTATATAAGATAAAAGCCCTATGCGTTCTAGGCAACATGCGTTCTATGCATTTCTAGCCCCACGCGTCCCAGACTCTATGTGTTCCATGCGTCTCTGGTCCCAAACTCCATGCGTTCCACAGGTTCCAGACTTTATGTGTTTCATGCGTCTATGGTCCCATGCGTTCCATGCGTCTCTGGCCCCATGCGTTCTAGACTTCATGCGTTCCAGCCTCCATGTGTTCCATGCATCTATGGTCCTATGCATTCCAGACCTCATGCGTTCAACGTGGCAATACCTTCTCAAGCCAAAATCTTTCTGTTGCAACCGAAAAGATCTTCAATCGGTTAGTGCTGATTACGGGTCCAGTTGACCAAGTCACGCATACGATGGAGTTGAAAACAACCCCGAGATCTTATCAAACAGTAGATCCCAAACGAACCCGCGTGGCAGCCTGCCCATGGTATGCGGCTACAGTTGCAACCGCATTCTGTTAAAGGAGCCCCTACGGCCACCAGACACATATACGGCACATATGCGGCACCTATAGCCCATCAGCATGATGGCTATAAATAGAAGGAATTTGGACGTTCCAGCCCTCGGACTTTTTTTCAGAGACCATACTTCCCCCGGCTAGCCACGTACGTGCACACAGGCTCAGGAGAGAGAAAAGAGAATAGAGCATCCCCATTCCCTCGTCGGATCGTCAACGGAGTAAAAGAGTCGCTGCAGTACTAGATCTCCATCTTCCCCAAATCAAAAATATTGTACTTAGATTTTCTATTTAGAATTTTTTTGTAATTTTTTGTTGGTTGTTAAGCAAAAGTTTCTTAAACTTACATTAATGGCAAACAAGCATACTTCCACTCGCTATTACAGGAAGGTGTCTCATTGAACCAACCAAGTCGCAAAGGTTACTGCTCCAAACATACGCAACTTCTGGTACCCAAGCCCCACACCACGTATCCTATTGCCATCATCAACAAAGGCAATGTGGTGGTGGGGATTGAAGGAAAAACTACACCTTTTGTGGTTTTTGAGAACGGTCTCAAAGTCTACCTTTAGTCGGTGGACGACATCCTTAACAAGGCGAAGGTCGAATCTCTTAAATTGAAGGGATTACGACGCAAAAACAAGGCCCAACATGCTTCTTCAAACAAGTTTTCAAACAAGTTGCATGACGGCCTCGGTAAAAGAAATCAATATGATGCTGAGGGCCATCGTGACACTAGTTTATGCAGGCTTGGCCGCAAGAACAATCTCGTTGGCCAAAGGAAGCTTGCTTCCTTGCGGTGCAAAAGACATCAATGCTGCTATTCAGTACCTACTATGGACGACTTAACAACTTCCACGCTGGAAGAGTGGCTCCTGCGGAAAGAAGACCAATCAAGCAAGCTCCCTCTTGAGGCAAGTTAGCTATCCACACGGGAATTATCTCTCCAACATGTTGAAGCACAACCTTCCAGCGGCAAGAAGCTTACAGAGGGAGGCTTTGTTCCAGTGTTTTACTTTCAACGCTAGAAGTATTGCTCTAGCGTCGATAATGACACCATTCCTGTGTCAGATTCTTCACACGAGAACTATCACTCTGGTTGTTGTGTTCAATACTCAGATCAATTTAGCAGGTAAGCCTATCCCGACGTTGATTTCAAAATCAGAGGCTAATATGACCATTTTGGCGCCACTATGAAGCATGCTCATGTTGGAATCTCATTGTCACAAATTTAGTGTTTACATTTCGACCCGTGCGACATACAGGCTTCCTTCTCGAAGACCCGTATAAGTCTTTTCCGAACGAACTTAGCTACAATGCTAAGAAAAGAGAGTAGTAGAGCAAAAGTGGAACTTGAAAGAATTTCACTATATAGAAAAAAGCTTACAAGTTTTGGTGGGGGGATTAAATGTCTCTCACTTATTTATATGCTCTCAAAGGCCTTACAAAAAAATTGGAATAAAAAAATTCCTAGATATTTACAAGAAAGATTCTAGAACTTCTACAAAACTATGGAGACTTCACGAGTCTTCAAGAATACCCCACCAAATTCTAAAAGATTTCGGAAGCTCCTCTCAGATGAGGGTTATGCCGATTCGTCTCAGCGGGCCAATTTTTTTTAACATTCTCCTTTACCTATTGTGTTGACGTCCTAGTCACATCCGCTAGAAGATTTTTTATTGTCCTTAAACTAATGCACCGTGCATGTCAATGCATTCCCAACTAGACTTGTCGTGCAACATTTCCTTCGACTCGATGAGATACTCTACATACGGAGAAATGCCTCATCGACGAATGGTTTTTGAGTCAAGTATGACTTTCGCTTCTTTGTCAAACGACGTGGTCATGGTCGTTGGGTCGCTTTGAAACTCCTCTATGAAGGTTCTCCAAGTCTGCATGATAAAACTTGAGACAACTCGCATGGAAGACGAGATGAATCTTTAGCTTGCCACAGAGCCCATCTTCTTAAAGGCCGAGAAGGGGCCTTCATACTTGCGATCAGTCCCTTGTGCACCTTGCGGAACATCTTAAACTGTTGCGGCTGAAGCTTGACCATCACCAAGTTGCATTCCTTGTACTTGTCTTCCTTGTACTTGACAGGCCTTTACTTAGCGTGGGTCTTTTTCATCTTGTGAACGGCTTTCATACCTGCATCGACAGACTGCACTGCAGAGGAGGCTACTTCATTTCCCATGTGTTGACGTTTTGGAGTGTCCCATAAAGTATTATCAATGACCAGACCCCAGCTTCACGAAAAAAATTCTAGATGAAGGTTTTCAAGAACTTTGGGTTGGATATCTGCACTTTTCGTCTACTTTTATTCCCCAGACGGATGGACAGACAAAGCGGGCAATTTCTCTATACTCGAGGAGTACTTGCGACACTTCGTGAGTTCCAACTAGTGGAATTGGGTGCATCACTTGGGCATTGTCCAGTTCTGCTACAATCTCCAAAGGAGCGACTCATCCCACAACAGCCTTTTCGAGTTGGTAATGGGTTAACAAAAGCGCACACGATCTATTAGAGTCATCGGGCAAAAATATTGCATATCTTACTAGTTTGCCTTGGGTTTCAAGGAGAAGGCAAGTATTGCTAAGGTATTTCTGGAGAAAGTTATGCGCAGGCCTGTCGAGTACAAGAAAGGTGTTGATCAAGTTTCAACCGCAATAGTTCAAGGTACGCAAGGTGCACAAGGAATTGATTCATAAGTATGAAAGCCCCTTCTCAGTGCTTAAGAAGTTGTGGAAAGTGGCCTTCAAGCTCGAACTCCCCACCAAGCTAATGATTCATCTCGTCTTTCGTGCAAGTTGCCTCAAGACTTGGTAATCATCGAGCTTCAACCGCAATAGTTCTAGGTGTTCCGCAAGGTGCATACGGGACATATTCGCAAGTATTAAGATCTCTTCCTGATCCTTAAGAGGTGGGAAAAGTTGCCCACAAGCTCGAACTTTCCGCCAAGCTAAAGATTCATCATGTCTTCCATGCGAGTTGCTCAGCAAGGAGTTTTGAAGCGACCCACAATGACCATGACCACATCGTTCGACAAAGAAGTAGAAGTTGTGCTTGAATCAAGAACTATTTCACCAACACAATGACGATGACCACATCGTTCGACAAAGAAGTAGAAGTTGTGCTTGAATCAAGAACTATTTCACCAATGAGGTATTTTCCCGTATGTGGAGAATGTCGTACGACGAGTCTAGATAGGAACTTGCTAACACGTTGCATTAGTGCATTAGGTGGGGGAGAATATAACGTACAATATTTTTTGGTCCATCGAGACAGATCTGCATAACCCTTATCTGGCAGGGGATTTTGCTGGAAGCTTCCGAAATCTTCTAAAATATGGTGGAGTCTTTTTGAAGACTCATGAAGTCTCCATAGCTTTCTAGAAGTTCTAGAATCTTTTTTTTAATTTATTTAGGACCTAAAATAATACCTAGAATATTCTTATTCCAAAAATTTCTTGTAAGGCCATTGAGGTCTGATAAATAAGTTGGAGACCACAATATTTTTGGTCCAACGAGACGGATCTGCATAACCCTCATCTGGAAGGGATTTTGCTGGAAGCTTCATGAAGTCTCCATAGCTTTATGGAAGTTCTAGAATCTTTCTTGTAAATATCTAGGACCTAAAATAATACCTAGAATATTCTTATTCGAGAAGTTTCTTGTAAGGCTTTTGAGGCCTTATAATATAAATAAGTGGGAGGCTCATTTGCTCCTCACTACTAAAACTTATAAGCTTTGTTCAATATAGTAAAAAAAATTCAAGTTTCACTCTTGCTTTCTTTACTTAGTAGTATTCTAGCTAAGTTCGTTCGTGGAAGGCTTGTACGGGTCTTTGAGGAGGTAGCTTGTGCGTCGTACCAGTCAAAGTTTAGGAAAAAATACTAAGTCCATGACAGCTGGCACCTCTTCCGTCTTGAGTACTGCCGAGTAGGTCATCTCTCCGTATTTGACACCCTTATTTATTTAGTTGGTTAGCGAAGCCCTTTTGTTAACTCGTTTCATGCAACATTTACCATGCACGGCAAGCCGCCTCTATGATCTCGATGACTCCTAAGTGTGGCATTGGAATTGCTTTTACAGAAGTGTGGAAGTCCTTATTTATTTAGTTGGTTAGTAAACTCCTTTGTTAAAACGTTTCATACCATGCACGGTGAACCTCCTCCATGATCTCGATGACTCCTAAGTATGGCATTGGAATTGCTTTTACAGAAGTGAGAAAGTCCACACATAGGATCATCTTGAAGTTGTCGAGTGGTGCGACAGTGAGACTGGTGACTCCCGTCTAGTCTCCCACATTTATCTTTACTTCTTTGGCCACCTCCTGAAAGGGGCGAGCCGCTAAGTGCCTTCCATATTTTAAGTCTTTTTCTAGCACCAGATCCAAGCGTTGAACCTCCGCGTCCAAGATGAAGTTATGCATTGCCCTGTATCAACCATTGCCCTCGTACTTTGGTCGTCGATCTTCATGTCCACATACATAAGTTCTCAACTTGGGGCTTTGATCGTGATGGGCTTGCTCTTTAAGGGCGTTGAGCGTAGGGCTCCCATCTGAGCTCCATCTTTGGTTCCTCGTCCCCGGCCTCCTCTTTGCCTTGGGCCGCGTTCATCCGCTTGTCTTTATTTTTGCAATCACGTGTAAAGTGATTTCTTCCACAAACGAAACACTATTTTGTGTTTCGTCTAGGGATTTGCATATTGCTTGTCATTCGACGGAACCTCATTTCCGTTCCATTTCTTCTCTCTCCACCATAGGCCTTGGTGGTGGTCTTTGGCTTGGGCTTGGACATATCGCTCCGTCGAAACTCCATTAGCTTATCATCCACTGAGACGGTCGTATTCAGGTCTTGGATACGTAGTCTGTGCAACTCTTGTGCCGCCCACAGTTGCAGACCGTCAAGGACTCTTCACCATGTTGGATATGACAAGCATGAGACGAGTGAACCTCCGTATCCAAGATGAAGTTATGCATTGCCCCGTATCAACCATTGCCCTCGTACTTTGGTCGTTGATCTTCATGTCCACATACATAAGTTCTTAACTCAGGGCTTTGATCATGATGGGCTTGCTCTTTAAGGGCGTTGAGCGTAGGGCTCCCATCTGAGCTCCATCTTTGGTTCCTCGTCCCCGGCCTCCTCTTTGCCTTGGACCGCGTTCATCCGCTTGTCTTTATTTTTGCATTCGCGTGTAAAGTGATTTCTTCCGCAAACGAAACACTCTATTTTGTGTTTCGTCTGGGGATTTGCATATTGCTTGCCATTCGACGGAACCTCCTTTCCGTTGCCTTTGTGGTGGTCTTTGGCTTAGGCTTGGACATATCGCTCCGTCGAAACTCCATTAGCTTATCATCCACTGAGACGGCCGTATTCAGGTCTTGGACACGCAGTTTGTGCAACTCTTGTGCCGCCAACAGTTGCAGATCGTCAAGGACTCTTCACCCATGTTGAATATGACAAGCATAAGACGATTGAACTCCGCAACACAGTCCTTAATTGACCCAGTAAGCTTGACGCAAGCTCCTCCTTACCACAAACTCAACGATCTCTAAGTAGAATTGAGACTTGATCTCCTTCTTGAGATCCTCTCCAAGTCTCGATCTTGTACAAATCCTTCTCTTTTCGAGACACATATGGTGCCACCATAGCATGGCATCATCAATAAAATAAAGAGATGCAACCTTATTGGCCTTGTCTTCAATGCAAATCGCCTTAAGGTATCGCTCGATGTTTCCTTTCTTCTCTCTCCACCATAGGCCTTGGTGGTGGTCTTTGGCTTAGGCTTGGACATATCGCTCCGTCGAAACTCCATTAGCTTATCATCCACTGAGACGGCCGTATTCAGGTCTTGGACACGCAGTCTGTGCAACTCTTGTGCCGCCCACAGTTGCAGACCGTCAATGACTCTTCACCCATGTTAGATATGACAAGCATAAGACGAGTGAACTCCGCAACACAGTCCTTAATTGACCTAGTAAGCTTGATGCAAGCTCCTCCTTACCACAAACTCGACGATCTCTGAGTAGAATTGAGACTTGATCTCCTTCTTGAGATCCTCCCCAAGTCTCGATCTTGTACAAATCCTTCTCTTTTCGAGACATACTGTGCCACCATAGCATGGCATCATCAATAAAATAAAGAGATGCAACCTTATTGGCCTTATCTTTAATGCAAATCGCCGTAAGGTATCGCTCAATGTTTCAAAAAAATTTATCCACCTCCTTCGCGTCTCGAGCACCGCTGAAGGATTTAGGCTCGGAGTACTTCATCTTTGGTGTTGCCTTCCGACTAGAAGACCTACCGTTGGCAATAGCCCTCTCAAGAATTGCGGTTTTGTGGTCTTGAGTTCCTCGTGCAATTCAACAATCTCCGCCCTAGCAGTTTGGCGTTTTTGCTCGAACCCGGCTTGTATCTCGCGAAGTTGCTCTCAGAACAGGATCATAGCATTGGCAACCTCACTATCCATTCCATGAGAGAACTTCTCATAAGCCACTTGGTTTTGCTCACTTGCATCTCCTCGTCCGGCATGCCCTTTTTTCAAGAGCTCCAAGCGGGACACCAACTCGCCAAGCGCTCATTCTAACGCTAGCTCCTTGCTTTTTTCCCTCTTGGTATTCTTGTCTTTCTCTATAGGCGATACGGGATGCTCCTCGTGGACAATCTCATATGTCGACATGGCGACAATCATTACTTTTATACTACTTGTCAAAAACTTAGTGTTTTTCCTTCACTTCAACCCGTTCTCCGCACAAGTTTCCTCCTCGAAGACCCGTGCAAGCCTTCCCAAAACGAACTTAGCAAGAATGCTAAGAAGCTTACAAGTTTTGGTAGTGAGAATTCATGTCTCCCATTTATAGAGCCTCAAAGGCCTTACAAGAATCTTATAGAATAAGAATATTCTAGGTATTATTTTAAGTCCTAGATATTTAAAAGGAAGATTCTAATACTTCTACAAGCTATGGAGATTATGGAGGATTCTGGTAGCTTCCAAGCAAAACTTGTCAGTTGAGGGTTATACAAATTCGTCTCAGTATGTCGAAAAATATTGAGCGTGACATCATCCTGGAAACAAACCTCACGTGTGAAGCACTGTTCCAGTACCAATTTTCACGCCTAAGCCATCAGTAAAGGACCGATTGGACTTCGATTTGCAAGCGCACAAGTTTCCTCCTCGAAGTCCCGTGTGAGACTTCCCAAAACATACTTAGAATGCTAAGAAGCTTACAAGTTTTGGTAGTGAGCAAATGAGTATCTCATTTATAGAACCTCAAAGGCCTTGCAAGAATCTTATAGAATAAGAATATTCTAGATATTATTTAAGACTTAGGTATTTAAAAGGAAGATTCTAGTACTTCTAAAAGCTATGGAGATTATGGAGGATTCTTGTAGCTTCCAAGCAAAACTGGTCAGATGAGGGTTATGCAAATTCGATTCGGTAGGTGAAAAATATTGGAGGATTCTGATAGCTTCTAAGCAAAACTTGTCATATGAGGGTTATACAAATTCGTCTCGAATAGGCCAAAAAATATTGAACATGACATCATGCTGGAAACAAACCTCACGTGTAAAGGGCCGATTGGGCTTCAGTTTGCAAGTGCGCCTCAATCAGGAGCACAAATCTCCGTACACACAACAACTCCAGCAATGAAAGGAGCTTACTGTTGCCATCAATCATGATATAATACTGCTGTTTAAAGAAAGATTGAAGCAGCTGCTCTCTGAGTGTTTAGTAGAATTCAAGTTGCCACACAAAAATTGATAATCTCCTTTTGCCTCTGTCAACATGTCAATCTAAGAAGAGAAAAGCAGAAGCAGGCAGTAGATTTCTATTCTGATACACCAGATTCTGATTATGAGTCTGGAGTTGACCCACAATCAATTCCTACTAACGGTGCATACCAAGACACCAGATCAAGAAGTAACTCATCACAGTCGCAATCTATTGCCCCGCTAGGGATAGTATGCCACAAGAACTAGACTCTGAAGCAAGGTTTAAAAACTCGGTATCGGTATCGGTATCGGACAGTTTGTATGAGTATCTGTATCGGTAGTATCGACATTATCGACGGTATCGGATCAGAGTATCGGATTTTTTGGTATCGGCTGTATCGACAATATTTAAATAATTATTAATAAATTAGTAAAAAAATAGAAAAATAATTTACATATTTATGCATTATTTAAGTATTTTTTATTTTATTTTTATTATAATTGAATAAAACAATAGTCATCATGTGTATGTCTGTAGAAGAATTTGTCTCTATTTATATTTTTTTTTGTCTACTATTTTGGTTCTTTATTATTGTTCTCTGTTGGATTTGTGATATGTCTGGAATTAATTTCTACTTTTTTTTATCTTTTTGTAGAACATCTACTTTGTTAAAGTTCCTGTTGTAACGCCCCGCAATCGCACGGTGCGTTACGCTGAGTCGGATTGAATGAAACAAATGCTGGTTACATTTGATTTGTTGGATTTTGGGAAGAAGTATTTATTGAGTTGTTTCATGGGCAGATGGCTAGCGGGTTCGATGGAAATCAGGTGTTCGTTCAGAGCAGTACTGAGATAGCTGAGTTGGAATGATAATGCCATCTTCCTTAGTCTGATTGGTCGGATAATTTCGCACGGTCATACCAGTTGAGTAGATCGCGCTTGCATCAGACCACGGGTTCAAGGGATTGGCCGTATCGGCAGGACAGGATGCCTAACGGGATCAAAACATTGTGAGTGGGCTCTTTCCCTTCTCCTCTACTCCTTCATGCCTAATAATATGGAAAACACGTAATAGGCTTGAACACTTGGGCTAAAATATTGGAAATCACTACACTGAGGCGTGCATAGAGTGTACGTCGGTTGGCTTGGTAGGATTGTGGCTTGAATTGATTTACGTGTTGGATAGTTGGAGCTAGAGTTGGAATATTACATTTGAGGCAGTTGGTTGAATATTTGGGATTATGCTTGGACAGTTGGAATGATACATTGAGGCATTGGAAATATCGAAAATTCGGACGAGCGAGCGTGCATCCGTGCACGAGTATCACTTGGTCGCTTTGTCTTGCAAAGCGAGCAGTTGTGGTTCGAAACCGAACAACTGCATCGGTGAGGGTATTGTGCCACTGTTGGGGCATTGTGCCATGGAATTTATTCTGAGCGTGGGGTGTTGCACCTATTGGAAACACTGTGTTGAGAAGAGGCATTGTGCCTATGGGAATAACTTGAGAAATGGTGCCTTGGGCTATATGTTGGAAGAATGGTTATGGATTCTTTGGTTGGATATTCATGGAACGAGTCTAGGATCGCTTGGTGGGGCGAGAATGTTCGATCCTCTCGTCATACCTACTTGGTGTCTGCATGTCACGGACAACCTGTATTGCACAGGGTTTGGTCTCCTCGAACGGGAAGGCTCCGGGGCACCGGGACCGTTCGGCCATGGAGGAGACAACTGGGTAACGCGTCTTGGGTGCGGTGCCAGCGGTTGGATGCGATTCAGGTGGGTTAGCTACTTAGCGCTGTTTCGAATAGAACCGCATTTGATCAATCCGATCAAAGTCCTTTATGGCTTGGCCAGTGACTTCATATAGATAGGTGTTGGCTTGCTTTACTTTGGTTGGTTTGTGCTTCATGTAGGCGCGACCACCTTGCCTCGGCAAGAGTGTGCACAAACGAGATTGGATTGTAGACTTTGGTTAAGGATGGATATTTGAGGCTTGGGATTGGTTCGATATGTTATCGTGCAAGCGATGGCATTGAGTAGAACGGTTTGCATGCTAGTTTCCCTCGGGTTGGATATATATTTGCTTGTCGATTGGTTTGAGTTGAATGTTTGCATGCTTTAAACTGCTTTACAGCTTTCCTTAATATGTCATCCCTATGCCATGAAATGAATCTAGGATTCAACTAGAAAGATCACCATATAACTGTTTGCATTCACTATTTTACTTAGTGTCGGCTTAGGCGAGTGGGTTACCCCGCTCACCAGTACGGCTGTGTACTGACCCACATTTGTGGGCATTATTTCAGGTACGCAGGCGTAGTGGCGCTGCTTGGATATACGAGGCATGATGTATGAACTGTAAGTACCTTTGTGGGCTAAAGAAAAGAGCAAGAGCATTTCATCGTCTCCGTGGCATCGCCTTTGTGGCATTGCCTTCGGGGCAATTCATTTGGACCCTATCGTGAGCTTCGCTGCATATTACTCTGATGTGTGCTTGGTACACAATACTTGACTTCCGCTACAACTTGGTTGTTTCAATGATAACATTTGGTGTTTGACAACATCGTCTTGTACGAGCGCAACTCCAGGCTCGTACGGCATCACGTCCGGATGAGAACGATTGTCCTGCGGGGGAGCTGCAACATGGTGATTCACGTTCAGCGGGGACTATCGAGCTTGCGGGAGATTGGGGCGTGACAAATTGGTATCAGAGCGCCTGGTTCATTTTCTCGGACTTGGTCCTTCTCTTCATCACAAACTCTAAATAGCTTCCGCGTGTCGTCTAGCTCTTGACTCTACTCAGTGCCGCATTGGATGTTTCATGCAATAAGTCTATATATTGCTGGTTTTGGCTGCATGTTGTGCTTCGTTGTGTTGCTTTGGTTGGTTTTCGTTAGATCGCTTAGCCTCGTTAGGCGTTGTTGCATTCGTGCAGCAAGTTGGGTGGCGTTGTTGCATTTGTGCAATAAGTTGAGAGCTGTCGTTGGGTTGGCTTGGCTTGTCGTTCAGGGAGTTTCTGATTGCATCAGTGGATCAGTTGGTTGGCATACGAGATTTGGTTATGCGGCATGTTATGAGTAGAAGCATTCGATGAGAATGGATCGTTGCACGAGTTGCTCGTGTAGCGAAAGTGTTGGATGGAAGTTTGATTTTGGCTGGGTATATCACATAGAGCATTGATTGAGCAGGTTTGAGTTTGGCTTGGGAATATCAGAATAAGTTTGCACGAGTTGCTCGTACAACAAATAGCTGGAACAGTTGGGTATTGGGTTGGATTACTTGGAAGACGATCGATGCACGGGATTGCTCGTGTTGCGAAAGTATCGGACGGTTTGAGAATAGCTGGAAACATTGAGAACGGGACATAGCACAAGTTGCATAGCGAGATTGATGGAAAGAGTAAGATGGTTCACTTGTTGGCCGAGTTTTTATGTCAGACTTGAGTTGGACAATGGCAGGATCACGCATAAGGGATGGTTCGAAAGGATCTTGGATCAGTGCAAAGGAATCGTAATGCGAGTAGCGACTTGATTCGGAGTGGTATATGGGATACCACATATTGAGCAAGGCATTGAAAATATTTTGGTTGGACATCAATGGAAATTGCCTGAACGGATCGGGTAATGGGAATATAAGTTGGTTGGTGCACATCGGTTGAGTTGGAAAGAATGAAAAATGGAGCAAGCGAATATTGAGTTGAGCAAGCGAGAACGGACTTGTGCAAATGGAAGTATCGGTGGACTTGACAAGATGGACGAGATCGGAACGAACAGTTAGGAGACGCTTGAGCGAAGCGATGGATTAATTGAAGGATAGCGAGCACGGACTACGAATTTTGGAAACACATTGGAACTGTTGGTTGAGTAATGAAACACGAGCTTGGTTTGGAGGGGCAATGCGATGGTTTCACACAAACTTGTAAGATTTTGGATATTGCTGCTCGAGAAGTTGACTCAGGTTTAGCGAAAATAGAATTTTGGGCAAGATGGTGCAACAATGGTAGACGAATTCTCCGGAAGACGTGGACGGATTGTGGCAACAACGGAAGGCAAAAGATTGTGGAGGATTGACTTTTGAAGATAGCTAAATGTGGGAGCAACGTCGGAACAAATCACTGTGTTGCTCGAGTAAGTTGGACGTGCATTGTGGAATGCGGCAAACGGATAAGAATTGGAGCAAGTCTTTTGTTTCGGAAATCATTGAAGTGGTAGTGCGAGAAGTTGAACATGGCAATTCGAAAATTTGATGGATTCAGGGCAGAATGACGGATCGATGGAAGACGGTTTCAACGAGCGCAGTTCTCGAATTGTGGCTTGGATAGATAGCAAGATTTTAGGTGGTTAAGCGGCATTGGTTGACAGATCAGCAGAGGTAGTGCATGAATTTCTCGGATTCGGAAGTTCGCTCGGATGGAATGGTTGGATTTTTGATTTGGAATTGCAGATGAGTTATAGCATGGTTCATAGTAACTGTCTATCGTGATGACTTACAATTATCGAGCGTAGCTTCGGGACAGCTGACCCTAGCGACTTGACCGTCCGATCAGAGACGAATATGGTAGACCCATAGAACGACCCTTGAGGCGGCGTATTTGGGAATGCGTCGAGGGCAGATGTGAGCATTGTGTGTTGGAGATTTGGCTTATTGACTGAGTGTTGAATTTGAGAGACCCTTGGGATAGCCTTCAGCTGAAGAAGCAGCCAGAAGACCGAAGCGATGGTGGGATTGGCCTAAGTCAACTGATGAGATTCAGAGTCGCAGATTTTTATCGATGGCATCGCCTCTGACTCATCGTGCCCTGGAAGGGAATAGCATTCATATGAATTGACGACTGTGAAACTAGCTCGTGAAGTTAAAGCAGCGGCTCGTTCAGATCAAATCCTTGCGAATACTGGAAGGGACAGATTTGCTTCAAATTTACAAGATGCATCGGAACTTAGTCTGGGAAGTGTGCTCGTTCGGAAGGCAAAGGTGATGTCCTATGCTTCGAGGCAGTGGAAGCAGCACGAAGAACTATTCCATGCGCAACCTAGGAATTGTGGCGAGTGTGTCCACGTTGAAATCGTGGCGACACTATCCCTTCGGCGTGGCGACGAGATCTTCGTGGATCACACGAACCTCAATATAGATGTTCACCCAGTGAGATAGCCTCCTCAAGGCTAGAAATCTTTGGTTGGGCTAGAAGTAGGGCCGTCCTCTGTGTGAAAGCTGCAGTCAGCCCTTTGAGGAACTTCATCGTCCTCTCCTGCAGACACACCTGTCTCTCCTTACACTTAGGGTCCCCGCAGCTCGTCCGATCTGAGGAGTGATCATAATCCAACCACAGACGCTCCAACTCCGTGGCATACTCCTGCACCGTCTTCTCTCCCTGTACGGTGTCATCAATCTCCCCCTTTATCTGGAAGACCCGTAAGTTGTTCCCCACACCATCATAGGTCCTTCTCAACTTCTCCCACACATCTTTCACCATCTCAATACCGTCTACTGTGGCGGCAATAGACTGGACTAAGGAGTTGAGAAGCCAGATGTAGATCACTATATGAGTGGACTTCCACTCATCGCGTCCTGTCGAGCCCTCGTCCGGCTCTGTCGTCTCGCCCATCAGGAACTCCTCCATGTTTTTTCCTGCGAGGGTTCTTCTCACCCGCCGTGACCAACTCAGATAGGTGGCTGGTCCATCTAATTTCAGATCGATGGAGGGAAGCTTCAACTCCGGCGACGTTCGTGTCGTATTCTCACCAGCCGACATCATCAACAACTTCATCAACGTCGCCACCTCTGCAGAATCTAGCTTCTTGATGATCTCCTCCATCGATGCGTCGTCTATCCAATCACGTCACGTCCGCTCCACGACTCACGCTCGTCCTCGTTGTCCGCTCCTAGATCCGAACATGTCTTCCCCTTTTTTTCAGATCTAGGCATCCCTATTAGGCGCTGTCTCGTGCTGGTGCGGAGGAGGCGGCAGCACGCATGTCACAGCCGCCGTCGCAGCAGCAGTCGCAGCAGCCGCAACAGCAGTAGTAGCCGCAGCAGTAGCGGGACGGGGCAGCAACAGCGAAGGGCGGGCGGCCTGCGAAGGGCGGCCTGCGAAGGACGGAGAAGAGAAGAGAAGGGAAGAAGGGGGGGTAGTGGAAGAGTTCGGTGGAGGAGATCTAGGAAATCCTCCAGTGGGTTTGTGGAAGCTTGGTGACGGCTAGGGTTTGTGGAAACTTGGCTCTAATACCATGTTGAAATTAGTTGATTATTTTATTGATTGTCTCATTGGCATTATATAGCCTTACAGTCATTAATATAATGATCTCAATCATTATGACAATAATCTCATAATGGAATATCCTGTGACATATTCTGGCATCCCAAATATGTCCTCAGGATATTCCCATGTGCTTATACTATACTTAAATATGACACTCAACATACCATATCAACATAAGGCGCATAGGAGCTTTTGAGTTTTTTTATGCTTCTAACCAGGTACCCAGACGTCTGCAAGTGTACAATCAACCAGCTGACAATCATCCACAAACACAATAGTCAGTAGATAAAAACAAACAAACAAGTTTGACAAGTCCTTGAGGAAAAATGCACCCCTAGGGCTTAGTAAAGAACTCGACTCGTCAACGATTCAAAATACTGCTTGTTGTACCATAGATATGTGCTGAAGGACAAAATTTAGAACCTCATTGATACTACGACTGATACACTTTGTAACGACCAAAAGAATTCGCCGCAAACATGGTGTCTTTGCAGTTTGGCGACTTTTCGTAGGTAAGTCTGTAGAGTTTGCAAAGTACACAAACATAAAGTGCCAACAACAAAGTACCAACAACAAAAGTTTGCAAAGTCTGTATATTGCAGAAATGAAATCTGAAATTCAATATTGCATAGTGCAAAATAATTTAGAGTACTTAATAGTTCCAGTCCAAAATAACTAGATTTTAAAGCCCATAGCCAATGACTTAACTATATAAGAAAGGATAACACAAGTCAATATTCAATACAACTAATAAAGTAAAAAAATATTTTTTCCAACTCTTTGATAAAATCATATATCTTTTTCAAGTTGATTTAGAGATTTCAAGTTCCCTTCAAGACTAATAACAATAGATCGATTGGGACTCGACCGTAGCCAATCTTGTGAACAAATAAGATCTTGAGCAATTTTAGGTGTCAAAGAGCTCCTAAATACATCAAGTACTCAACCACCTGTACTAAATGTACTCTCGGAAGCCACGTAGATACAGCAACAAACACATCACGAACCATTATCAAAATAAAGGGAAAACAAGGAGAATTAAACTTCCGCCAGACCAAGAGATTAAAGTTTGAATTCTCATCTCCATCGGCTTCTGTTGGTTCAACAAAATAACGATCAAATTCCGACTTACTATCACAACAACCCGTTTTCATTTTATGGTTCTTATATTGAGCCTTCATCACATGCTTCAAGTTAAAAAGAGGACGATATTCGACGGATTGAAGATTTAAAATATTTTATTAGTAGTTGAAGAAGCAACTATAGGTGAATATATCTTTTTATACTCTTAAAACAGAGAGAACAAATATTTTTTCACCTTCTCCATCATCATCCCTTGTTTTACCATATAGTACCCATTATGCAATCTTTTGAAGTGAATCAAAAGTGCCGCAATGACGATAATCATATTCATCTTCTCAGTGTCTTTTCAATACTTGTCATATTTGTCTCTCGTTTTATCTGCCATAATAGAAAACTCAAAATCATCATTACTAGCATTCTTCAAGAGAAACTCGATAGATGCAATCTCTTTAAAAATTTGTTAGAAGTGACATACAAAGAGCTCAGTCACATAAAGTAAATTCTTAGAAATGTTCTAAAAAATTATACAACCTTCTCACATTCGACTAATCCTCCTCGCTAAGAAACAAATTCTCTTTCTCAAGTTCTCTACTAAATAAAACATCTTCGTTTTGGAACCTCTCAAATGCACTTTGAAATCTTTGGACACCGTGTCTAATAATCAAATATGTTGAGCACAATCCTTCTCGGTTTCAAAAGTTCAAAGATTGTGCTAAAATCGAAAAGATATAAAATCTTTGAACTTTTGAAACCGAGAAGGAGATTGTCTCGCGTAGCAAATAGCTCTCCGAATCCGAGCAACCGAATAAGACGTCATTTTTAATCCATCAACCACAACAAGGTTTATAATATGTGCAATGCAACACGTGTAAATACTTGTATTAAAGAATGCTATTTCTATGTTGTGCATACTTTTTGCTTATAAACAATGCAACATCATTAGAGCTATCTACTGTGATTGTAAAAACCTTGGCAATGCCCCACTCAATCAAACAAGACTCTACGTCCCTCCCAACAGCCTCACCTTTATCACTAGAAAATGGATAAAAGTTGATTTTTTTTTCCAATTCCCTATCATCATTGATGTAATATGACGTAAGACACATATAATCAATCTTTTGAATGGATGTCCATGTATCCATCGTAAGACAAATCCTTTGATTGGACTCCTTGAAGTAAGCCTTCAACTTAGTCCGCTCATTGGTGTAAAAGATGGTAACAATCTCGTGCGACGGTCAAAGATTTTAAATTCAATATTGATTGGGTAGAGCCTTTATTGTTTGGGTTACGGGGTGACAATAATATTGTTTTTTGCAGAATTTACTTTTGGATGCTCATTCTAATGAAACTCTTTAAAATCACTCCAATAAAGAGCTCTTCTTTTACCAATATGTTTGCTTTTGGTCTTGATCTTACAATTAGTTGTCAAATTGACAATGGGGTCATTTGTGTCATAGGAACTTTTCTCCCACAATTCTACCCTCAAGCTCAAAAGGTCTTCTCCTTCATTCAACATCTAAAATAAACATCACAAAAATATATTACAATTCTAATTTGTGTCATTTGTCTCCTTCATTTCTGCAATCAATTAGCATATAAATTAGAATTGTAATATATTTTTGTTATGTTTATTTTAGATGTTGAATGAAGGTGGGATTGTGGGGGTAAAAAGTTTCCATGACACAAATGACCACATTGCCAATTCTACAACTAATTCTAAGCTCAAGGTCAAAACAAACGTATTGTTAAAATAAGAGCTCTTTATTGGAGTTATTTTAAAGAATTTCTTGAGAATGGACATCCAAAAGTTGAGTGTAAATTATGTAAAAAAATATTATTGTCATCCCATAATTAATAGGTAATTAATTGAACAATTTCTGTTAAGAATCTGTGCTCTCTTAACCCAAATACCATAAAAGCTCTATACAATCAATATTGAATTTACAATATGTTGTAAAAGACAAGTCAACTTGAAAATTTAATCAAGAAGATGCGAGGGAAGGCTTTGGCTTAAATGTTAATTGTTGACGAGCTTCCTTTTCGGTTTGTAGAAGTAGAGGGCTTCATATATTTAGTGTACCGCCAAGATGGACCGTCGCACGAGATTGTTATCATCTTTACACCAATGAGCGAACTAAGTTGAATGCTTACTTCAAGGAGTCCAATCAAAGGGTTTGTCTTACGACGGATACATGGACATCCATTCTAAAGATCATTTATATGTGTCTTATCGCACATTACATCAATGATGATTGGGAATTAAAAAAAAAATTATTAACTTTTGGAATTTCTAAGTCATAAAGGCGAGGCTATTGGGAGGGACGTTGAATCTTGTTTGATTGAGTGGGACATGATCTTTACAATCACTGCTGGATAATGCTAGCTCTAATGATGTTGTCATTGTTTATCTAAGCAAGAAGTATACACAACGAAAAATAGCATTCTTCAATGCAAGTTTTTATAGTGCGTTGCATTGCACATATTATAAACCTTGTTGTGGTTGATGGATTGAAAATGATGTCTTATTTGGTTGTTCGTGTTCGGAGAGCTATTGGCTATGTGAGACAATCTCCTTCTCGGTTTCAAAAGTTCAAAGATTGTGCTCAAATCGAAAAGATACAAAGTAAGAAATTATTGTGTTTTGATGTGAGTACCCGTTCGAACTCAACATATTCGATATTGGACACGGGCAAATATTTCAAAGAGCCTTGAGAGGTTCCAAGACGAAGATGTTTTATTTAAGAGAGAACTTGAGGAAGATAATTTATTTCCTAGCGAGGAGGATTGGTTACGTGTCCCGGGCTCTTTGTATGTCACTTCTAACAAATTCTTTTAAGAGATTGCATGTAACGACTTTCTCTTGAAGAATGCTAAGAATAATAGTTGTCTATGATGGCGGATAAAATTAGAGACAAACGTGTATTGCATGGGAAGACATTGCGAAGATGAATATGATTATCTTTATTGCGCTACTTTTTGATCCACGTTAAAAGATTGCATATGCGAAATGGTGGCTATATTAACTATATGGTAAATCAAGAGTTGATACCATGATGGAGAAAGTGAAAACTGTTGTGTAAGTTTGAAGAGTATAAAAACTATTCACCTGCTTCTTCAACTACTAATAAAATAGTTGAATCTTCATTCGTCGAAGATTGTTCTCTTTTTAACATGAAACATATGATGAAGACTCAATATAAGAACCATAAAATAAAAATGGATGGTTGTGATAGTAAGTCGGAGTCGGATTCATATCTTGTTGAGCCCACCGAAGGTGATGAAGATAAAAATCCAAATTTTAATCTCTTAGCTTGGTGGAAGATTAATTCTACTCGTTTTTTCGTTCTTTCGAGAATAGTTCATGATGTGTTTGTTCCTATATCTACGATGTCTTCTGAGAGTGCATTTAGTACAGGTAGTTGAGTACCTGATGCATTTAGAAGTTCTTTGACACCTAAGATTGTTCAAGATTTTATTTGTTCACAAGATTGGTTACGGTCGAGTCACGATCGATCTATTGTTAGTAGTCTTGAAAAGAACTTGAAATCTCTAGATCAACTTGAAAAAGATATATATTTTATCAAAGAGTTAAAAAAAGTACTTTTTTACTTTATTAGTTGTATTGAATATTGACTTGTGTTATCCTTTCTTATATAGATTTAATGATATAGTTAGTTTGGACTGTAACCAATTAACGACTCCAAATGATTTTGTACTATGCAGTATTGCATTTCAGACTTCAGACTTCATATCTGCAGTCTGCACTATGTAGACTCTGCAGACTTCTGTTGTTGTTACTCTATTTTGTGCACTATGCAGACTTCTGTTGTTGGTACTCGATGTTTGTGCACTCTGCAGACTCTACTGGCTACCGTTGTTGGCACTCTATGTTTGTATACTATACAGACTTTGCAGACTTCTGTTCAAGTTGGCACTATGCAGTATTGCGTTTCAGACTTCATTTCTGCAGTCAGTTATGTTATTTGTGGGCTTTGTACTTTATATCCATGGGATTCTACATATCACTATATAGTCAATTTGTAGATTCTGCACTTTGTAGTAAGTTTGCAGATTCTGGATATCAATGCAGTCTGCTGCCTGCACTTGATTTGATGTAGCTCAAGTTGTTGGCACTCTATGTTTGATGTAGCCTTGCCAAGTGGTAAACCTTTTGCTTTAATAATATAATTTACTTGTTTTATTCAATTATAAATTGCTAACAAATATTAAGAAAGTGGGCAATGATGAGCTGGTGTTAGTAGTGGACAGATACTGCACTGTATCTATTGATGCACAACTTGCCAATCTGAGCCTTCAAACTTCAACAATATGTCAATGTCTAGGTTTATTTGCAGCAAGGTACTCATTGGACTACAACATTCAGAGCAAAACTCTCTGGGACATGCATCTGTAAGGAAATATCTTGTGCTTTTTTGTTATTTAATGATGGAATGGTACTCATTTTGCTTACTATGTATTTTGCAGCTTCGGTCGTTTCAAGCCAATGTATGAAATGTGGAAAGAGTATATAACTGGGGCTTCTGAAAGTGACCAGGTGTGGTTCCTCCTAATTCATTTTTTCATTAATCATGTGTTTTTTCATTGAATTTGGATGTATATCTTTATATCTTTGCTGAGATCATTTTTTTCATTAATCACGTGTTTTTTCATTGAATTTGGATGTATATCTTTATATCTTTGCTGAGATTATTAATCATCATAATTTCCTTATGCCCTATCTTGTTTTTGCTTAATCTATGATTTCTTGCAAGTGTTAATGTCCGATCTTGTGGATTCTCCTCATGTACATATGTTCTTTTTGAGATTATATATATATATATATATATATATATATATATATATATATATATATATATATATATAGTATTGGCATGCTTCTGAACTATTTCGTAGCCCACTCATTTAGGGAAAAAGCAATTGGCTCAATGCCTCCTAAATCCTATTAGCAGACTTGCATGGTGCTTTTCGTCAAGGTAATTATCCTATAACTTTATTTTATCTGTCAACTTCGTACATGGTTGCATGGGTTCAGCATTTATTTAACATTCATAAATGAGTAGGTCTGTGCTTTGTTTTGTAGTTGTTGATTTTTTATTTTTGTGTCTCTCGGCAATGATGATAACAACATTTTTTATTTTTTATTTATTTGGGAGAAAGAGATTTTGCGTAATCAAGAGAGGCAGGGTATCGTCGAGCATCACCATATTGCTCCTCGAGACATGCATCTGTAAGGAAGTGCCTGTTGATTTGCATCCAACTGTTTTTTTGCCAGGCATTGCTTCACTAGATACCTTTTTTTGCTGCTAATGTAAATTTGAACATACAGTTTGGAAGTGCCTGTTGATTTGCGACCAACTGTTTATCTAAGCAAGAAGTATACACAACGAAAAATAGCATTCTTCAATGCAAGTTTTTATAGTGCGTTGCATTGCACATATTATAAACCTTGTTGTGGTTGATGGATTGAAAATGATGTCTTATTTGGTTGCTCGTGTTCGGAGAGCTATTAGCTATGTGAGACAATCTCCTTCTCGGTTTCAAAAGTTCAAAGATTGTGCTCAAATCGAAAAGATACAAAGTAAGAAATTATTGTGTTTTGATGTGAGTACCCGTTCGAACTCAACATATTCGATATTGGACACGGGCAAATATTTCAAAGAGCCTTGAGAGGTTCCAAGACGAAGATGTTTTATTTAAGAGAGAACTTGAGGAAGATAATTTATTTCCTAGCGAGGAGGATTGGTTACGTGTCCCGGGCTCTTTGTATGTCACTTCTAACAAATTCTTTTAAGAGATTGCATGTAACGACTTTCTCTTGAAGAATGCTAAGAATAATAGTTGTCTATGATGGCGGATAAAATTAGAGACAAACGTGTATTGCATGGGAAGACATTGCGAAGATGAATATGATTATCTTTATTGCGCTACTTTTTGATCCACGTTAAAAGATTGCATATGCGAAATGGTGGCTATATTAACTATATGGTAAATCAAGAGTTGATACCATGATGGAGAAAGTGAAAACGGTTGTGTAAGTTTGAAGAGTATAAAAACTATTCACCTGCTTCTTCAACTACTAATAAAATAGTTGAATCTTCAATCGTCGAAGATTGTTCTCTTTTTAACATGAAACATATGATGAAGACTCAATATAAGAACCATAAAATAAAAATGGATGGTTGTGATAGTAAGTCGGAGTCGGATTCATATCTTGTTGAGCCCACCGAAGGTGATGAAGATAAAAATCCAAATTTTAATCTCTTAGCTTGGTGGAAGATTAATTCTACTCGTTTTTTCGTTCTTTCGAGAATAGTTCATGATGTGTTTGTTCCTATATCTACGATGTCTTCTGAGAGTGCATTTAGTACAGGTAGTTGAGTACCTGATGCATTTAGAAGTTCTTTGACACCTAAGATTGTTCAAGATTTTATTTGTTCGCAAGATTGGTTACGGTCGAGTCCCAATCAATCTATTGTTAGTAGTCTTGAAAAGAACTTGAAATCTCTAGATCAACTTGAAAAAGATATATATTTTATCAAAGAGTTAAAAAAAGTACTTTTTTACTTTATTAGCTGTATTGAATATTGACTTGTGTTATCCTTTCTTATATAGATTTAATGATATAGTTAGTTTGGACTGTAACCAATTAACGACTCCAAATGATTTTGTACTATGCAGTATTGCATTTCAGACTTCATATCTGCAGTCTGCACTATGTAGACTCTGCAGACTTCTGTTGTTGGTACTCTATTTTGTGCACTATGCAGACTTCTGTTGTTGGCACTCTATGTTTGTGCACTCTGCAGACTCTACTGGCTACCGTTGTTGGCACTCTATGTTTGTATACTATACAGACTTTGCAGACTTCTGTTCAAGTTGGCACTATGCAGTATTGCGTTTCAGACTTCATTTCTGCAGTCAGTTATGTTATTTGTGGGCTTTGTACTTTATATCCATGGGATTCTACATATCACTATATAGTCAATTTGTAGATTCTGCACTTTATAGTAAGTTTGCAGATTCTGGATATCAATGCAGTCTGCTGCCTGCACTTGATTTAATGTAGCTCAAGTTGTTGGCACTCTATGTTTGATGTAGCCTTGCCAAGTGGTAAACCTTTTGCTTTAATAATATAATTTACTTGTTTTATTCAATTATAAATTGCTAACAAATATTAAGAAAGTGGGCAATGATGAGCTGGTGTTAGTAATGGACAGATACTGCACTGTATCTATTGATGCACAACTTGCCAATCTGAGCCTTCAAACTTCAACAATATGCCAATGTCTAGGTTTATTTGCAGCAAGGTACTCATTGGACTACAACATTCAGAGCAAAACTCTCTGGGACATGCATCTGTAAGGAAATATCTTGTGCTTTTTTGTTATTTAATGATGGAATGGTACTCATTTTGCTTACTATGTATTTTGCAGCTTCGGTCGTTTCAAGCCAATGTATGAAATGTGGAAAGAGTATATAACTGGGGCTTCTGAAAGTGACCAGGTGTGGTTCCTCCTAATTCATTTTTTCATTAATCATTTGTTTTTTCGTTGAATTTGGATGTATATCTTTATATCTTTGCTGAGATCATTTTTTTCATTAATCACGTGTTTTTTCATTGAATTTGGATGTATATCTTTATATCTTTGCTGAGATTATTAATCATCATAATTTCCTTATGCCCTTGCATGTCTACTTGTTTTTGCTTAATCTATGATTTCTTGCAAGTGTTAATGTCCGATCTTATGGATTCTCCTCATGTACATATGTTCTTTTTGAGATTATATATATATATATATATATATATATATATATATAGTATTGACATGCTTCTGAACTATTTCGTAGCCCACTCATTTAGGGAAAAAGCAATTGGCTCAACGCCTCCTAAATCCTATTAGCAGACTTGCATGGTGCTTTTCGTCAAGGTAATTATCCTATAACTTTATTTTATCTGTCAACTTCGTACATGGTTGCATGGGTTCAGCATTTATTTAACATTCATAAATGAGTAGGTCTGTGCTTTGTTTTGTAGTTGTTGATTTTTTATTTTTGTGTCTCTCGGCAATGATGATAACAACATTTTTTATTTTTTATTTATTTGGGAGAAAGAGATTTTGCGTAATCAAGAGAGGCAGGGTATCGTCGAGCATCACCATATTGCTCCTCGAGACATGCATCTGTAAGGAAGTGCCTGTTGATTTGCATCCAACTGTTTTTTTTGCCAGGCATTGCTTCACTAGATACCTTTTTTTGCTGCTAATGTAAATTTGAACATACAGTTTGGAAGTGCCTGTTGATTTGCAACCAACTGTTTATTCTGCTATATGACAAGCATGAGGAAATCTTCTTGGTGTTTTCCACTTGGCTTTGGGAGTTTTAGTTCCACATTGGAAAATCACAAATGTGTATATCTCAATATATAGCTATGTTTAGTATTGGTATATGCACATGGGGTGGAGGCCCGTGTGGGTTGACTTTTCCTAGAGGGATTAAGTGTGAACTCCATTATGACAATCTTTGTTTTGTCACCACCTTTGGGAAGTTTTTCTTAGGAGCTAAGCCTCGCGACTCGGATTCGAACTCAGGTTTGTGCTGAATGGCGCAGAGTGACGCTTTGTTGGTGCACAAGGTGCTATGTGGAGAGTCTGACGTGGAGATGACAGGGCATGCTTTCGGCGTTTGGCGGAGCTATCTGCCTCGTGCAGTACAGCGTGTCAAGCGGCACGAGCGGCTGCTTTCGACGTTTGGAGGCATTGTCTGCCTCGTGCAGTGCAGAGTGACGCCGACGGCTCTGACACCTGGATTTGGGAGATCTGGTCGGTCAGCGCTTATGCGACCTGGAGTTTTTCTCAGGCCACATAGGTGTTGTTTTCTTCTATATATAGATGACCTCTTTCATTTTAGGAGAAAGAAAATCAGATGGAAAAACCGAGAACAGTAGATCATATGCGACCCAGAGTGTCTCCCTCTCACATGGTATTTTTCCAGTATTTTTCGAAGGTGACATTAAGCGTTCCAGAAGTTCATTTGTGAATTTGTTGGTTCCTAGGGCAGATCGTCTGTACGGCGAATCTTGCTTTAAGCAAAGGTGGTTTTCACCACCCCAGCAAGGATCTTCTCTTCAGTTTTTTCTTTGCTTCGTTCTTTCTCATTATAGCGTCTGCGAACATAAAAAGAAGAGCGTTTTACTTGTTGCTTGTTGTAATCTTTATTTTTTTCGGAGTCAGTTTGTAACCTGTTATTGGTTCGTGCTTCGTTGGAATCGAGAAATACCATATGAGGAACTCTTGTGTGATCTCTGATCTCAATGACAACTTGGGTTCTAGTATAGAAGACTCTTGCCGCATGGAAGCGCATTGAAGGTCTTGGCGTATGGTAGAGCTGGCCGCATATGTGACTTATGCGCATGGCAGAGCTGGCCACATGGAGGCTTATGCGCATGCAGGTCACTGCTCTGGCAGGACTTGACGCATGGCTGAAATTGGAGCTTGAAAGCAAAACCAATTCGAACCAATATAGCAAGGTATAACTAAAACTTGGTTCCTTTGATTACTTAACTTGATTGCTATAATTGTGCAGGTTGAGTTATCCAGTGTGGTTACTAACTGGTGGGTAGACACTGGTGCATTCGGCCACGCATGCTCTGTGAAAGAGCAGTTCAAGAAAAAGCACTATCTAAGAAGAAGGTCTCTATGGCTAACAAGTGTCAAGCAGAAGATCTAGGGATCAGGATGATGATTCTGGACTTCCGGCTTGAGAAGAAGATTGCTCTTATTTAGTTGTGTCGCATCTAACTAAGACATGTCTTTTTCACAGAGCATGAGTGGCAGAGCTGGCCGCATGGAGGCTTATGCGCATGAAGGACGCACGGAGGCTTATGCGCATGCAGGTCACTGCTCTGGCAGGACTTGACGCATGGCTGGAATTGGAGCTTGAAAGCAAAAGCAATTTGAACCAATATAGCAAGGTATAGCTAAAACTTGGTTCCTTTGATTACTTAACTTGGTTGCTATGATTGCGCATGTTGAGTTATCTAGCGTGGTTACTAACTGGTGGATAGACACTGGTGCATTCGGCCACGCATGCTCTGTGAAAGAGCAGTTCAAGAAAGAGCACTATCTAAAAAGAAGGTCTCTATGGCAAACAAGTGTCAAGCAAAAGATCTAGGGGTTAGGATGATGATTCTGGACTTCCGGCTTGAGGAGGAGATTGCTCTTATTGAGTTGTGCCGTATCTGACTAAGACATATCTATTTCAAAGATGTCTAAGTTTAGGAATATCTCCAAGATGTGGGGGTAAGGAGGTAGAGACACGTGATAACTATATTCAGACATAGGTAGTCAGGAAGCCATTTAGACGGATAACTACAAGTACAGATCCTATGGAGCTGGTGCGCTCAGATATCTGTGACTTCTATTCTCCACAAAGGGTCAGGGTGAAGTTTATCACTTCTTTCTTTGACGATTTCTTGGAAAATGCGTTCGCGTATCCTCTCATAATCGAAGGATGAAGCGTTCGAGAACCTCAGGTGTAAGCCCGCTAAAATTTTACATTTTATTCAAAGTATTTTTTTAAATTATTGAATTTCTTTAGAGTATTTTCATACTTAATTAGAAAATAAATTTTATTGATTAATTTAATTATATAAATACCCATTTAGAATTATTCTACAAAATAATTTTTTATTATTATTTTTGGAGTCTTGTTAAAAGGTGACAAATTTTTTAGAATTTATTTTGTGTGCAAATATTATTTTTGGATTTTTAACCTCATATATATATGTAAATATATATATGTTAATAAATATAAAGTTATTAATAATAATAATAATATATAGTTAATAATAATAATAATAATAATAGTAATAATGATAATAATAATAGTAATAATAATAATAATAATAATAATAATAATAGTGATAGTAGTAATAATAATAATATTGTTAATAAAATAAAAAGAAAAAGAAAAGAAAATAACAAAACCTAAACTAATTAATACTAAAAACCTACCTAAAACTAATAACTACTAAACCCATTCCTATACTCTACCCACAGAACCCCCGCAGACCCCCTGAACCCGATTCCCCCTCTCCATATCTCTCTCTATATATATACATATGCATACAATTACAAACTCAACCTAAACCCTAGCCTCCGGTCGACCTCAGCACCGCGCTGCCAACCGACCACCTCGACGCCGCCCGCGCCGCACAGCCGCCGCCGCATCCGCCCCGCGCTCGCGTGTAGCAGCGCAGTTCCGCACCCTACTTCACGGTATGATATCTCTCATCTCTCGTCCTTTTCTCGAGCGGTTTATCCGTGTACGTTCACAACCTAACCCTCTAGGATTTTCATTCAAGCTGGACGAATTTTCGTGCCCTAGATTGGTCGAAAAATTGACCGGAAGTTGGCCGAAAAACTGACCAAAAACAGTCCAGAATTTTAACACCAAACCCCCATGTTCATGCCTAATTTGCCACCAACCTGTTTAATATTTTCAAAATCTAATTAAAGGGTTTTCTTCTATATATAACCGAGAATTTAACTGTTCTTTTACTTTTTGTTAATTCGTTTCATTCGTTAAATTATCCGACCTCCAAAACGACCAAAAATTTGATATTTTAAAACTAAAATTTTGTGATACGGAGTGCGCCCTGCCAAACGGGACCGCCTCATTGCGTACCAATTACACCGAAAGGCGCATATGGTATATCCTGACGTGTGTGCTTTCGCGAAAGTTGATTCGGATGTGTGTGCGCGTCGGAATCAACCCGTATCCTTAAAAAGTTTTCGTATCACGACTTTTGCAAAATACCACCCCACTTTGTGTACGCTCGTCAAAATGCGACGAAACTTGTGCCATTGGATTCGTGGTATCACGCTGGTCCTGTGACCCAAGTTTCAAGCGATTCTGAGACAGTTGACCAAGCCGCATGTTCGCGGGCCCCACGGGTTGACTTGAAGGGCAAATTTGTGATCGGCTCACCAAAATCCAAAATTGGACATACTGTTGAGTTCGTATCGACGTTTTGAATTTGTTTGACCTATAATTTATCCCATTTAGAGACCTTTACCTCTGGCACGTATTTCGGTACAAAGTGGGCCACATGTAGACCCCGTTTTGACCTAAAATTACCGTTTTACCCCTGTGTCCAAATTGGACGAAAGGGTAGTATTTTCTAGCTATCTCGCTTATTCTGGGAACGTTGGTGATGTTTATTTCAGCATCCGGAGACGTTCATTCTGATGCCATAGTTATGATCCCTTATGCTTGACATCTGGACGCTTACACTTCGTAGCTTTCTTGCCTGGCAAGATACTTGCCAAATTGCTTATATTACTTTGCATGCTTATCATATTTTTATATATTTATTATATATGTATTTTCTTTCAGTCATAATTATATACTATATATGTTGACACACACTTGACACATAGTATCATGGGAGGGGAGGACAATCAGTAGGCGTATGGGCTACCCACTCTGGTAAACCGTAGTAACTAGCACACACTACGGTAGTTGTGTCACGATGGTCGCTACCCTCACGGTATGTCGATTGATGGTGTCACGATGGTCGCTACCCTCGCGGTATGACGGCTGATGATGTTCATGGACGTGTGTGTGAGTTGTGAGATAGATAGAGTATCCTACACCTACCCATACGTCGAAATGATTGTCCTCATTATGCATTTCATATAGATTGTATAGTACAGCGTACTTATATATTTTCTGTCTATTATACATGTTTACTGTATTCAATTGGCATGCTTCTATGTATCTTGTTACGTCCCTCTGAGGACCTTGTCCCTTTCCAGGTGTAGACGATCTTGACTATTCGCAGGATCACGGATTAGGATTTGCTACTTCTCTCTCTTTCGAGGAGGTCTTCTTTTCGAGCCTCATTGATCATTAGATGTACTTATTTTGTTTCTCTTATATTCTAGTTTGGTAGTGGATTTGTCTTCACCCAACTACTCGTTCTTATCAAGCATTTTATACTTGATTCAGTTATATAGTTGATTGGTTATTTGATTCTGTGGATGAGATCTAGTTATGTCCTGTGACTTGTGACCATATATATACCACATGTGAGTTAATATTCATATTACAGCATACGTGTGTATTATGGTATCCATATATTGGAGTTGCCATATACATACGGCTGGCATGCTTACGTATTCCTGGTCCTACGTATTTTGGGACTGGGACGTGACATATTTTTGTGGTGGCTCATGCAGGTCGAGAGCATATTGTCTCGGTTATGTTACTGTACCGAGCAAGCCTGCGCATATTAGAATATAGGATCTCATCCACTTATTTGATCACCTCCCTTGATTTTATTTCGCACTCTTATTTGATAGCTTGCATTGCATCTTGCTTGATCCCTTCACAACGTTAATCTTCTCTTTTCTCTCGTGCTTGATAGGGGTTAGGAATGTAACTTGTACTAGGTACATACACTCTATTGTTCAATAACACTATTAGTTAAATTATTATAAGTTGGGTAGTATGCCTCATAACCTAGTATCACCTAGTCCTTTTGGCCCATTAATGAAGTGTAATTAAATGACACCAACTATAGGCTTGCATAAGAAGATAGTGTTTATCCAGACTGTAGAACTTAGAGGCCCATACCTCCATTTGGTTGACTAGAGACTTAGACAAGAAGTTAGTATGGCAACTGTAGAGGCACAACACCGGTCTTCTTGGTGAACTTAAATTATTTTGTACCTTCCTTTATCATAATCCAACGTACTTATATTTTCTGGACTACCTCCGCTTATGCTGCTATTTTATAGCCTAGTTTTGCAAGCTTATTCTTTTATCGAGCTTGTTCATGACAGATGTGTTATTGGGGACGCCTACTAATACATTGTCTAAATCAGAACCAGTGTATTACGGTCTGATCAACCTTAATGCACTTGGTTCGCTTTTCGCATAACTACTTTACGTAGATTGAGATATAGTTGACTCAGCTTGTTAGACGAATATACTTGCCCTCTAGACATGTTCGAGCATATCGTATCAGTTACATAATTGTACTGATATGAGCATGCGAATAGGAATTTACCAAAATAAGATTTCAATCCATAACTGCCCTGACAACTCTCTTTTTGAATTCTTTAATCGTCTTGAACCCCGTACTTGTATCCTATCACCCCCTCCTTGAATTCTTTATTATTGTTTTTCGTCTTTCCCTATTTCTGAAAGACGAACGTTCGTGCTTGTTATAAGTTTGATACATGGAGAGTACTAGATATACCCCATAGGCCAATCACATTACTTTGTGACTATCTTTTGTAATTAAGGGCATATCACATGTGATATAATTGGTGTTAAATTTTTTGAGGATATGTTGATATTTTAACTAGAGGGCATACCCATGATGCTAATGAATGACACGAGTAGCAGTAGTAGTATTCTCTTTCCTATCACCATCTCGTCCCCTTGGGTGGCTCATCTTCTCTTCCATATACATTCCTTATCCCATGCTATATTCTTCCTATCGTAGTTGAATCTTTTCATGCCATCATGAACTGTTGATTTACTTCAACCTTACTCTCATTTTATTAGTTAAAAACATAAATGGGTTAGTAATGAATAATAACTAAAAAGATAAGTTCATAATGATAACCCTTATGTATATGAACTATAACAATATATGTATTCTCTTATTATTTTTAAACCATAAGTAGCACCCTTTAGTCTAACAGGAATTAGTTAGATTGTTGAAATAGTTCATACTTCTAATAGTTTTATAAGTTAGTCAAGACCTTAATTGTTGTCCTAAAATTTAGACTAAGCTTAGGAAAGAGTTGAAGGCACTTGTTACGAACTTATGGCTATGACAATTCATTGGCGAGATAGCGACAATTGCAGCTAGACCATTATAGTAGAGTAGTCGAATTATTTGCAGGCATACTGGCCAGGTGGCATGGCAGTATTAGACTACGATACTTGACGGTTACAGAGAAAAATCATGGTTATGAGATTCCAGACAAGTATCCCTAAATTTTTGACCCAATGAATAAATTCGTCTTACAACCTAGACAATAGTCTCAAAAGACTTTGACTACTAGTAGAATTCTTATAAGTTGGGTAGAATGTAAGCCCCTTAAAATTTTAAATTTTATTCAAAGTATTTTTTAAAATTATTGAATTTCTTTAGAGTATTTTCATAGTTAATTAAAAAATAAATTTTATTGATTAATTTAATTATATAAATACCCATTTAGAATTATTCTACAAAATAATTTATTATTATTTTTTTTGGAGTCTTGTTAAAAGGTGACAAGTTTTTTAGAATTTATTTTGTGTGCAAATATTATTTTTGAATTTTTAACCTCATATATATATAAATATATATATGTTAATAAATATAAAGTTATTAATAATAATATATAGTTAATAATAATAATAATAATAATAATAATAATAATAATAGTAATAATGATAATAATAATAATAATAATAATAATAATAATAATAATAATGTTGTTAATAAAATAAAAAGAAAAACAAAAGAAAAACAAAAGAAAATAACAAAACCTAAACTAATTAATACTAAAAACATACCTAAAACTAATAACTACTAAACCCATTCCAATACTCTATCCAAAGAACCCCCTCAGACCCCCGAACCCGATTCCCCCTCTCTCCCTCTCTCTCTTTATATATATACATATACATACAATTACAAACTCAACCTAAACCCTAACCCTAACCCTAGCCTCCGGCCGACCGTAGCCCCGTGCTGCCGACCGACCGCCGCCGCCGCCGCGTCCGCCCTCCCCCAGCGCGCGCGTAGCAGCGCAATTCCGTACCCTACTTCACGGTATGATATCTCTCGTCCTTTTCTCGAGCGGTTTGTCCGTGTACGTTCACAACCTAATCCTCTAGGATTTTCATTCAAGCGGGACGAATTTTCGTGTCCTAGATTGGTCAAAAAATTGACCGAAAACAGTCCAAAATTTTAACACCAAACTCCCATGTTCATGCCTAATTTGCCACCAACCTGTTTAATATTTTTAAAATCTAATTGAAGGATTTTCTTCTTTATATAATCGAGAATTTAACTGTTCTTTTACTTTTTATTAATTCGTTTCATTCGTTAAATTATTCGACCTCCAAAACGACCAAAAACTTGACATTTTAAAACTAAAATTTTGTAATACGGAGTGCGCTCCGCCAAACGGGACCGCCTCGTCGCGTACCAATTGCACCGAAAGGTGCGTATGGTATATCCTGACGTGTGGGCTTTCGCGAAAGTTGATTCGGACGTGTGTGCGCGTCGGAATTAACCCGTATCCGTAAAAAGTCCCTGTATCGCGACTTTTGTAAAATATCAGCCCACTTTGTGTACGCTCGTCAGAATGCGACGAAACTTGCGCCATTGGATTCGTGGTATCACGCTGGACCTGTGACCCAAGTTTCACGCGATTCTGAGATAGTTGACCAAGCCGCCTATTCGCGGGCCCCACGGGTTGACTTGAAGGGCGAATTTGTGATCGGCTCACCGGAATCCAAAATTGGATATACCGTTGAGTTCGTATCGACATTTTGAATTTGTTTGACCTATAATTTATCCCATTTAGAGGCCCTCTGGCACATATTTTGGTACAAAGTGGACCACATGTGGACCCTGCTTTGACCTGAAATTACCGTTTTGCCCGTGTCCAAATTGGACGAAAGGGTAGTGTTTTCTAGCAATATCGCTTATTCTGGGAACGTTGGTGATGTTTATTTTAGCATCCGGAGATGTTCATTCTGATGCCATAGTTCTGGCCCCTTGTGCTTGACGTCTGAACGCTTATACTTCGCAGTTTTTTTGCAAGACAAAATACCTTGCTAAATTGCTTATACTACTTTACATGCTTATCATATTTTTATATATTTATTATATATGTGTTTTCTTTCAGCCATAATTATATACTATATATGTTGACACACACTTGACACATAGTATCATGGGAGAGAAGGACAATCAGTAGGCGTATGGGCTACCCACTCTGGTAAACCATAGTAACTAGCATGAACTACGGTAGTTGTGTCGCGATGGTCGCTACCCTCGCGGTATGTCGATTGATAGTGTCACGATGGTCACTACCCTCGCGGTATGACGGCTGATGATGTTCATGTGTGTGAGTTGTGAGATAGATAGAGTATCCTACACCTACCCATACGTCGAAATGATTGTCCTTATTATGCATTTCATATAGATTGTCTAATACAGCGTACTTATATATTTTCTGTCTATTATACATGTTTACTGTATTCAATTGGCATGCTTCTATGTATCTTGTTACGTCCCTCTGAGGACCTGGTCCCTTTCCAGGTGTAGACGATCTTGACTATTCGCAGGAGCACGGATCAGGACTTGCTACTTCTCTCTCTTTCGAGGAGGTCTTCTCTTCGAGTCTCATTGATCATTAGATGTACTTATTTTGTTTCTCTTATATTCTAGTTTGGTAGTGGATTTGTCTCCACCCAACTACTCGTTCTTATCAAGCATTTGATACTTGATTCAGTTATATAGTTGATTGGTTATTTGATTCTGTGGATGAGATTTAGTTATGTCCTGTGACTTGTGACCATATATATACCACATGTGAGTTAATATTCATATTACAGCGTACGTGTGTATTATGGCATCCATATATTGGAGTTGCCATATACATACGGCTGGCATGGTTACGTATTCCTGGTCCTACGTATTTTGGGACTGGGGCATGACATCAGGAACTTCAAGTTTGGAGCTGAGCGTCATATCGGTCCACAACTCAATAGACTCAAAAAATTTCTATACGAAGAACATTGTTCTTTGGATTACATCGTTCAACTTGGAACATGGAATTGACTATGGAACATGCATCGATCTTTGGATTTGCATCGTTCAGCTTGGAACATAGAATTGACTATGGAACGACATCTTCGTACTCTCCCAGTCCATTGAAGGTGCAGATAGGAAGGAAGAGCAGTTAACAGTAATGATGACTTCTATATTGTTGTTCAAAGGGCCTTCCAGATTGTCTGTGGGAGAAGGTTGCACTTACAGTCATGTCCCTAGTACCGTTCGTCACTTCTGATGTAATTTCGGTTCAAAGTCAGATCCACATGAATATCGTTCGATTGTGGGAGTTTTTCGGAGGACCATATCAGCCAGAGTTGTTGGCACTTCCGTAGAAGAACATGTAGTCCAGGAAGGAGTTGTCTTTTAAGAGATAACATTTGAACCAGAACTCGAAGAGCAGTCAGCTAGAAGAGTCAGGAGGTCGAAGGACCAAAGATGATCTTATCACCTATCATATGGAGGTCGTACCACTTACCAATGATGAGGTGATGAAGACCAGGGACTCGGTCTGCTGGGAGGAGGCAGTCCATGAAGAGATTGACCCCATAACAATACTTGGATGTTGATCAATCTGCATGAAGGAGCTAAACCTATCATATGCTTATATATATCTTCAGGAGAAGAAAATGGAAGCAGACGGAACAGTTGAGTTCAAGAATAGGCTTGTAGCCTAGGGTTTTCTTAGATAACAGGGGATTGAGTTCTTAGGCACCTCGTTAAGGGTGTCATATATCAGGATGATGATTGTCGTAGCTGGTATTCATAAGCTGACTATTTATCAGATTGGAGAAAGACAGTCATAAGAGATTCACGGACAACAGTCAGAATTATTTGGCATTCAGGTTTGAAGACAGTCTACGGGTTGGCGATCTCAAATACGACCTGAAGCAAATTCCAAGATGTGGCAGCAGAAGTTTGACAAGTCATTTAGTCAAGGTTGTCGCAGGATCAACGAGACAGACAAGTATATGTACCCAAAATTCGTTGATAAGAAAGGAGTCATCTTTTGTATCTATGTGGACGACTAGTTAATCCCAGTTGTGGATATAGAAGTATCACTAGAACAAAGATGTCCTTTTGTCCAGACTAAAGACATGGGATTGCGGATATCATCCTTAAGGATATAAGATAATCCGGATGCCGGGAGGGCTTGCTCAGTCACAAGCGTTGTGCATGAAGAGCTGATCACACATTTTGGGTATCAGGGACGATACTCCTCAGGTGTGACATGGAGATGAAGCATTATCCAAGGGAAAGCATCAGACAGTTGGTGTACTCGAGCATCATCAGGTGAATGATTCAAGCAGCGAGTACCACAATGCCTGATATAGCTCTCGTTGTAGGAATGCTGAGTCAGTTCATGAGCAGTATGTGTATTGTTGAACACTGGAAGCTGTGAAGAGAGTCTTCAGAATTCTCAAGTGGACTCAGTGGTATATCATGAACTACAGCAGTTATCTACATATAATGGAAGGCTTCAGTGATGCCAGTTGGTGCTCAGGAAAGAAGAGTGAAAGATCCACAGGAGGACCGTGACTTCTCCAGGAGTAGTGCTGCTAGATCGTGGAAGTCGAAAAAACAGTCTTTACTCTCAGAGTTCTATGCACTATCAGCTGCAGCATATTAAGCAGGATGGCTCTGGAAGCTCTCAGATGTTCCTTTGGTTAGTATACAGATTCGGGTGATACTGACATACTGTAAAAACCAGGAAGCTGCAGCAGTAGCATCTATTCATCTCTTCAAATGTCTGAAGAGAAATGTGCGGATAAAACGCAAAACACTGAATGAGCGCAGCTAGCATAGATCTTTACAGTGGCTAAAAGTTCGGAGCCAGTTGATTCTGGCGGATCCGTTCATAACAGGCCAGTACAGAACACTGAATGAGCGCAGCTAGCATAGATCATTACAGTGGTTAATGTTCGGAGCCAGGTGATTCTGGCAGATTCGTTCATAACAGGCCAACACAAAACACTGAATAAGCACAGCTAGCCTGGATCATTACAGTAAACATTCGGAGCCAGGTGATTCTGGCAAATCCGTTCATAATAGGCCTCAAGTGCCAGCTGATCGTAAGAACTATAAAGGAGCGTAGTACTCCATGCTACCGTAGGGTGACACCACCATGAGGTACCTCGACAGGGTAAAGCCTCGGCTTCAGACAATGTCACAGCGACAATAGCACCGCATATATAGTCAGAGTCAAGTACTATAAAGGAGCGTAGTACTCCATGTTACTGTGGGGTGACACCACTATGAGGTACCTCGATAGGGTAAAGCCTCGGCTGCAGGCCATGTCACAACAGCAGTAACACCGCACATAGTCAAGGACACAGCAGATATGGGCTTGGAGGACCTCTGGTATTGCGTCTCTGTAATCCTACCATTTAGTTTTATGTTATTGGTTCAAAGAAAAATCTACCAGGCATCTAGCTATTGGTTCAAGGGAGGACCATTGACCAGGAGAATATTAGGTACAGTGGGTAGTCCTCAGGGATATTGTGGGATACATACCCGAAACCACTGTGGTCTACTTTGTTCTTGATCAGAACATTTCTTGTGGGAGGATGGCTTTGACGCCTTAATGAGTTCTCGGACAGAGTGAATGTCTGGCGTGCGTTATGGGAAGCACGAATAGTTTCAGCATTACAAGGGACTTGTATCCCATGCTACAGTGGCGTGACACCAAATAAGGGAGTGAACCTCGGCTTCGAGCCATTTTACAGCGGCGGTAGCACCACACATAAGCAGGTAGCCTAATGCTGAAAGAAAATAGAGAGTGGTAGTACAGTACTACAAAGAGGCCTGTGACCTCATGCTACAGTTGGTGACACCAATGAGGGAGTGAACCTCGACTTCGAGCCATGTCACAGCGGCGTAGCACCGCACGGAAGCACAAGGCTTCATGCTGAGAAGTAGTACAACACTACTAAAAGGCATGTGACCTCATGCTACAGTGAGTGACACCACATGAGGGAGTGAACCTCGGCTTTAAGCTATGTCACAGCGGCTTAGCACCGCACAAGAGCGCAAGGCTCCATGTTGTGTGTAGTAACGGCACTACTAAGAGGCCTATGTCCTCATGCTACAGTAGTATGACACCACAAGAGAGGGATCCTAGGCCTTGGGCGGCCATGTCATAGTGGCGTAGCACCGCACAGAAGCGCAAGGCTTCATGCCGGATAATAAACTCTCTATAGTGAAAGAACTCACTTAAGTGTATGGATAGAGATATAGGCTGTCTCTTGAGAGAAAGCTTATAGACGCCCAAGATACATACACTGAGATCAGGTCAGCACAGGGCCTTTAACATGCGACCGGATGACACAGTTGAGGTCATTGTGTGAGTGGAAAGAATAGCAGCTATGGTACAGAATTCAAGGCCTAGTCCATTCTTGTATCGTACTGTTGTTTGACCCATGCGGGAAGATTCAAGTCGTCGGCGACATCTATCCTAATGCATGATGGCAGTCACTGTGAGGAACGCTCCCAACCATATATTGTTATATATGTGGGGGATTGTTGGTATTTTCTACTTGGCTTTGGGAGTTTTAGTACCATATTGAAAAACCACCAATGTGTATATCTCAATATATAGCTATGCACATACCCGAAACCACTGTGGTCTACTTTGTTCTTGATCAGAACATTTCTTGTGGGAGGATGGCTTTGACGCCTTAATGAGTTCTCGGACAGAGTGAATGTCTGGCGTGCGTTATGAGAAGCACGAATAGTTTCAGCATTACAAGGGACTTGTATCCTATGCTACAGTGGCGTGACACCAAATAAGGGAGTGAACCTCGGCTTCGAGCCATTTTACAGCAGCGGTAGCACCACACATAAGCAGGTAGCCTAATGCTGAAAGAAAATAAAGAGTGGTAGTACAGTACTACAAAGAGGCCTGTGACCTCATGCTACAGTGGGTGACACCAATGAGGGAGTGAACCTCGACTTCGAGCCATGTCACAGCGGCGTAGCACCGCACGGAAGCACAAGGCTTCATGCTGAGAAGTAGTACAACACTACTAAAAGGCATGTGACCTCATGCTACAGTGGGTGACACCACATGAGGGAGTGAACCTCGGCTTTAAGCCATGTCACAGCGGCTTAGCACCGCACAAGAGCGCAAGGCTCCATGTTGTGTGTAGTAACGATACTACTAAGAGACCTATGTCCTCATGCTACAGTGGTATGACACCACAAGAGAGGGATCCTAGGCCTTGGACGGCCATGTCATAGTGGCGTAGCACCGCACAGAAGCGCAAGGCTTCATGCCGGATAATAAACTCTCTATAGTGAAAGAACTCACTTAAGTGTATGGATAGAGATATAGGCTGTCTCTTGAGAGAAAGCTTATAGACGCCCAAGATACATACACTAAGATCAGGTCAGCACAGGGCCTTTAACATGCGACCGGATGACACAGTTGAGGTCATTGTGTGAGTGGAAAGAATAGCAGCTATGGTACAGAATTCAAGGCCTAGTCCATTCTTGTATCGTACTGTTGTTTGATCCATGCGGGAAGATTCAAGTCGTCGGCGACATCTATCCTAATGCATGATGGCAGTCACTGTGAGGAACGCTCCCAACCATATATTGTTATATATGTGGGAGATTGTTGGTGTTTTCTACTTGGCTTTGGGAGTTTTAGTCCCATATTGAAAAACCACCAATGTGTATATCTTAATATATAGCTATGCTTAGTATTGGTATATGCACATGGAGTGGAGGCCTATGTGGGTTGACTTTTCCTAGAGGGATTAAGTGTGAACTCCATTATGACAATCTTTGTTTTGTCACCACCTTTGGGAAGTTTCCTTCAAGAGCTAAGCCCCGCAGGGCTTAGCGACTCGAACTCGGGCTCGTGCTCAAGGGCGCAAAGTGGCGCTTTGTTGGCGCACTTTGCACTTAGCACGTCAGCATCGTCGCATGGCGCTCATGCGCTCTTTTCTTGTGCGAGTTGCATACACGATTGCTAGCTCGGGCGCACGCTTCATGGCGCATGCGGCCTGGCGCTATGCGACCAGGTGCGCATGCGGCTCGGTACGCATGCTGCTCGGTGCCCATGCGGCCAGGTGCCCATGCGACTCAGTGCGCATGCAGCTCGGTGCGCATGCGGCCAGGAGCGCATGCAGCCTGTGCCCATGCGGCCAGGGCCTTGCGGCCTGGTCGACATTAGGCAAGGTGCTATATAGAGAGTCTGACGTGGAGGGGACAGAGCATGCTTTCAGCATTTGGCGGCATTGTCTGCCTCGTCTAGTACAGCGTGTCAGGCGGCGCGAGCAGCTACTTTCTGCGTTTGGCGGCACTGTCTGCCTCGTGCAGTGCAGCGTGACTTGCAGCGCCGAAGGCTCTGACATCCGAATTTGGGGGATCTGGTCGGTCAGTGCTTATGCGGCCTGGAGTTTTTCTAAGGCCGCATAGGTGCTGTTTTCTTCTATATATAGAGGACTCTCCTTTTTCATTTGAGGAGAGAGAAAAACAGATGGAAAAATCGAGAACACCAGATCATATGCGGCCCAGAGTGTCTCCCTCCCACATGGTGTTTTTCGGAGGTGACATTGAGCGTTCCATAAGTTCATTTGTGAACTTGCTGGTTCCTGGGGGCAGATCATCTGTATGACAAATCTTGCTTTGAGCAACAATGGTTTTGACCACCCCAGTAAGGAGCTTTTCTTCAGTTTTTTCTTTGCTTCGTTCTTTCTCATTGTAGCAGCATATGCGAACGTAAAGAGAAGAACATTTTACTTGTTGCTTGTTGTAATCTTCATTTTCTTCGGAGCCAGTTTGTAACATGTTCTTGGTTCGTGCTTCATTGGAATCGAAAAATATTGTTGAAATTAGTTGATTATTATTGATTGTCTCATTGGCATTATATAGCCTTACAGTCATTAATACAATGATCTCAATCATTATGACAATAATCTCATAATGGAATATCCTGTGACATATTCTGGCATCCCAAATATGTCCTCAGGATATTCCCATGTGCTTATACTATACTTAAATATGACACCCAACATACCATATTAACACTCCCCCTCAAGATGGGTGAAAGATATTCACTAAGCCCATCTTGTCACATCCTCTAATCATGCTCACTGAGGCGAGTCCCTTGGTTAGTCCATCTGCTACTTGATCCCTGGTTGGAACATGGCCAAGCTCCAGTAATCCACTATCCAACTTCTCTTTGATGAAGAATCTATCAATCTCGATGTGTTTGGTCCTGTCATGCTATACTGGATTGTTGGCAATACTAATAGCTGACTGATTGTCATACCACAGCTTCATCTTGGCTCCTTGATCCAGCTTCAGCTCCACCAGTATATTCTTCAACCATAGCAGCTCTGCAACTCCCAAGGCCATAGCTCTGTACTCTGCTTCAGCTGTCGATCTGGCCACTACAGACTGCTTCTTACTCCTCTAGGAGACCAAGTTACCTCCTACAAATATGCAATATCCCGAGGTAGACCTCCTGTCATCAGCACAACTAGCCCAGTCAGAATCACAGTAGCCCTCGATGCTCACGTGATTGTTCTTCCTTAATATTAGTCCCTTCCCGGGAGCACCTTTCAAGTACCTCAGAATCTGGTACACTGCATCCATATGACCCTTCCGTGGGTCATGCATGTAGCGGCTCACCACACTTACTGCAAAACAGATATCAGGACGTGTGTGGCTCAAATAGATCAACTTGCCGACCAGTCTCTGGTATCTGTCCCGATCAACTGGTTCTCCAGCCTCAGCATCAATCTTGAACCTCTGATCTATTGGTGTCGCTGCAGGTTTGCACCCCAACATCTCAGTTTCTGTGAGAAGGTCCAGTGCATACTTCCTTTGAGAGAGAACAATCCCCTCTGCTTCTCGAGCAATCTCAATCCCAAGGAAGTATCGAAGAAGGCCGAGATCCTTCACCTCTAATTCCTTGCCAAGCTTTCCTTTGAGTTGGGCGATCTCCTGCTCATCATCTCCTGTGATAATCATATCGTCCACATACACCGCAAGCATGGTGATGTGGCCTCCACTCCGATGGAAGAACACAGTATGATCAGCATTGATCTGCTGATATCCCATCCCTATCATCGCCCTTCTGAATCTGTCAAACCACGCTCGAGGAGACTGCTTCAGTCCATAGAGGGTCTTCAACCTGCAGACCTTGCCCACTGTCTGATTGGTGCCAAATCCTGGTGGTATCTCCATGTACACCTCCTCCACTAGATCTCCGTGAAGAAACGCATTCTTCACATCCAGTTGGTGTAGCTTCCATCCACCATTCGCTACCAGAGAAATCAGAGTCTTGACAGTGCTCATTTTTGCAACTGGTGCAAAGGTCTCGTCATAGTCGATGACGTACGTCTGACTGTGTCCTTTGGCTACTAGTCGAGCTTTGTAGCGCTCAACCTGTCCATCTGGGTTCTGCTTCACGGTAAAGACCCACTTGCATCCAACTGCTCTCTTCCCCTCTGGCAGTCTTACATGCTCCCAAGTGTGGTTCTTCTCCAGAGCTCCCAACTCCTCGTGCATTGCCGCTTTCCACTTTGGATTGTTCTTGGCAACCTGCCAATTGTTAGGTACAGTAATACTATCCAAAGATGCTATAAATGCTCCATGAGAAGAAGGGATATGGTCATAAGAAACAAACTGAGCAATATTCCAACCATATCTGTTTGGAGGATTTTCTGCATTGCTGCGAGTGGTCCTCCGTACAGATAGTGGTGTGGGAGGAGTAGAAGTAGGAGGAATGATATCTTGGGAAGGAGGGGGTATCACCTGAAGGGGGGTTGGTGTCGGTGCCTCAGGAGTTGGGACGAACGCAGGCAAGGGACTTGGTACTGGCACTGGCACTGTCGGTACTGGTCCTGCAGTTTGCTTCTCTCTCCTGCTGTAGGTAAGTAATACTCCCTGAGCCGTAGGCCTAACACCTTCACCTTCTTGTCCCTTCTCCGTGCCTCCATGCCAAACTTCTAAATCGGTTACCACCAAGTTCTCCATCTCCCCCTCTCGCCTAATACTGGCAGTATTAGGCGTGTTGTGTGAAGTTCCGTCCTGGCGGTAGTATGGCTCATGCTCCCGAAAGTGGACATCCATACTGACAAACTTCTTCTTCTCTATTGGACTCCAGCACACATACCACTTCTGGGTCGCCGAGTAGCCTACGAAGATGCATTTGACCGCTCTAGGGTCAAGTTTCCCAACTGATGGCCTGTTGTCCTTCACAAAAACACACACCCAAACACCTTCAGTGGGAGTATCCCACTATTATTGCCTTGCAATACCTCACATGGGGACTTTCATCCGAGGACCTTCGAGGACATCCTGTTGATGAGTTGAGCTGCTGTCAACACTGCATGCCCCCACAGACTCTGTGGGACATTCATGTCGATCATCATACTTCTTGCGACCTCCAGAAGGTGTCTGTTTTTCCTTTCCGCAACTCCATTTTGTGCTGGTGTGTATGCACAGGTGGTCTGATGCTGTATTCCGTGTGCTGACAAGTATTCTGCAAGCGTCCTGTTGGTATACTCCGTTCCATTGTCAGACCTCAGTACCTTCACAACTGCTTTGTACTGAGTCTGGACATGCTTATGGAAATCTCGAAAACAAGCAGGTACATCATTCTTATTTTTCATCAAATATAACCAGGTAACACGAGAGGCACACTCAATGAAATAAACAAAGTACTTATAACCATTCATAGTGTTAGTAGCACATGGACCCCAAACATCAGAATGTACTACCTCAAAAGCAAAAGTGCTCCTATGACCCGTGCCAACATATGAGCTCCTAGTAAGTTTTTCTAACTCGCACGCATCACATACTAATTTCTCTTTATTTGTTTTTGCATAAATCTCTGGATACAACTTACTTAGAGTATCAAAGGAAGAATGTCACATCCTCCGATGATGGAGTATCAAGGTATCCTCAGTCCTCTGCTGCAGTCCTTCCATGCCAGCCTTCTCTGCCATAGATACCAATGCTGAGTCCAGTCCTTCTCGATCTAGGTACCACAGTCCCTCATGCCAAGTGCCAGTCCCAAGTCTTCGTCCTGTCCCTTTCTCCTGGAAGGTCACCTTAGGAATATCAAAAGAAACAATGCATTTAAGTTGGAGGATTATAGAACTAATGGACAAGAGACTGACTGGAAATGATGGAGCATGTAAAACATTGGATAATCTTACTGAACCTGTACAATTAACAGTACCCTTACCGACCACTGGCTGGAAAGTGCCATCAGCTGTCTGAATGTTGTCTGCTGATGCTAGGTGAGTGTAGGAAGAAAACTCACTAGCATTCCCCGTCACATGCCGAGATGCTCCCGAGTCGATAATCCAGTCTGATGATTTAAGGGAAGAGATAGAAGCAAGGGCAAGTGATTCGTCAGTACCTTCTGATGGATGGGCATACATGGCAGCGTTGTCCCTAACAAAGAATTAGGTGGACGCCTCCTCTGTTCTACTCCTCATGTCTCCTAGTGCCTGGTCCTCCACAGTAAAGGTGCCATCAACTTCTCTGTTCCCTTCTGATATCAGGAGGTTCACCCGATAACCTCCTCGGCCGCCTCGTCTACCCTCTCGACCACGACCACGTCCTCTATTATATCCTCGTCCGCCGAACGGTCCTCGTCCACCACCTGAATCTCCCTCCCTAGGTGGTTTGGTACAAGCATACCGATGATGACCCATCTCCCCACAGTTGTAGCACTGCCGGTTATGCTGCAGGACTCTCCCTTAGATCCTGTGTTACCTGAGCTGGTGATCGCTAGTGCTGACTTTGCTTCGGGGGGAATCACCTGTCCCGGCTTGCAGCCTGATGCGTGTCTCCTCCTGGATCATGGCTGAGATAGCCTCCTCAAGGCTAGTGATCTTTGGTTGGGCTAGAAGTAGGGCCGTCCTCTATGCGAAAGCTGCAGTCATCCCTTTGAGGAACTTCATCGTCCTCTCCTGCAGACACACCTATCTCTCCTTACACTTAGGGTCCCCGCAGCTCGCCCGATCTGAGGAGTGATCATAATCCAACCACAGACGCTCCAACTCCGTGGCATACTCATGCACCGTCTTCTCTCCCTGTACGGTGTCATCAATCTCCTCCTTTATCTGGAAGACCCGTAAGTTGTTCCCCACACCATCATAGGTCCTTCTCAACTTCTCCCACACATCTTTCACCATCTCAATACCGTCTACTGTGGCGGCAATAGACTGGACTAAGGAGTTGAAAAGCCAGATGTAGATCACCATATGAGTGGACTTCCACTCATCGCGTCCTGTCGAGCCCTCGTCCGGCAATGTCGTCTCGCCCGTGAGGAACCCCTCCATGTTTTTTCCTGCGAGGGTTCTTCTCACCCGCCGTGACCAACTCAGATAGGTGGCTGGTCCATCTAATTTCAGATCGATAGAGGGAAGCTTCAACTCCGGCAACGTTCGTGTTGTGTTCTCACCGGCCGACATCGTCAACAACTTCATCAACGTCGCCACCTCTGCAGAATCTAGCTTCTTGATGATCTCCTCCATCGATGCGTCGTCTATCCAATCACGTCACGTCCGCTCCACGACTCACGCTCGTCCTCGCCGTCCGCTCCTAGATCTGAACATGTCCCCCCTTTTTTCAGATCTAGGCATCCCTATTAGGCGCTGTCTTGTGCTGGTGCGGAGGAGGCGGCAGCACGCATGTCACAGCCGCCGTCGCAGCAGCAGCAGTCGCAGCAGCCGCAGCAGTAGTAGCCGCAGCAGTAGCGGGACGGGGCAGCAACAGCGAAGGGCGGCCTGCGAAGGACGGAGAAGGGAAGAAGGGGGGGCGTGGAAGAGTTCGGTGGAGGAGATCTAGGAAATCCTCCTGTGGGTTTGTGGAAGCTTGGTGACGGCAAGGGTTTGTGGAAACTTGGCTCTGATACCATGTTGAAATTAGTTGATTATTATTGATTGTCTCATTGGCATTATATAGCCTTAGAGTCATTAATACAATGATCTCAATCATTATGACAATAATCTCATAATGGAATATCCTGTGACATATTCTGGCATTCCAAATATGTCCTCAGGATATTCCCATGTGCTTATACTATACTTAAATATGACACCCAACATACCATATCAACAAATATCATATGAGGAACTCTTGTGTGATCTCTGATCTCGACGACAACTTGAGTTCCAGTAGAGAGCGGACCTTCTGGTCTCGCTAGCACTTCTGCTATGGCCCGCGTTCTACCATCTTTGATCCGTATAGGGACTAACAAATCTGCGGATGCTGCATTTTTTTGTCGTTGCTCAAGTGAAGAAATTATCTGCAAGTCATTTCTGAATGTATAACTTGTATTTTCAAAATTAAATTTTATGATAATATCTATAGTATTGTCAAAGTGTCAACTTTTGTATCGATTATCAATTATGTTTTCTCATTTTACTCATCTCATTTTGTAACTGGAACATTGTTTTTTGGAACATAGATCTTGAAAATTTTCAAGTTGAAATAATTTGCAATATGAATGACTTTGCTACATATTTAATATTTTTAATAAGAAGTCCAACTTTTGTATATTTGTATAAGTAGCCCAACTTTGGGCCCAGTCCATTAACATTAAAGAAGGCCCAACCGAATAAACCGAGTCCAACCAAACTTATTTAATTCGGTTCAGTTTGGTTCCGTTATGACACGTATCGGTTCGGTTCGGTTCTTTCTTCTTCTTTTTTGGATTCCGGTTAATTCGGTTTTCTGTAATTCGGTTCGGTTGGAACCAAATGCTCACCCTTAGATGAGGTAATCTACTTAGCTTACACAACTGTGATTACATGAAAGGATTGCACAACAATATGTATGAATTACTTACCACAAATGAATTAAATCTTTTGCATCTTTGTTAAATTTGAAACTTAGCCAGGATTTATTCTGGTGTACTGGTCTGTGTGCACCTTACATCAAACCATAATTCTATCTAATTTAGTCATCACATGATTAACTCTTTAATTACTCCAAGTAAATCGCTTCCCAGATATGGAAAAATCTATCAGCTGTAAGATCTAAGATTGTAATACAATTATAGAATTATCTGCATCCTACCTTCTAAAATGGGTATCATCAATAAATTTTACAAATTTAAAATCTCCTCCTATAATTTAATTTTTATGAATAAGGCCATGTTGACTATTAAATTTCCTTAAAAAAAACTCTTGTTCTTCAGTGTAAGCTGACCCATACATACTAGTTAAGACTAATTCCAATTGCAATGGATTATACTAGTTAAGACTAATTCCAATTGCAAAGGATTATAATGAAACTGTCAGGAAGAAAAAAAAGAAACTTTTTTTTTGTCTTTAAAATCCTTTTACAAAACTTACTACTACATGCAATTAAAATACTATCAGCCGAACCAATAGAATCTATTGCAACCCAATCATCCAATCTATATTACTACATAAAAATTTATTAATCCTATGTCATCTTATCAATCTGTTATTACATATGTTGTCTGTTTTATTTGTTGAGGATTTTTTTCTTAATTAACTTACTTGATAAACCTGTTTCTTAGGATATGAAGATGCTCGCTGCATAGATCATGAGATGGGCTGAAAGGAATTTTGTTGCTTGCATTAAAATATAACCTCGATATAAAATGTTCCGTTTTCTGACTTCCTTCCTTTACCTATATTATTCCTTGTAGATGTTTTCAGAATTGTTATAGAACATTTATCCCATCTAACATAGATCTTTTGAAACTAAACGGGGATCAATTTGCTCTCAATCAGTATAGTCTTCTGTTTTCTCCCCATCATAGTAGAGGTAGTATCAACAAGCAAGTAAGTGAACTTACATTTTTGATCATGCAGTTTTAAACCCGTGCGACCAAGGATCATATATAGATGGTCATGCAGTTTCAACTTTTTTCTTCTTCCCCTGAATTCATATATGTACTGTGGTCCTCCAGACTAAGACACTAGTTCTACATGATTCCTCTTGCTTCTTTCATACATATGACAAAAAGTAGGGAGTTCAAAACAAGACACAGATAGTACAGTAGGAAGGAAAAAGCCAATAGAAAACTGTGGTTGAGATGCATTACATAGAAAGGACAAGGGTAATTCTTGTGCTAAGCAAATTGTTTAACCTTCAATTTCAATCACAATTTTCTATTTGCAATCAGTCTGATGAATTGTTTCCTCCTTCAGGTTGGCAAAGGTTTGTCCAAAGATGAAAAGGTTCAGAAGCTAGCACTAAACATTGGCTACAATCGGTGTGTGTCAGGAATTAATTCATTTGTGAACTATCTTAAAATGTTGGTATCCTGTATCGGTATCGTATCCTTCAACATAATATTCTGAGTTTTAATAGGCTAAATAACAGTCTTCTAATGTTTTAGACTTTATTGTATAATATAACGGGCTACTCTTTTATTGATCACCTTAAGAAGCAGAAAGGGGTTTTTTTTCTGATAACTTCGTACATAAAATCTTGACAGATATAGAATTGTCTTGAAGTAAACACCTTTGGATATGCGTTTGATTTTAGCACCTTTGGAGGGGCAATGGAAAACATAACCAATTGGCCTGAGATCATTTTTAACATCTTCGTCGTAACAAGTGGTCTCCTCTTGGTGACAATATTGATAGGAAACATCAAGGTATAGTAGTATCTTCCTAAAGTTGTTTGTTTTTCTGTTGAAGCTTCTAATTAGTTATTTATGACTACTTATTTAGAAGGGATTTCAAATGTAATGAGTTGTGACATTCTGAATATTCAGATTGTCTAACACATAAAAAATTGATAGCTTGATTCACACGATCAAAGCCCATTTACGAAACAGCCAAAACATGCTAAACATTTTGCCCCAGATTTAATCCTGAAACAAACTAAAACCCCCAAACCTTGATTTTACAACTCTAAATTGAGCTTCTTCGGTTGTTGTTCTTTGATTGTTGTTGATTTTGGAATAGTTCTGAACAAACAAAATTGATTCTAGTAACTAAGGTAAGATTTTCTATCTAGTTATACACCAGATTATATATGTCAATGCTATTGAGTGATGAAGCTGTGCCTTTGTCCACAATAATGGGGATAAAAAATTTATTTGTGTTTCAATTGCTTAGTGCAATGTGACCCTTAATGTTGTGGTAATTGCTTCTGTCAAGTTTTTTGCTGAACAAACCAAGCATGTTTTTGTTGAGTATGCAGTTGATGTTATTGTAGAACAATGCTTAGACCTATTGTCACGCCCCGCTCCCAAAGTACGGAGATCCGGGTATATGAATACATCCAAGCTACGCACCATATGATACGCTCGTATCCTTATTGCGATTGTCGTCTGTAAGTTCTAGGATAGAGTACATGGCATCTAGAAAACTTAATACAGTCTGAAATATATTCACATATAAAGACAATTCTTCCCCCATACACATTTATACATATCCAATATCAAAGTTCACAAAACCTTTAATTTACATATACCCAACTACAAAATGAAATCTGGCTGCAGCTTCTAGGAAAATCATTTTCATTTATTCTTCAACTCCATCAACGTTGTATAAAGGCAGCGTTTCCTCGGGGTTATCATCTTCTCCTAGTAAACAAAACTAGGTCGTCAAAACGACAAGCAAGCCTTATTTCAAGAACGGTGAAATAAAAACAATTTTAATAAGAAGAATTGTATACTTCCAAGAGAACTTAGGAAGAGATAATATAGAAGATGGAATATTTATTGCTAATTTATAGTGTTAACTTGAAATATGAGGTTCTAATTCCTATCAAACACATTCTACTTGTGTCGAAATCACAATCCACAATCACAAAATTTCTATACGCAAATGCAATTTAGAGAACCACACACGTCGTCTAGTCTCGTAAATTTTCTAGATGGATGGTGCTTAGATTCCAGTCCCTCAAGAGTGAAGAGTTTTTCAAGTGTTGTGATATCAATGTATCATCTTTTATTACCATAATTTCACATAAATGTAAGAATTATTGGAATTATAACAAGTGTCAAATTATTTGAGTTGTTCTCAAAAATTCTATCATGTATAGTGAGCTAAGCCTCACCTCGAACCATCGTGTGATATCAATGTATCATCTTTTATTCCGTATGGATGTTGGCAACTAGTGATCAGTTTTTAATAAGTGTTTATTACAAAAAGTCCATACGGTGTGCTCTAAATGTAAATGTTCTCTCCCACCCCCAATGCAATTCTAAAATTCACAATCAAAACTTATCTAATCATACACCTACTTAAGTTGATTATAAAACCAATCATATATCCCGTTTATCGTATGTTCATGACATCACGTTTATCCGATAATATTTCATTTGTAAGAAAATTTTAGATATCAAGAAAGTATCGGAATATTCTAAAATTCTTTTTTTTCGTATATTTTTTTAAAGTTTTTTTAAAGTTTTTTTTTTTTGGATTTGTTACCCTACATTTTTTTGTTGCTTCATTTCTTTTAACTTATTTGTTTTTTTTTTTAAAGTTACTTTTTTGTTTGTCTGGCTTTTTTCCATTATTTTAAAAAAAAATTTTAATTTTTTTGTTCTTTCTCGTTTGTTTTTTGTTTGTTTTTTTTTTTCGTTTTTTTCTATCTTTTTTTTTCTAAAATGAATTCTTTTCAATTTTTTCCTTTTTTTTTTAAAAAAAAAATCTCTTTTATTTTCCTTCTTTTTATTTGAATTTTTTCTTTTTCTTTTTCTTTTTCTAGGTTTTTCATGTAAAAGTAAGTTTTAGTTAGGTTCAATACGGGATTTTAGACATAACTATGCATGACACTAATTGGAATAATCCAGCTGCTTTGGCGGAGACTCTGTTGCTACTGTACAAGCAAAAAAAGGCCTATTTCTACTGTTCTCATAGAGGAACAGAGAAAGATCACTACAGTACCGAAGATCAAATAATCTATAGTTTTATTGTTCTCAAAAGGCCTCATGAGACTACTGGTCTTCGCTACTGTATGAAGCTGCAGAGGCACATTAAAACCATCAAGCTTACCAAAACTTATTTATTTATTTATACAAATATTCTTGAAAATATACAAATATAACTGTTCTACACATGGAGTAAATGTCACATATACCATTATCTCATCAAACCTAAATTGCCTCAACTACACCCTTCTGCACTCAGCAAGACATTATTATTATTACTAGAACATTGTTACTATTAATGCTGTCACAAACCTTCTCTCTACTCTCTCTCAATGGGAGAAACTGGTCCTACCATTCTTAATACCTACTCTCTGTTTTCCTTTTTAACACAAAAAAGGATAGAAGGGCAAAGAATCGTTGATAGAAGCCGCTACTCTAAGCCTCTATAAACTATAAACTATAAACTGATAAGTGTTAAGTCTTCGATAATGTTATTTTGGGGAAATATCAAGCTGTTTTTCATATGAAGAGTATATGTACAAGGGAAAGAGTTGCCATAGGCACATAAGCCATATTCGGCTATATACTACACATTCTAATATGCTAATAGATAATATACCCTCCAAATGAACATCTTTTACATAGCAAACTCTGTCACAAATTGCTATCCACTAACAATTCTGCAGACGCACTCATCTGGGAGTTAGTATTTGACTATGAACCTTATTGACATTTGTTCTAACAATTTTATATACCACTAACAGTTGTGCATTTATTTGTACCACCCTAGAAGAGCCATCTAAACATAATTCCTATGAATTAAGATTTATATTTTCTAGCAAAAACTATTTTAGCGCGATGCATGCATATAGCACAATCCAAAATCTAATAAAAGGCTCACTATATTATGAGTAAGCAATTAATTATAGCAGGATGTCTCCTTTCAAGCTTAAACCTGGTAGTGCAATATATTCTCATGAAAAATTCTCAAACCTTTAATACATGCAAATATGAGTTTGAAAGTTTCTAGGTTTTGAGAAAATTAAGAGACAATAGGTTGTGAAGGCTATACGATTAGAGAAGATGGTAAAGTGATAATCAAGAAGAAATGATCTTTGGTTTAGGAGGTTGATGACTATGGTGAATGCATAGGTACAAATTGGAGAGAAAAAAGGCGCCCGAAGGTGAACAAGCCCACTCTGCGGTGTCCGTTAGGCGTCCGAAGGCGAGCGAATCAACAAATATGAAAAGAAAAATCACATAACAATAAAAAAATAATTAATTATAATAGAAGATATTCAGAAGGGGCATGGTTTAGATTGCTTCTTTTCAGTTTAATTTTTAATAAATTGTTCTCTTACCTGTAAGATTTCAGAATAAGCATGAACTATACTTGCGAGTTCATAAGGCTGAGTATAGAATTTACTTTTGCATTTTTTTTTTTACTTTATTCGAGTACAGACATTTTTAAGTATGTATTTATTTCAGCATAGATAAGGATTATCACATAAATTGTTCATAATGCAAAATTTGATTACATATAATTTCAAGCTGTAACAATCCTACATAGGAATAAGGACAAATTATAAGTTATTAATTTCTTCACCTTTTTAGAGGTTATATACATGATTAGGGTAAGATATACATATAACTTGTAAAAGACAATTAAATCAAGGCATAATGAATAAAAACTTTCAAATATTCCTAATTAACTCATTTTGCTTAAGTTGATTAGCTAGATTATGTGATGTCAGCTGTGTTTGAAGTACATGGTCATCAAGGCCTAATGCGAGAATATGGTTTATGAATTAGGCTCTAACTTGCAATCAATAGAGTATGTGCAGTGCCTATGCTTAACCTTCTCTCCTTGATCCCTGTTCAATATTAAGACATGCAAAAAAAGATTCTGTATGGCTTGATTTGGATTCAAAGTTGCCATTTGGGGGGATTCAGATTTGAGAAACCCCATTACTTGCTTGCCCTATACTTATTCCTAGAAGGGAAAAATACGGTGCTCGATATGCTGCATGATCCTCTACATAGAAGTTACCACATTATAAAAGGGAGAATTATGGTTGTTATCGAGGACTAAAACAAGGAGAAAAGTTTCCACTTCAGTGGTTGGTTGCCTCAAAATCGGTTTCTCCAAAAGTATATATAAAGAAAATCTAGCATTCTTTCCTCTCTCTATTCATTCCCTGAGGTCAGTATTCAATAACAATTTATTTTAGTACTGAAGTCAGTTATAAGATTCCATTTTCACATCTAAAGCTATTGCCTAGATCGGGAATTCGGTGCTCGATATGCTCAGTAGGCCTCGTTTGGTTTGCGGAAAGGAAAGGAAAGGAAATCAATTCCTTGTTCTTTCCCTTCCTTTGGGAAATTATAATTCGTATTCATTTTCTTTTCTAGTGTTTGGAGGGACCAAGAAAATTTGAAGGAAGGATGAATTCTTTATGGTGGGAAAGTGACTCAAGGAATTGCTTCTCCTGATAAGAAAAGATCAGAGAGATACCGATGCGATTAGTTATTCCAAAATAAGTAGGTCAGAGATGGATACTAGACACATAAGCAGCAAATTTTCATTTATAAATCATACCTTCACATAGCTCACTCCGAGGTCCTTCCTTGAATATCCACGTGCTAAATTGCGCATAACATATTCATTATAGTCCTTAAGAATCCTCATTATGATATCTGATGTTGATATGCCATCTGTGCACTTAGTTTCTTTGAACTTTCCCATGGCTTTAACCTACAACAGAAAATTTCTTTAAGGAACTGATGACTGCAAGAGTTATCAGACCGTCTAATTGGTGTTTTTTTTAATCTTAAAATAATGCTATCAAGATTACTAACAAATTCATAGACGTCATTCCCAGCTCCACTTGCATCTGCATATCTACAGAGTATTGATTGACATAATACAAATGAGTTGGATAGCTATAGTGAGACAGGGAAAATCAAATTTTTTTACACTACATATAGCTGTCAATATTTTTCCAAATGGATTTATAATTCACATGTAGACATTATTTATTTCTTTGAGATGAAGAACAGCCTAGACGTCAGAATTTGAAATCCAGATCTCTTGCACTACAGCAAGAAACCTCACTACTTTCCTACAATTCTGTGCATATTCACATATAGAACATAAACTGGATGAATCCAACAAAGGCACCACTACCAGTGAGTTACTACTAATGACTTGGCAATGTAATCCCTGCAATACATTGCAGCAAATCCAAGCTGTCCACTATGAGTGAGTTACTATTGGGTATCAGTTAGCTTATCCCCATTAAAGAAGAAGCCAATTCATGATAAGGCGAGAGCCTGACATCACCTTGGATAAGTCATTTTGATCTTAGAAACCAGAAACTCCTAGGAGGTCAACGAATCTCATTAAGAACATTCGATTCGGCGGTTCTTACTTAGGAGCTCGTTTCGCCGCCGACGGGAGCTCGTTTCTCCGGAGACAGGAGCGTGTTTCCCCCATGACATGAGCGATTACCATAATATGGCCATAATTTTAAAAGACAGAAATTTTGGGGGAAAAAAATTAGAAATTGTTTTATTACACGTTTATCAAAGTACCAAAAAACTAAAGATTACTACTTGCCTTGACATCATAAAAAATCAACATGTGAATGATCTCTCTGTAACTTGGAACTGAACTTTGTAAATTCTAAGAAATATTAAGATATTTATAAGTTTTGATAACAATAATTAATAAACATAAAAAAAAATATTAGCGCACACTCCCAATCACGCTCCCAACTTTAGATTCTTCTAAGTAGTCGAGCTTCTCCTCTCCCGCTCCCACCTCCCACTTCCGTCCACGCTCCTGGCTTCTAAGATTTCGATTAGCGACAAAAGAGTATGAATCTAAATGTTGCCTAAGGTTACCCTCTTTGAGGGAGATGTAAAATAGATATGCATCCTAACAAGATTTCTCAACAGTCAGGATATGGATTCTTTTATATTAAAGTAAAAGGCAGAGTAGGACAAGTCAAAGTAATTCAATCTTACGGGAGGGAATCATGAGCGACATAGTCAATCTTGTGCTTGTCAATGAACTCCTGAGTTAAGACCCACCTTCGGAAAAAGGAAAAGAAAAAAAATCAGTATAGCAAATAAATTGAAAATGCACCCTGTTTTCCAGTTCACTAACAAAGGCTACTAAAATCTGAAACAGAAGTTATAACATAAACAGTCATTTCAGCGCAGTTCACAGCTCAGACTAGTGCTATATTGGGATTAAATTGTATGATTAAATGGCATATATGGTGATTGGCCCATGTGGCTTAGGTCCAAGTTGATATGTGAATATATATATATGTAATATCATGATGAATGAATGACCTAGAGATTATTCTCTTCTACTACTTCTTCACATGGTATCAGAGCATGACGGCTAGGGCACGATTTCTTTTCCCATAACGGCGGCAACGGCGGCGATTTTTTCTCCACGACGGCGGCGGCGAGTCTCCCTTCGAGCGGCGGTATGACGAGCGGTGGCGGCGGCGGCAAGTTTTCTACGTCGGTAGCGGCGGCAACAAGGATCGATCCCACCTTCCTGTATTATCTTGTTTCTAATGACAATCCGGGTAATACGATTACGAAAGTGGTATGTCGTGGAGAAAATTATGAGGAATGGTCGAGATCTATTCGGTTTTCTCTACGGGCTCGACTAAAATTTGGCTTTATTGACAGGTCTATCGATAAACCTACGGAGAATGACAAATTGGAGGATTGGTACTGTGTGCAATCGATGCTTGTGCAATGGATCTTGCATACTATTGAGGCTTCGGTGAAAAAGACGATACCCTACTTTAAGGAGGCGAAACCGCTGTGGGATTCGCTCAAGGACCGATTTAGCGTGGGGAATGGCGCTAGAATTCAACAGATTAAACATTCGTTGGCAGAGTGTCGCCAAACGAAATCCATGTCCGTGGTCGACTACTTCGGTCAATTGCAGACTCTTTGGGATGAGTTGGGGACTTATGAACCTATTTCGGCGTGCAGTTGCGGCAAATATACGTGTAATATCCAGAAGAAGCTGCAGAAACGGGTTGATGAAGAGCACTTTCATCAGTTTCTTTATGGGATCAATCAGGAACTCTATGGCAACGTCCGCTCGACTTTATTAGCACAAGATCCGTTCCCTACTTTGGCGCGTGCTTATCAATCCATGCTACAGGAGGAATGATTGCGCACGTCCACACAAGTTTCCTCTAAACGGGACGAGGTTACGGCGCTTGCGGTTAAAATTTCTTATGTTAACCGTGGACCATCGTGTTTGGATGCTCGGGATAAATCGGAGTTGCTTTGCAATTTTTGCAAACGCAGCGGACATGAAGAAGTCACTTGCTTCGAGAAACATGACTTTTCGGATTGGTGGGGGATAGGCCGCGTGACGGTGGATGAGGGGCTGGCCGCTGATGGTGATGGACGTAGATGGGGTACGGAGGTGCGTGCGGCGGTAGCAGGACGTGGCGCGACGGCTGCGGCACAGACACGTAAGGCAGGTGATGGTGCAGGCGGTGTTCCGGGAATAACTCCGGACCAATGGCAACAACTTATTTCTTTGCTTGATAACTCTTCGGTCAAATCTCCGGAGAACCGTATGGTGGGTAAGTCTATTGCACCTTGGATTATTGATACAGGCACTTCAAATCATGTTACTGAAAATTTGGATTTATTGTCGGGGGTGACGGAAATGGAGGAATGTCCAGTTGGGCTCCCGGACGGACGGACTGTGGTTGCCTCGTGTTGTGGGCGTGTTGCTCTTGCACTGGATGTTGTTCTCACGAATGTTCTATCCGTACCTCAATTATATTATAATTTAATTTCTGTTGCTCATCTTATTAATGATACAAATTGTGTTGTACAATTCACTAAAAAAAATATGTGATACATGTGAGACTCGTCTCACAGTATTCGTATTTTATGCGGATACGTATTTTGTGCTAATTATTGTATTTTATTAGATCTCGAGGAAGCCCAAAAATTCTCAAAATTGAAATTTTACTACTTGACCATTATACCGACAGTATACTGTTCGGCAAACTTTACTACTACAGTATAACAGTATACTGATGGTATACTGCCCGGCAAATATTTGTTTCACTTTCGAGATAATTTTGAGATATTTTTCGAGATACTTTCGAGATATTTCTCTATAAATAGTACTCGATATATTTTATTTTCCTCTTTTTATTTCTCTCTCCTCTCTTCTTCATTTCTCTCTCGAGCTTGGAAGCATGGTCTTGAGACCTGGAGTATGGTTTCTGAACCCCTTCGTAGTGGTGGACTAGAAGATTAGGCTGGGAGCTCGTGTTAGGCAAGTACATCTTGCTGATTTCGTAAACTTCTTTTACTTCATGTCATTTTACTTTCCTGGAGCATGGTTATTATTATTTTGCTTAGACTTGCTTTACTATCAGTATTCATATCATGATTTTTAGCCTAGTGACCGTCTCGGTTTTGATTTCTGATAGAATCTCGTTCCGTCTCTTTTTGGTAACTCGGTAACGGAAACGATACTGGAGTTGTGACCGTGAGTTTTAGTCTGTATTGTGATATGAGACTTACCCTAGACTTGATTTCTTGTTAGACTTGGTTCTGGTAATTTTCGAGATTTGCTTTGGGCTCCGAAAATCATACTTGATTTAACTATGCTTATTCTTGGAAACCGGCATACCGACGGTATACCGATTTCAACCGACTTGATTTTCAGATATTTTTTTGTGAACCCTATCGGCATACCTACAGTGTACTGGGTTGTGCCAACGGTACACCGATATTGCCGACATTGTTAGATATTTGTCTTGGCCGGCATACCGACGTCATACTGGGTTGTGCCGACGGTATACCGATTTTTGAAACTTTATTTTCCAGTAACTTTTTGCCTACTTGGAACGGCATACCGACGGTATACTATAGTATACCGACGGTATATCAATTTGTTGGAATACAGAACTTGTTGTGTTTTTCCTATCTCTGGAATGGTGTACCGACGGTGTACTGGACTGTACCGACGATATACCGATCTTGCACTTTCTTTAGGAATTTTTGGTTTTTTTTTTATTTCATGTTGAAACTTCTGACTTTTGCTTAGACACGCGATGACTTGACCTGATTTGGACATGAACTTACATGGCCTTAGATGACTTGACCGGACTTGACTTGGCTTTACTCGATTTTACCCGGTTTTGCCCGGTTACACGTGGTGACATGATTGACTGGACTTGACTTGACATGACTTTACATGGCTTCATCGGACTTAACTTGGCATGACTTTACATGGCTTCATCGGACATGGATTGACTTGGTTTCACTTGATTTTATCTGGTTGGACATGGCTTCACAGGGTTGTACATGGCTTTACCTGATTTCACATGGCTTTACTTGGCTTCACCTGGATTGGCATAGTTTCACTTGGCTTAACCCAGCTTCACTTGGCATCACGTGGCTTGATTGTTGTTGTGGCATATATGAGTCTCTATGTGCAATGTATATTAAACATGTTTATATTACTATTAGAACTTGACTTGTCTGCATCATGTATAGGATGGTTCTACGGAATGCCACATCCGGATTCATACAATAAACTGTTAGGGGTTAAATAACTAGAGATTCACTTAGTACATGGCTAGAGATTTTTCTAGATTGCATGCAGTCCTGGTTATTCGTACTGTTATCTTGAGGAGTATTTAGTGGTTTATATTGTGATGTATCTTGAGGAGTATCTAGTTGGTTGTGTGTATGGATATCCCGGACAGACTGCAGGAGCATGCGATCAGAAGAAACTCTAGTATCGCGTTGTATTATAAAGTTAGTAATTAAGGATTATGATAACCCTAGTTAGTTAAAGTATCAAGCCATACTTACATGATTTGCCGTGATTGATAGATGTCGATTAGTCTAGGCTATACATGATCACATCTTTACTTCTGCGCTTGTTATTCCTTATTGATATCAGTGCAGGATATGTCTCATTGCAGGTTTTACAGTATTCATTATCCTGAGATTCTTTTATATTCAGTCTTTACTTTCTAGTAGTTGTATTGCTTGTGTTGTTGGTTTAAGTTCCTAGATTGGCTTCCTTTGTGGTACTTGTTATTTGAAGGTCTGACCCCACTGGTTTTGTATGGCCAGATCTAGTAGCAGCACCGGAGGATCTTTCGTACTTTCCTGAGGATGGTGGCCACCAGGAGCACCAGACCGCTTGAGTGAGTTTTCTTACTTCCCCACCCTGATGTATATTCTATTTTGTGGGCGTTTAGCCACCGAGCACGTGTTTAGCTCGTATTTTGGTTTGATCAGTTAGCCCTACGGGTATTGGCATGATTGACAGATCCTAGGGTTGATCATGTATGACTCAGATTCTGACTAGTTTATTCATTTTGTGTTTACTAGCATCATGATCATCTGTATATTATAGTTTGGGACACTTTACTATTATATTTTAGTTGATCTTACATCTTGTTATTATTCATGTTGTTCCTGTGATTGAGACACTAGGGTATGTTGGACCTAGGCTTGACTGTTGATTTGTAGTCGTGACCCCTCATGTCTTACAGCTTCATCGTATATACGGAGTACCGGAGTGCTCTAAGTATACGTAACTGGCCTTGTCTGTCCCGTTTTTCAGTATTCTGGTTCTGGGGCATGACATAGTTTTAGTGGTGGCCCATGCAGGTCTATCTGAGCGGATTATGTCTGTCTGAGCAGATTTGATCTTTTTTTTTACAGATATGTGTGGATTGTTGATATTGCTAGATGTCTCAATCCTAAATTGTTCCCCTTGATCCCTAGTTATTTTCTTCATCCCTGATTCTTGATATGATATCTTCTTATTCGTTGATCTATCATGTTCTTCGATTGATTCATATGTCCTTAAGGTATGTGTTCACACAGAAGGAACTCAACATGCGTGAGAGGAGGTAGCTCGAGTTATTGTTCGACTACGACCTTGACCTTCAGTATCATCCAGGAAAGACCAATATCGTAGCAGACGCCTTGAGCAGGAGAGAAGGAGCTTACTTCTTGACAGAGCAGCATCATATTTTGGAGGATCTGCATGAGATGGGTATCGAGGTAGTATTACCTAGTGATATCGGTTTTATGACGAGTCTGCAGGTTCAGTCTTCTATAGTTGAAAGGATCAAAGCAGAGCAGACTGGTGATGTCAGACTTCAGCAGCTTAGAGCAGAGTGTGAGTCAGGACACAGACCAGAGTTGAGCATTCACGAGGATGAGACTCTCCAGTTTGGGAGTCGACTTTGTGTGCCGAGAGGAGATATCTGGCAGGAGATTATGTCAGAGGCCCACAGTTCTCAGTAATCAGTGTATCCAGGAGGGACGAAGATGTATCGGGATATTCGTCAGCACTTCTGGTGGAATGGTATGAAGAGGGAGATAGCTCGGTTTATTTTTTGGTGTTTAGTCTGTCAGCAGGTCAAGGCTGAACATCAGAGACCGGCCGGACTACTTCAGCCTTTATCGATTTCGGAGTGGAAGTGGGACCATATTACTATGAACTTTGTGATCGGTCTTCCTAGATCCCCGTCTGGCAGAGATGTTATATGGGTCATAGTGGATCAACTCATGAAGGTTACTCACTTTCTCCCTTTCAGAGTGGGCCAGTCTACAGAGCAGCTAGCCGAGATGTATATGAGATAGATAGTCAGATTGTATGGTGTACCAGTCAGCATAGTCTCAGATAGAGATTCTCGGTTCACGTCTTACTTTTGGCAGAGCCTACAGCAGAGTCTGGGTACTAGGTTGAAGTTTAGTTTTGTCTACCATCCACAGACAGACGAACAGTCGGAGCATACTATTCAGATTTTGGAGGATATGCTTCGAGCTTGTACACTTGACTTCGGTGGGTCTTGGGAGGATCACTTGCATTTAGTAGAGTTCTCCTATAACAATACCTTCCAGGCGAGCATTCAGATGGCACCCTTCGAGGCTTTGTATGGTAGGAGATGCAGATCACTGTTAGCTTGGGATGACATTGGCGAGAGGCAGATGCTTGGCCTAGAGATGATTGCTCAGTCGGTTGGAGTGATCAGGCAGATCATAGAGCATCTCAGAGTGGCTCAGGATCGCCAGCGTCATTGGGCAGATCAGCACCGTCGTTATCTTGAGTTCTCTGTCGGCGACCATATATTTCTGAGGATTTTGCCTACCCGTGGAGTTATCAGATTTGGAGTACGGGAAAAGCTTAATCCAGATATATAGGCCCGTTCGATATTCTCGAGCGAGTTGGAGACATATCATATCGTCTAGCTCTTTCAGCATCGCTTCATGAGGTACATGATGTCTTTCATGAATCTCAGTTGCGTCGGTACATTCCAGACCCGAGCCATATCCTGGATCATTCTGAGTTGGTCGTTGGTACTGACCTATCATATGAAGAGAGGCCTATGTCTATTTTGGACCAGAGAGAGAAGGTTCCCAATAACCGGAGTATCAGGTTAGTTCATTTTGCTTGGGGGCATCACTCACTGGGCGAGTCGACATGGGAGCACAAGGACGATATGCGTACTCGTTATCCATTTTTCTTCGACTTTGGAGGTATACTTATTCGTATACTCGTGTCCTATCTTAGCCTGTGCATGTGATTGATTGTTAGTTTATCTGTGTTTGTTATTTTTTTACTTTCTGATTTCTTATTGTTGCCAGATAATTTTATGCTCACATGAGTTTCTTGTTTATTTTCAATTTTCTGCAGGCTCTCTTGGATTTCCTTGTTAGTGATTTTTGGATCCTTATGAAAATTTTGCTGACGAAATTTTTCTAAGGAGGAGAGAGTTGTGAGACTCGCCTCACAGTATTCGTATTTTATGTGATACGTATTTTGTGCTAATTATTGTTATTTATTGGATCTCAAGGAAGTCCAAAAATTCTCAAAATTGAAACTTTACTACTTGACCGGTATACCAACGGTATACTACAGTATACTGACGGTATACTGCCCGGCGGATATTTGTTTCACTTTCGAGATATTTTTGAGATATTTCTCTATAAATAGTACTCGATATATTTTATTTTCCTCTTTCTATTTCTCTCTCCTCTCTTCTTCATTTCTCTCTCGAGCTTGAAAGCGTGGTCTTAAGATTGGAGTGTGGTTTATGAACTCCTTCGTGGTGGTGGACTAGAATATTAGGCTGGAAGCTCGCGTTAGGCAAGTACATCTTGCCGATTTTGTGAACTTTTTTTACTTCCTATCATTTTACTTTCCTGGAGCTTGGTTATTTTTATTTTGCTTAGACTTGCTTTACTATTAGTATTCATATTGTGATTTCTAGCCTAGTGACCGTCTCGATTTTGATTTGTGGTAGAATCTCGTTCTATCCCTTTTTGGTAACTTGGTAGCAAAAATGGTACCGGAGTTGTGACCGTGAGTTTTAGTCCGTATTGTGATTACCATATACTTGAATTCTTGTTAGACTTGGTTCTGATAATTTTTGGGATTTGATTTGGTCCCGGAAATCAGACTTGATTTAACTATGTTTATTCTTGGAAACCGGCATACCGATGGTATACTACAGTATACAGACGGTATACCGATTTCAACCAACTTGATTTTCAGATATTTTTCTGTGAACCCTATCGGCATACCGATGGTGTACTGGGTTGTGCCGATGTATACCGATCTTACCAACATTATTAGATATTCGTCTTGGCCTGCATACCGACGGCATACTGGGCTGTGCCGACGGTATACCAATTTGTGGAACTTTATTTTCCAGTAACTTTTTGCCTACTTGGAACGGTATACCGACGGTATACTACAGTATATCTATGGTATACTGATTTGTTGGAATCCAGAACTTGTTATGTTTTTCCTATGTCTGGATTGGTGTACCGACGGTGTACTGGACTGTACCGACGGTATACCGATCATGCACTTTCTTTAGGAAGTTTTGGTTTTTCGTGATTTTATGTTGAAACTTCTGACTTTTGCTTGGACACGCGATAACTTGACCAGATTTGGACATGAACTTACATGGCCTCAGATGACTTGACCGGACTTGATTTGGCTTTACTCCATTTCACCCAGCTTTGCTCGGTTACACGTGATGACATGATTGACTGGACTTGACTTGGTATGACTTTACATGGCTTCATCGGACATGGATTGACTTGGTTTCACTTGGTTTCATCTAGTTTGACATGGCTTCACAGGGTTGTACGTGACTTTACCTGATTTCACATGGCTTTACTTGGCTTCACCTGGATTGACATGGTTTCACTTGGCTTTACCCATCTTCACTTGGCTTTACCCATTTTTTTGGGAGAATGTATTTTGGCGGCCGGTTATTTGATCAATCGAACCCCTTCAAGTCTTCTTGGTTTTAAAACCCCTTATGAAATTTATTTGGTACTTCTCCTTCTTATGATGAATTACGTATATTTTGTTGTCTATATTTTGTCCACAACCAAAAAGCTAAAATGGACAAATTTGTCAGTCGCAGTCGAAAGTGTGTTTTTGTGGGATATCTCTATGGCAAAAATAGTTAAAAATTGTATGATCTTGCTACTGGTGATTTTTTGTCTCTCGAGATGTTAAATTTTATGAGACTGAGTTTTCCTATTTTGTTGAGGATGATCGTGGTGGTACGGCTTCACCTAAGCTTGCGCCTCCTGTCGTGGGTGATGATGATTTGGGTTTTGATCCTATGATCGACAGTACTACGGGGTGTGATTTACCTCATACGGATGGGACGGTCGTTGTCACTACCACATTTTTTAGAAAAGGGTATTTTAGTCAATTGATAATTAATTAAATATTGTGCATGTTAAATTTTTATTTATTATATTATTTATTTATTATTAGCATGTTAAATTTATTTTTGGACTTGTGTTAGTGGACCTAACTAGTTTAGTTTAGACTCATGGACCAACATTTAATTCTAGTTAGAATTGAGCCCAATATTTAGAAGCCCAATTATTAGGAGGAGGATTAATTATGTTAAACCATTAGACTAGAAGCTTCCCTGCT